>JAPMUY010002850.1:67500-75000 GCA_026901105.3 Galaxias olidus
GAGAGAGAGAGAGACAGAGAGGCAGAAAGACAGAGAGGCTATACCTGTCTGGACTGCTCTAGGTAGCTGTACCTGTCTGGACTGCTCTAGGTAGTTGTACCTGTCTGGATTGCTCTAGGTAGCTGTACCTGTCTGGATTGCTCTAGGTAGCTGTACCTGTCTGGACTGCTCTAGGTAGTTGTACCTGTCTGGACTGCTCTAGGTAGTTGTACCTGTCTGGACTGCTCTAGGTAGTTGTACCTGTCTGGACTGCTCTAGGTAGCTGTACCTGTCTGGACTGCTCTAGGTAGCTGTACCTGTCTGGGCTGCTCTAGGTAGTTGTACATGTCTGGGCTGCTCTAGGTAGTTGTACCTGTCTGGACTGCTCTAGGTAGCTGTACCTGTCTGGACTGCTCTAGGTAGTTGTGGTAGAGGGGTACCTGTCTGGACTGCTCTAGGTAGTTGTGGTAGAGGAGTACCTGTCTGGACTGCTCTAGGTAGTTGTGGTAGAGGTGTACCTGTCTGGACTGCTCTAGGTAGTTGTACCTGTCTGGACTGCTCTAGGTAGTTGTACCTGTCTGGACTGCTCTAGGTAGTTGTACCTGTCTGGACTGCTCTAGGTAGTTGTACCTGTCTGGACTGCTATAGGTAGCTGTACCTGTCTGGACTGCTATAGGTAACTGTGCCTGTCTGGACTGCTCTGGTAGAGGTGGTAGAGGGGTACCTGTCTGGTCTGCTCTAGGTAGTTGTGGTAGGAGGTGTACCTGTCTGGACTGCTCTAGGTAGAGGTGTGCCTGTCTGGACTGCTCTAGGTATTTGTGGTAGAGGTGTATCTGTCTGGACTGCTCTAGGTAGAGGTGGTAGAGGGGTACCTGTCTGGACTGCTCTAGGTAGTTGTGGTAGAGGGGTACCTGTCTGGACTGCTCTATGTAGTTGTGGTAGAGGGGTACCTGTCTGGACTGCTCTGGTAGAGGTGGTAGAGGGGTACCTGCCTGGACTGCTCTAGGTAGAGGTGTACCTGTCTGGACTGCTCTAGGTAACTGTGCCTGTCTGGACTGCTCTGGTAGTTGTGGTAGAGGGGTACCTGTCTGGACTGCTCTGGTAGAGGTGGTAGAGGTGTACCTGTCTGGACTGCTCTAGGTAGTTGTGGTAGAGGTGTACCTGTCTGGACTGCTCTAGGTAGTTGTGGTAGAGGTGTACCTGTCTGGACTGCTCTAGGTAGAGGTGGTAGAGGGGTACCTGTCTGGACTGCTCTAGGTAGTTGTGGTAGAGGTGTACCTGTCTGGACTGCTCTAGGTAGAGGTGGTAGAGGGGTACCTGTCTGGACTGCTCTAGGTAGAGGTGTACCTGTCTGGACTGCTCTAGGTAGTTGTGGTAGGAGGTGATGGCGGTGAGGACAGGAACCACAGCCAGCTGTACGTCTGTACGGGAGAAACCATCCGGAGTTTTCCTCAGTCGCTCCGAAATCAGTCGGTCCGTCACCTGTCACACACACACACACACACACACACACACACACACACACACACACACACACACACACACACACACACACACACACACACACACACACGATGTAAGAGAAAGGGAAAGACAGCAGTGTGTGTGTGTGTGTGTGTGTGTGTGTGTGTGTGTGTACCATGGAGCACAGCGTGGAGCACAGCTGGTCCAGGCTGCAGGGTGAGGTGAGCAGCAGAACTTTGTACTGGAGGGTCCAGGGAAGCTTGTCCAGAACCAGCTTTAGAACCTTCCAGTCTGTCTCCTGAAAAACAAAAGACACACACACACACACACACACACACACACACACGTGGAGATTTGTAGACAGTGTAGCGGTTTTGGTGGTTGAGTTTAACCAGTAAGCACAGTGTGTGTGTGTGTGTGTGTGTGTGTGTGTGTGTGTGCGTGTACCATCTTGAGGCACTGCATTAGAGCGTTAAAGGCGGGTGCGTAGGGCAGGGATGCTGTGCGTATTGATGAAGAGGAGGCAGAGGAAGGGGCCGGGGAGGGAGGCACTGGGCTGCCAGCAGGGGGAGACACCGAGCCAACTGCCTTCTTCTCTGGCTCCCTGTAACAACACACAGAAACCACAGAAACCACAGCGTTAGCACAGAAACCACAGAGTTAACACAGAAACCACAGAGTTAACACAGAGTCAACACAGAAACCACAGAGTTAGCACAGAAACCACAGCGTTAGCACAGAAACCACAGAAACCACAGAGTTAACACAGAAACCAGTTAGCTCAGAGCATGGTATGTGTGTGTATGTGTGTGTGTGTGTGTGCGTGTGTGTGTGTGTGCGTGCGTGCGTGCGTGCGTGCGTCCTCACCCCATGTCACAGTGGCAGTAGGGGCTGAATCTCATCACCCCGTCTTTGTTGGGAACCCCCAGGCGATGGAGAGAGTCAGCTCGCATCATCAGGAGGAAATCAAACACCTTGGAGAGAGAGAGAGAAAGAGAGAGAAAGAGAGGGAAAGAAAGAAAGGGAAAGAGAAACACACAGAGAGAGAGAGAGAGAGAGAGAGAGAGAGAGAGAGAGAGAAAGAGGTAGAGATAGTTAGAGAGAGTAAATGTTAGAGAACAGTACAGTAGATTTCACCTAAAAAGCGTCCCTCCTCTGGTCCTTAAGCCCCCACACCTGCAGTCATATGCTGCAGTCCACAACAGAGCAGTACTTGACTATTGTCCTCAGTGTGTGTGTGTGTGTGTGTGTGTGTGTGTGTGTGGGTTAGGGTTAAGATTAAGGTGTGTGTGTGTGTGTGTGTGTGTGTGTGTGTGTGTGGGTTAGGGTTAAGATTAAGGTGTGTGTGTGTGTGTGTGTGTGTGTGTGTGTGTTAGGGTTTAGATTATGGTGTGTGTGTGTGTGTGTGTGTGTGTGTCGGAGTTAGGGTTAGGGTGTGTGTGTGTGTGTGTGTGTGTGTGTGTGTCGGGGCTAGGGTTAGGGTTCGTGTGTGTGTGTGTGTGTGTGTGTGTGTGTGTGTGTGTGTGTGTGTGTGTGTGTCGGGGTTAGGGTTAGGGTGTGTGTGTGTGTGTGTGTGTCGGGGTGTGTCCACACCTGCAGTCGTATGCTGGAGGCCACAGCAGAGCAGTACTTGTTCTTGTAGTGCAGCTGCAGGTGGCTGATCAGTAACTCGTACACTCGACTAGCGTGGCTGGCAGGGAGGCTGTACAGCTTACTCTGCATGGATGGAGAGACAGGTCTCATCAATAAGGCTTTTCCTCTACACAACAGGTCTACTACATGACTGTAGAATACAGACAATCATGAGGGGGGGTCATATATTTGACGTACTTTAAGTTGAGTTCATTGCATTTGTGTGTGTGTGTGTGTGTGTGTGTGTGTGTGTGTGTGTGTGTGTGTGTGTGTGTGTGTGTGTGTGTGTGTGTGTGTGTGTGTGTGTGTACCTGTAATATCTCCAGCAGGCCCAGGATGGCTGTCTTGACATCCTCCATGGATGACTCTGCCATGGGGTCTCTCTCGGAGAGTTCCAGGGGTCCGGAGCACACCAGCGGACGACTGGCCACCTGAACACATTGCACAAAGTCAGCAACACACACACACACACACACACACACACACACACACACACACACACGTGGACTAGCTCATACAGGAGGACCGGAGGTAGATGAAGTAGTGGATTCCTTCAGCGAGTCAGCATGTCTGTGTGCCTGCTCCCACTCTCCCTACCCTGTGGATGGTGTCAGGCTGCTGTACCCTCCCTACCGTGTGGATGGTGAGGAGGAGGCTGCAGTACCCTCCCTACCCTGTGGATGGTGTCAGGCTGCTGTACCCTCCCTACCCTGTGGATGGTGTCAGGCTGCTGTACCCTCCCTACCCTGTGGATGGTGTCAGGCTGCAGTACCCTCCCTACCCTGTAGATGGTGAGGAGGAGGCTGCAGTACCCTCCCTACCCTGTGGATGGTGAGGAGGAGGCTGCAGTACCCTCCCTACCCTGTAGATGGTGAGGAGGAGGCTGCAGTACCCTCCCTACCCTGTGGATGGTGTCAGGCTGCAGTACCCTCCCTACCCTGTGGATGGTGAGGAGGAGGCTGCAGTACCCTCTCTACCCTGTGGATGGTGAGGAGGAGGCTGCAGTCCCCTCCCTACCCTGTAGATGGTGAGGAGGAGGCTGCAGTACCCTCCCTACCCTGTGGATGGTGTCAGGCTGCAGTACCCTCCCTACCCTGTGGATGGTGAGGAGGAGGCTGCAGTACCCTCCCTACCCTGTGGATTCAGTACCCTCCCTACCCTGTGGATGGTGAGGAGGAGGCTGCAGTACCCTCCCTACCCTGTGGATGGTGAGGTGGAGGCTGCAGTACCCTCTCTACCCTGTAGATGGTGTCAGGCTGCAGTACCCTCCCTACCCTGTAGATGGTGTCAGGCTGCAGTACCCTCCCTACCCTGTGGATGGTGAGGAGGAGGCTGCAGTACCCTCCCTACCCTGTGGATGGTGAGGAGGAGGCTGCAGTACCCTCCCTACCCTGTGGATGGTGAGGAGGAGGCTGCAGTACCCTCCCTACCCTGTAGATGGTGAGGAGGAGGCTGCAGTACCCTCTCTACCCTGTAGATGGTGTCAGGCTGCAGTACTCTCCCTACCCTGTAGATGGTGTCAGGCTGCAGTACTCTCCCTACCCTGTGGATGGTGTCAGGCTGCAGTACCCTCCCTACCCTGTGGATGGTGTCAGGCTGCAGTACTCTCCCTACCCTGTGGATGGTGTCAGGCTGCAGTACCCTCCCTACCCTGTGGATGGTGTCAGGCTGCAGTACCCTCCCTACCTTGTGGATGGTGAGGAGGAGGCTGCAGTACCCTCTCTACCCTGTAGATGGTATCCAGCTGCTGTATCCTCCCTACCCTGTGGATGGTGTCAGGCTGCAGTACCCTCCCTACCCTGTGGATGGTGTCAGGCTGCAGTACCCTCCCTACCTTGTGGATGGTGAGGAGGAGGCTGCAGTACCCTCCCTACCCTGTGGATGGTGAGGAGGAGGCTGCAGTACCCTCCCTACCCTGTGGATGGTATCCAGCTGCTGTACCCTCTCTACCCTGTGGATGGTGTCAGGCTGCAGTACCCTCTCTACCCTGTGGATGGTGAGGAGGAGGCTGCTGTATCCTCCCTACCCTGTGGATGGTATCCAGCTGCTGTATCCTCCCTACCTTGTGGATGGTGTCCAGCAGACTGGAGAAGTGGTGTGTGTTGCAGCCTTCGGCCAGGTCTACCAGCAGCTGGGCCGCCTGCTTCCGGACCGCCAGGTCCCGGTCCTCAGCGATGCCACTGAGCTGGGGGATCACCACCACCTCAATCAGCTCCTCCTGCACACACACACACGCGCACGCACGCACGCACGCACGCACGCACACGCACACACACAGGGTAAGACCTGGGGCTAGACTTCGCCTGTGTTAGTGGGTGTTGATAGTGACATGCAAGAGATAGAGAGAGATGGAGAGAGAGAGAGAGAGAGAGAGAGAGAGAGAGAGAGAGAGAGAGAGAGAGAGAGAGAGAGAGAGAGAGAGAGAGAGATGGAGAGATATGGAGAGAGATGGAGAGATGGAGTGATAGAGAGTGATGGAGTCAGAGAGAGAGATGGAGAAAGAGAGAGATGGACAGAGATGAGAAGAGATGGACAGAGATGAAGAGAGAGAGAGACAGAGATGAAGAGAGAGAGAGACAGAGATGAAGAGAGAGAGAGACAAGAGTGATAATTAAAGATAGATGGAAAGCTGAAAAGCAAAGGGAGCGTAGGGCATTAAAAACAGAATTGTTTCATAAATATTTAAAACTATAGGACAATCTAGTGTCGGCATGACAACAGGCCATTAAAAAGATGAATTCATAAAACCATCAAAGAATAAATAAGACCAAATGTCTATACATTCATAAACCATCAAAGACCAAATGTCTTCACATTCTGAGCATCAAGTTAGACGGTTCAGAATGTAAAACGAAACCCCTTTAAATGAATGAATGTTGAGATATGTGGCATGGTAGGGCTGAGTTTAGACCGTGCGGCGTACACGTTAGTGTGTGTGCGTGTGTGTGCGTGTGTGTGTGTGTGTGTGTGTGTGTGTGTGTGTGTGTGTGTTCTGACCTCATAGAGCTGTCGGTTGGTGCTGAGGACAAAGGAAAGGATGTGGAGAACTTTGATTCTGATAACGCTCCGGCTTTCATTCCTACCAGACAGGGCGAGAGACATAGAGAGACATAGAGAGAGAGAGAGAGAGAGGGAGAGAGAGAGAGAGAGAGAGAGAGAGCGAGAGAGAGAGAAAGAAGAGTAAACTACAAACAGGAATATTTATTCAAAGGCTCTTTTTATGTGAGTGTGCGTGTGTGTGTATGTGAGTGTGTGTGTTTGTGTGTGTATTTGAGTGTGTGTGTGTGTGTGTGTGTGTGTGAGTATATGTGAGTATGTTAGTGTATGTGTGTGTACATGTACATGTGTGTGTGTGTCCTCTACCTGAAGAACTTGTCCATCAGGCGATGGAGGTTCTGGACCCAGCCGTCCTTGGCTGGCTGGATGGACTGGGCACGGTATGAAACGAGGGTAAGCACGGAGGCATCCTGTTCTCACACACACACACACACACACACACACACACACACACACACACTCTGAGATCATGACGCCTAACCACAGCAGAGGAGAGCAGGGAGACGGGGGACGGGGGGACGGGGGACGGGGGAGACTCACAGGTCTCTTGTCGGCACATTTCTCCACCAGGCTGAAGAACTTCTCTGTGGCTCCGTGGTAGAGGTTCTGCTCATACAGCTCCTCCACCGTCGTCAGCAGCTCATACACGATGGACTTCAGCTCCGCACTGCCTATTGTCTGAGAGGGGGACGGGGGGACGGGGGGGACAGGGGGGTTACAGGGAGGGACAGGTGGATAGGGGGTACAGAGGGACGGGGGGACAGGGGGTACAAGGGGACATTAGCTACGTGTTGACTCTGTGCTAACGCTGTGGTTTCTGTGCTAACTCTGTGGTTTCTGTGCTAACTCTGTGGTTTCTGTGTTGACTCTGTGTTAACTCTGTGGTTTCTGTGTTAACTCTGTGGTTTCTGTGCTAACGCTGTGGTTTCTGTGGTTTCTGTGTGTTGTTACAGGGAGCCAGAGAAGAAGGCAGTTGGCTCGGTGTCTCCCCCTGCTGGCAGCCCAGTGCCTCCCTCCCGGCCCCTTCCTCTGCCTCCTCTTCATCAATACGCACAGCATCCCTGCCCTACGCACCCGCCTTTAACGCTCTAATGCAGTGCCTCAAGATGGTACACGCACACACACACACACACACACTGTGCTTACTGGTTATGCTCAACCACCAAAACCGCTACACTGTCTACAAATCTCCACGTGTGTGTGTGTGTGTGTGTGTGTGTGTGTGTGTGTGTGTGTGTGTGTGTGTGTGTCTTCTGTTTTTCAGGAGACAGACTGGAAGGTTCTAAAGCTGGTTCTGGACAAGCTTCCCTGGACCCTCCAGTACAAAGTTCTGCTGCTCACCTCACCCTGCAGCCTGGACCAGCTGTG
>JAPMUY010002850.1:82500-97500 GCA_026901105.3 Galaxias olidus
TTCAGTGACGGAAAACAAGTATTTGAGCGTTTAGCTATCTGCTGTATCTTTGTATCAATTTGTCAGTCGCTTTTTATCGATACAATTTTCCGAATGTATATCGTTTAGCAGCTTGGCTCAATGTCAAACAAAAATGAGAACCAGCTCAGACCTAGTATGTAAGAAAACAAAGTTGACTGCTAACATTTACATATCTGCGATTGCTGATGATGTAGCTAGCTAATGCTGAATCTCACCTGCACAAATATCTGGAAATCATTCCATTGTGCAATGACTTCCCCCTATTTCGTTCAGAGCAATGGTATCTTCACTCGGAGTGGCAACCAGACTGCGAGACGAACAGGTCTGACCGCACTCAAATCCTTAATTGCTAAAAGAGATAGAGAGGGCGTAGGTAGCTCCTCCAGTGTTGACCATGTGAAAGAGGAACAAGAGGAGGAAAACATCACTGGACTGAATGGTAGGTAACGTGACTGGTTTCTCAATCCCAAAACGGTATTATCAGATAGAAGTTAAGTTTAGAAGCACACTTTGCTATGCTGCGGGAAATAATCATAATTCAGATTTGGCTAGACTACAATGAAATGTGACTGTCACTCGAAGTTGATTGCGGGAATGCCGTGGCTGTATTAGTGCTACCATCAAATCAAATCAAATCATGTTTATTTATAGAACACGTTTAAAACAGGCAGAGCTGACCAAAGTGCTGTACAACACATTCAGATACAGTATATCAAACATAACAACAATACAAAAAAACAGTTGTGACACTATACATACTATATGCTAGGTTTTACCAAGGGCTCCCCAGCACCTGATGCGAGGTCCTCTCTGAAGAGTGTGTGGAAACGATAAAACGCAAAACGAAAGCTACTAACAGGGTTAGAGTTATAATCTGAGGTTTGTGCGGGTCTCTAACATTAGTGGTGGAGATAAATAAATAATATCTTAACCGGTGCAGTGTATTGGCGACCCCCACAGATGTATGACTTCACTGCTTTCATGGGAGCTCAGACCCCTCCTTATGGGAGCTCAGCTCCCACTGGCTCCCACATAACTCGAACCCTGGCTTCTAAATACAATACTGCACATATTTCGCACTTTCTACCTGGTTTTGACTTACAGGGGATTGCTCTTCTGGTCATCCCCAAAAAACCGTCCAACCGAAGGTGGAGAAAGAGGATATCCAGCCTCCGTTGCCCTCGGCTCCAACCAATCGCAGGAGGAGGCAGGTGAAGGTAGAATTTGAAGAAGAGGCAGAAGGACCTGGGAATAAGATTGAAAGCTGGGAGCCCGCTGACTGGAGGAGGCAGCTGGGTTATATCCGTGAGATGAGGAAGAGGCGGGACGCACCCGTAGACAACATGGGGGCGGAGAAATGCTACGACTTGAAGGCCCCTGCACATGTACGTTCAAGTTCAAGTTCAAGTAGTCTTTATTATCCCCGAGGGGTAATTTGGTTTACAGCCAGCAGTTACCACACATAACAGATAATAATAAATAGACAACATTTACCGAGTAAAAAAAAAATATATAATAATCACATTGAGGTATTTAAAAGGCCAATGACAGCAGGGACAAATTCGTTTTTCTAAGTCTGTTGGTCCTGCATTTTGGCAACGTAAGGAACAGACACACAACAGAACATTTACGCTCTCCATCTTCCACCTTTGCTTCCCCATTTCATTCCCCTCGCAAATCCTCTAGCATCTCACCTGTGGTACCTATGCCAGGTAGTCGTGGCCTAGTGGGTACTCATAGTTCATGAGTTCAAGCCCACCTGGGAACACCACCACTACTGTGCCCTTGAGCAAGGCACTTAACCCTTAGTTGCTCCAGGGGTGACTGCCACATTGAAATGTCAATGTAAGTCGCTTTGGATAAAAGCGTCTGCTAAATGACTGTGATGTAATCTGTCATGTCTTTGTTTCCTGCGTAGGTGAGGCGTTACCAGGTGTTGGTGTGATGTAATCTGTCATGTCTTTGTTTCCTGCGTAGGTGAGGCGTTACCAGGTGTTGGTGTGATGTAATCTGTCATGTCTTTGTTTCCTGCGTAGGTGAGGCGTTACCAGGTGTTGGTGTCTCTTATGCTGTCCAGCCAGACCAAGGACCAGGTGACGGCAGGGGCCATGCAGAGACTGAGGGCCCACGGCTGCACTCCACAGAACATCCTCAGCACCGACGATGACACGCTGGGAAAACTCATCTACCCAGTCGGCTTTTGGAGGGTAACACACACACACACACGCGCACGCGCACGCGCGCGCGCACACACACGCACGCACGCACGCACACACACACACACACACACACACACACACACACACACACACACACACACACACACACACACAGACTTCCGGTTTGACAATGTAGAGGAGAGACGTGTGGCGTCTGCCTCCTGTGCATTTTGGGTGTCTTTTGTTTATTACCTCCTTTTTATTGAGTCAGTCTTTTGTGCAACAGTTTATTTTTAGTTGATGACACGTTGACGTTACACAGGAACGAGTAAATCGACTCGAGCGAGTGGGAAAGATCAGGAGAAACCTCTGGGCAAAGCCAATGTTCTCAAGATGGCTAGCGGGCCTTCTCCTCTCACACTTACCATTGAAATGGACAAATCTAGGAAAAGCATGACGGCTGAGCTCACCACCAGCCCTCGCACCGATTAATTCCTCCCTTGAATCCGTCATTGGCCAAGCACACCTCCACCATTTCGGACACACACACACACACACACACCCATACACACACACTTACCCATTATGGTGTACAAACACACACACACTCTCTCTCTCTCTCACTCTCACTCTCACTCTCTCTCTCCACTCATAGTGTGTAAACACCTTTGTGTCTCTTATACATCAGAGTAAACTATGCTAGAGAGTTTATGCCTCCTACAACCCATTCTTTGAATCCCTCCGGCCACCCATTCACAGAAGCACACACGCGCACCCACTTCCCCCTGGTATAATGTACACTCCTCCATGTAATGTAATGTGCTGACAGACCAAGGTGAAGTACCTGAAGAAGACATCGGAGCGGATACAGCTGGAGTACGAAGGAGACATCCCTGCCAGTGTGGAGGGACTTGTGAGTCTGCCATACAGGTGGACTGGGAGTACCACACATACAGGTGTCTGTCTGGCATAGGTACCACACATACAGGTGTCTGTCTGGCATAGGACCCAAAATGGCTCATTTGGCCATGGACATCGCCTGGGACCAGGTGTCTGGCATAGGTACCACACATACAGGTGTCTGTCTGGCATAGGTACCACACATACAGGTGTCTGTCTGGCATAGGTACCACACATACAGGTGTCTGTCTGGCATAGGTACCACACATACAGGTGTCTGTCTGGCATAGGTACCACACATACAGGTGTCTGTCTGGCATAGGTACCACACATACAGTTGTCTGTCTGGCATAGGTACCACACATACAGGTGTCTGTCTGGCATAGGTACCACACATACAGGTGTCTGTCCGGCATAGGTACCACATATACAGGTGTCTGTCTGGCATAGGTACCACACACACAGGTGTCTGTCCGGCATAGGTACCACACATACAGGTGTCTGTCTGGCATAGGTACCACACATACAGGTGTCTGGCATAGGTACCACCCATAAATGGAGGGAGCATCCACAACCTCATGTGGATTACAGATGCCTTCTACAGAATCTTATACCTTGTGAAGTAAATGAACATGGATGTGTTTGTATGTATTTTTTTGCGTAGGTGTGGATACACATGTGCACCGCATCTCCAACAGGCTGGGCTGGATGAGGAAGACAACGAAGAACCCGGAGCTAACGCGCAAGGCGCTGGAGGATTGGTTACCGAGGTAACAGCCCCCTTCACCTATCGGTGACCCTCGCTAAGCCGTCTTTATGGCTGGATCTTTTGAGGCTGGAAAACGGAACACGTGGATAGAATCTCCTTTCCCTTCCTAGACCCTCAGGGGTCGTTACCACGGTTACGCAAGAAAGAGAATAGCTAGAGGTCAGGCCCGCTATCTTTTTTTGGGGGGGTTAGATCATATATCTCATAACTGCCAATGAAGGAATATTGGATTTGCTAAACTGACTAGTAACAGGACTTGCTTCGAGAATACGTCACTGCAAATTAAGGCTGTTTGATTAGTCAATGTGGAAATTATAGAAGTCCAATGCTATTTATTTACTTTACAACTAATCGTTTTTATATCAAGTTATGATTTTTGAGACCGTTCCTGTAATTCCTTTGTTTTTCTCCGGTTATTCCCCATCCAGGGAGCTGTGGAGTGAGATCAACTGGCTGCTGGTGGGCTTTGGCCAGCAGGTGTGCCAGCCAGTCAACCCCCTGTGCTCCCTGTGTCTGAACCAGCACAGCTGCCCTTCTGCCCACCAAGCCTCTCCAGCTAAGAAGCCTCGGGCAGGGTCACAGCCACAGAGATAGAACACTAGAGGCGACTTGTGATGCAATAGTGCTATTCAAGAATGCCCACGATTGATGACGCGTGTCACCTCTAGTGTTCTATCTCTGTGGTCACAGCACTCCGGGAACCCTTCCACCACCTCCAGTGTGGAGCTAAAGACAATGAAGGAGGAGGTGGAGGCGGAAGAGGCCCTGTATATTTCTCCCAACGCCCATATAAGGAAGTTAAAAGGAAATAAATGGCCGCCATGTTCGGTGATGAGTAGATAAGATGGACATATAAACACATGCAAAAAATATCTGAAGAACCAAAATCAAAGGATATGTTAGTTCCCCACCAGGCAGTCTTGGAATGTTTGGAACATTGTCCAGTACTTAAGATGGCATGTTATATTTTACAGCACTAATTTTTTTACTTTTTTTGTAAAATAAATAATGTTTCAAACAAGTGTTGTAACTCAATTGAACTGTTTTGTGTAGGAAATGCTTCAATTGAAAAACAAAACAATGTCCACATGAGGTCGCTATAGAACAATGTTTCGGACAGTGTGCTTCCTGATTCTCTAGTCAATATAAAACTGATGTATAAAGTCTGGAAAACCAGAACATACAGAACCATTTCATAGGTTATTATTACTTTACCATCCTCCAGTCTTCATGTAAAATATAAGTTAAATAAATTACCATTTCAATAAATGAAGGACAAGCGGTGGCCTTTAGGTTTTAGAACTGGAGCTACTTGGAATTTCATCCAAAGAATACGTTTTGTCTGCGTAGTACTTTTACCAAAAGGATGAGCTTGTGACTGCACAAATCCAAATGCAGCCTATAGATAAAACAATGAAGGAAACTTGTTGAATTTATGGGAAGCTTTTTATTAACCCTTTAAAAAGTACACTTGCTAACTTTTCTAATCTGTGTATACATACACACGTTTGAGTGTTGCATGGGCGCGCGCACGCGATCAACATGTTATGGTGGATGAGCCGCGGACACCTGCAGTTACTTGTGTTTGGCTGTAGGTGGGATCTTGTCATTTAGTCTTGGATATGAAAACTTTTGCTCATAGGATCCATGTGAAGAAAAAAAACTGTAGAATATTAGTAATATATAAGCAATTACGTCATTGAGAGTGATGTCCACTAGATCTTATTTCAACTGATGGCATTCTCACATGTCACCTGTCGGATGAGCATGTTTGTGCAAACCGGCCCTAATCTCTGATCTTCTGGATAATTCCCCACATGGATTTGAGCTGCTGCCTCGGACCCAATTTTTTGTTAGCTTCTTTTAAGAATATTTTGGAACAATTTTGTCAAGTTGTTTAATTTGTGGTCTTATCCGGCGAACTCACAACACGCATTTCAAACTGGATTGGACACTGACAGCATTGTATAACGATGAGGATGTTTAGATAACAGATGGTTACATTGGATTGATGCCAAGAGGTTTTCTACATCTCCTTCTGGATTTCGCAACATTTGATTCCGTTGACAAAGTATTCTGCCTGGACTTAAAATGGAGCTGAAACCTAGGCTTTGTTTTCTGACCAGAGAGGAACGAGGGTATGGTTTTCACTTGCACGGTGAACGGAATAAAGGAGGACAATTCATAAGGAAAGTTGAGCCCGGTTCACCTGCAGACTTGTCGGGGTTACGCGAGGGGGACAGAGTAGTGGAAGTTAACGGAGAGAACGTGGAGAACGAGACTCACTATCAAGTAAGTGAAAAGTGATAGAAAACATTTAATAAATAACACAGGCGTTACCAGTCTGTGTGTGTATGTGCGCCTGAAAGTGAGATGGAGAGAAAGGGAGGGGGGGGGAGTATAATTATTTGTTAGCCTCTCTTACGTAACGGGAATCAAATGGTGTTTCTATGAGTGAAAGAGGTGTACTGACACACGTGGGGCTCTCTTCTTGTCCCAACCTGCTGCCTCCCTGTAGGTGGTCAACCTCATCCGTGCAGTGGATCACCGTACTCGTCTGCTGGTGGTGGACAAGGAGACGGATGAGTACCTACGCGACCACAGTCTTCAAGTCACTGAGGACCAGGCCATCGAGATGGGCAACCTGTCCCCACGGCCCTCGCCCATGTCCACCCCCTCTGCCTCCCCCTTGCCCATGTCCACCCCCTCTGCCTCCCCCTTGCCCAGGGAGAGCGGACCCTGGTCCCCCTTTTGCGCTCGCACACACTCGCCAGTCCAGCCAATCACGGACGCTCTCTGGCCCTCCGCCAAACACACGCCAATCTTCTCCCTGCTCCAGCATCCCACCATTTCTAGGACAACCAGGAGACTGTCGCTGACGTCAGCCCCAGACGACGCCACAGAGGTCAGAGGTCACACGTGTTTTTACTGTGTACATTTCAGAGTGCACATCATCTCAGGAGGTGTCACAAAAAAAAAACTCCAAACAATTGTGTTGTGACTTATGATAAAAAAAAAAAAATATGCCTACTAATATGAGAAATACAAAAATAAGATAAATATCCTTGATACTTTGTCCAAGTTTTATTCCCAGATAGAAAATAATTGCTTTTAATTAGGCCCGATGGACTGGTAGTTAGTCCACTGTTGCTAGCAGCAAAGTGTGTGTGTGTGTGTGTGTGTGTGTGTGTGTGTGTGTGTGTGTGTGTGTGTGTGTGTGTGTGTGTGTGTGTGTGTGTGTGTGTGTGTGTGTGCGCACGCGCACTGTCCCACCTCCACCTGTCTTGTGCTGTGTTGTGAGGTCAGTCATCTAAAGGAGTCCTGAGGTCAGCACTAATTCAGAACACTTTGAAACACTTCCTGTTTTTACTTCTACTTAACCAGCCATGCTGTGAACGCGGATCTGTTGGGTCTATTAGAAAAGCGCTATATCAAATCCAGTCAATTAGTATAAATTATTATTGATCGTAATTATTACAATGATAATAATTATTGTTATTATTATCATTGTTGTCATTATAATACGTAGGCATGGTATTTTGAACCATGACCCAGCCTTGTTGTCCTTTCGTTGTTGGTCTGTGGGTCAGGCTTAGTGTTTAGCGTCCAAACAGACGAGGACACACAGACACTGTTCTTGTTGACTGACAGCAGCGGGGCATTCGCCCGTGTCCCTGTGCTAGGAGGACCTGGAGTAGCAGGTTGAACATCATAGCAGTCCAGCAACAGGACAGTGTTGCTTCATGTTTATTATATGGTAACATATGTTTAGTTAGGTTGTTATGATTGGATGCGATCGTGTCTGGCTGGTGACAAACATGTCTGGCTGGTGACAAACGGGCCAGAGAACCAGAGAACCAGAGAACCAGAGAGGACAGAGAACCAGAGAACCAGAGAGGACAGAGAACCAGAGAACCAGAGAACCAGAGAACCAGAGAACCAGAGAGGACAGAGAGGACAGAGAACCAGAGAACCAGAGTACCAGAGAGGATAGAGAACCAGAGAACCAGAGAGGACAGAGAACCAGAGAACCAGAGAGGACAGAGAACCAGAGAACCAGAGAGGACAGAGAACCAGAGTACCAGAGAGGACAGAGAACCAGAGTACCAGAGAGGTCAGAGGAATCTGCTTTGTTTCTAGAAACTTCATGTGACAGACAACACCTCGTGAGTGACTCCGTGTCAAGCTTGTGGGCTCAAGCTTTTTACCTGCAGAGACACACACACACACACACACACACACACACACACACAGAGGATATGTCACAAATCCCCCGAAGCCCCAGGTTACGTATGTCTCCTACAGTCAAAGAACAAAGTACATTGTTCCACCCCAGTCACACACACACACACACACACACACACACACACACACAAACTAATACTCACACACACACACACACACACACACACACACACACACATGCACGCACGCACGCACGCACGCACACACACACATACACACAACAATGCATATAGACAAATAGTCACATCCTTTCTCACTTCTCACTAGGCTCAGGCCCACATGCACACATACATTTCATTGTTCCATGTCATTGTGATGGTGGCATACGCCCGTATAGCATTACTAAGAGACAGTGTGCTACCAGTACAACCACAGAACAATCTGGAACACAGTGCGCTGATAACACGCTAACAACAACATAAAGAACACCCAGAGCCTTCATCTGTCTGTGTGTGTGTGTGTGTGTGTGTGTTTGAGTGTGTGTGATGAGATCCCACTGCTCTGGGCTTGGTTTGCGTGAAATAACCAGCAGGCACAGAACCAATGCAACCAAATCCTTGGTTCCCTTCTACAAGGCTAGCAGAGGAGGGCACAGAGAGAAGGTTTGAAATAGTGGGTACAGACAAAGGGTTGTGTTGTGTCTGTTCTGTGTGGTATCAACAACACCTTTCAGACCCCCTGTTCCCGTGGTTACCATGAAACACTGCACCGCTTCCATATCGGACCTGTGGAAAGAGCTCTAGATACATACGTTGGTAGATCTAACTTGCGTGTCTCAAACAGCCTTGCCCACACCGCACACACACACACACACACACACACACACACACTGTCTCCACAGGGCTCTGTCTCTCTTCTCTCCGTGATGTGCTAATGAGCCACACACACAGTCTGCCCTGTTCAGATTAGCAGATACACACACACACGCACACACACACACACAGTCTGACCTGTTCAGTTTAGCAGATACACACACACACACACACACACACACACACACAATCTGACCGGTTCAGATTAGCAGACACACAGACACACACACAGTCTGACCTGTTCAGATTAGCAGCACAGTTTGACGCCATTAAAGATGTTGAAGGCATGTGAAGTAGAAGGTCACAGACAAGATCATGTTTTACTAGTGAAAATCATTCATCAGACATTTGCCTTAGGGGCTGTGTGTGTGTGTGTGTGTGTGTGTGTGTGTGTGTGTGTGTGTGTGTGTGTGTGTGTGTGTGTGTGTGTGTGTGTGTCCACATTTACCATTTACCATAGTGCTTGTATATAGTAATATGACAAATTTAATTTAATGAATAAAAATACACTCTATTAATGCCTTGGATTTGAGCCTGTCTAGTTGAACTGCCTAGTAACTTTTCAAACTATTTAAAACTATTAACTAGTAACAACTGGTTTGGGTCGGTTTCTCCTCAGGTCAGAATACAGTCCTGCAACGTGTAGACTCCATCAGGCCCAGTGTGTGTGTGTGTGTGTGTGTGTGTGTGTGTGTGTGTGTGTGTGTGTGTGTGTGTGTGTGTGTGTGTGTGTGTAAGCCTGATCCATTTTGTCCACTAAATCTTCTGATTCTACTTACCTCTGACTTGGAGACAGAACATGGAGTTGGTTGGAGTGTTTTTATTCCCCTTTGAGAAATGTCTAACAGTGTATATACTGTATATAGATAGATGTGTGTGTGTTTGTTTTCTTACATAGGTCTGTCTCTTAGAGATAAATTGATCTACTTATCGTTTCTCAACTTATCTCAAGCTAAACTTTAGAATTCTCTCATTGCATTTCCATTAATCTATCTAGTTGTCATCGGAGACGCCATCACTGTTGCCGGGGGCGACCGTGGAGCTCCTCCCCCGAGTGTGTCACATGGTAAGGGGGGAGCATGGCTACGGCTTCAACCTGCACAGCGACAAAACACGCAACGGACAGTTCATACGCTCCGTGGATCCTCACTCACCGGCCGCAAGGGCTGACCTTAGGCCTCAGGACAGACTGGTGGAGGTATAGACTGCACACACACACACACACACACACATACAGACACTCACACACATACAGACACACACACACACACACACACACACACACACAGGTAATGAGCCCTGTGGGTTCACAGCAGGGAATCTCAGACACTGAGGCTAAACATGGACTCAATTAGGCACAAACACACACACGCACGCGCACGCGCACGCACGCACACACACACACACACACACACACACACACACAGACACAGACAAGATGTAGCGTTGGTACCTAATTTGAGATTAGATTAGAGCAGATTATCCAGTCTCAGAAAAGTTTGTCTCTGGTCCGACTGTCCTGACGGAAGGTTGACCTTTGAACTGGCAGAGAAAGGAAGGAAGGGGAGCTAACCCCTAAACTCTAACCCTTAACCCCTAACTCCCTCTCCATCAATAAACTATAACTCCTAACCCTAACCCCCTCTCTATCAATAAACTATAACCCCTAACCCTAACTCTAACCCCCTCTCCATCAATAAACTAGAACCCCTAACCCTAACTCTAACCCCCTCTCCATCAATAAACTAACCCCTAACCCTAACTCTAACCCCTAACCCTAACCCACTCTCCTTCAATAAACTATAACCTCTAACCCTAACCCACTCTCCTTCAATCAAACTATAATCCCTAACCCTAACCACCTCTCCATCAATAAACTATAACCCCTAACCCCTAACCCCCTCTCCATCAATAAACTCTAACCCTAACCCTTAACCCCCTCTCCATCAATAAACTCTAACCCTAACCCTTAACCCCTAACCATAACCCTTAGCAGGCCAGGCTGTGGCAGTGTAACAGTACCCCTTAAAATGAACAAAACAGCCTCCCTAATCCCCCCATCTCTATCAGTCCATATCTTTCTTCATCTCTCTCTCTCTCTATATATATATGTATATATATACGTATATATATATATATATATATATATATATGCATATATATATACATATATATATATAGTATTGTGCATACGTTTTAGGCAGGGGATGCTGTTTTGAAGGCAAAGGGTGGTCATAATATGTTTTTTTAAAGCATTTTTACAAGCTTACTTTGAAGCATTTGTTTTCCACAGCGGTCTAAAACGTTTGCACAGCAGCACTGTATATCTCCTGTGTTGGCTGTGTGTGTCTGTCCCAGGTGAACGGGGTCAGTGTAGAGGGTCTGAAACACTCGGAGGTGGTGGGTCTTATCCACGATGTACAGGAGGAGACCAGCCTCCTAGTGGTGGACCCCGAAACTGATGAACTGTTCAAGACCCTGGGGGTCACACCAGCCAGCAGCCATGTCAAAGGTCAGTCCCACACAGACACATTCTACAAAAAAACAAGTAACGTTTGGTTCATTAACGGATGAGACAATGGGGTCACTAGTTACTTTGTGAGATAAGATCCACTTTGCTAGTCACGCTAATCTCTTCTGTTCTCACATCAATCCTCTTCTTCACACCTTTACTCTCTTTGTATTTATATACATGCCGCCTGCTAGCAGTCAGTATTATTCAGTGTTATTCCTCTAGGTCAGATTGTGTCAGTTTGTTTCAAATCAATATCCTGTTTTCCAGAGGTCTATGTGGATGAGCCAATCATGAGTGAGCCAATCATGGCTAAGCCAGTCATGTACGAGCCAATCTTGAATGAGCCAATCGCGGATGAGCCAATCGCGGGTGAGCCAATCATGAATGAGCCAACCAGGAATGAGCCAATCGTGAGTGAGACAATCGTGGAGGAGCCAATAGGGGACACTGCTCTTCCGACCCCCTCTCCAACCAGTACGTTTAAGTTAATAGGTCAGCCTCCAGTCATTAATATCACCATCACTAATTCGCCGTCGTCAAGCTCGCCAAAGCTCAGTACCTATGGGAGCTCAGGATCACAGTCCTCTAGAAGCTCCACCACCCAATCAGAGCTCAGCAGCTCAGACACCAGCATTCCGGTGAGGATAGTAAAACGTGTACACGCCTGATACTTCAAATATCTCTTTGTGTGTGTGTGTGTGTGTGTGTGTGTGTGTGTGTGTGTGTGTGTGTGTGTGAGTGTGAGTGTGTGTGTGTGTGTGTGTGTGTGTGTGTGTGTGTGTGTGTGTGTGTGTGTGAGTGTGTGTGTGTGTGTGTGTGTGTGAGTGTGTGTGTGTGTATGTTAATATGCTGTATGTTAACATAGTAAAGTAGGATAGTAAAACGCGTACATGCGTGATACTTGATACATGCGTGAAACGTGTGTGAGTTTATATTCGTACATGCAGAGTGTATGTTAGTATGCAGTGCATGTTAATATACAGTATTAAAATGCAGTGCGTTAATATACAGTATTAGAATGCAATACGTTAATATACAGTATTAAAATGCAGTATGTTAATATACAGTATTTAAATGCTGTGTGTTTATATTCGTACATGCAGAGTATGTTAATAGACAGTATTTAAATGCTGTGTGTTAATTTTCAGTATTAAAATGCAGTATGTTAATATACAGTAGGCCTATTTAAGCGCTAATATACAGTAAAGGGCTATGTTTGTTGTTTGATCTAAGGTCCCCGATGAGGACGAGCGGAAAGTGTCGGACCCTTTCCTTGAGAGCGGCCTTCGATTGAGCCCCACAGCTGCTGAGGCTAAAGAGAGGGCCCGGGCCAAACGCACTAAGAAGAGAGCGCCCCCTATGGACTGGAGTCAGAAACAGCAGATCTTCAGCAATTTATGACTGGAGAGGAAAGCAATTCAAATCGAGGCAGACAAAAAAAAATCCGATTTATATGCATAAACACTGTTTAATACCATATGGAGTTTTTGTATAGTAAACATATTTGAAATGGAATCAATATTTTTAATGTTTGTAGAGAAAATAATATATTTAAGGTGAATGTGTTCTGTAGTAACATTATTCTATTGTCTATTCCTCATGCGTATTCAAATATATCCCGTATGCAAGATACAAATGGAAAGCTTGGATGAAAGCCACCTAACTTGCAGTACCACGTTTCATTATTTAAACTCTTAGCTTTGGTTCTAGAACAAGTTCAACACAGTTATGAGTTTATAATAGCAAAGATATCTGTAAAATAAAATGCAAATGAGACAGCGAAATAAAAGGTTGAAGGAGAGTATATTTGTAATGTTTTTTCTGTCACTAAATAAACTTCTGTAAGACCGTTTGATACGCACAAATTCATGCCCCGGAATCCCGATCATCAATTGTTGAAAGAAGCCATTTTATTTTTTGTTACCATCACAAATAGAAAAAGAGA
The DNA here is from genome assembly GCA_026901105.3 of Galaxias olidus. Lineage (NCBI taxonomy): Eukaryota > Metazoa > Chordata > Actinopteri > Galaxiiformes > Galaxiidae > Galaxias > Galaxias olidus. The sequence goes on from JAPMUY010002850.1 coordinate 95,867, forward strand.
AAGGATTGAATCAAAACAATTCCACATCCCTTAGCTGTGCTTCCTTTTTATCGAGCCATTTTGATTTCTACAACTCCTCTGCTGTTCCCATTATTAGTAAATCATCTGGCTAATATTTTCCCCTTAACACAAACAATTTCTTGCATTTGTCCACTTACCACATGTTAATATTTCTCATGGTTAAATCAGTCACAAAAGTTGGCCAGTTGAGCAATAATATGAAGTAGAAAAACGAATGTCTTGAAAATACATAAAACTCATGACAGCTTTACATGAAATAGGAATAACAGCCTCATGCATCAATAACAGCACGTACTATCGATGTGTACCACAAACAGCCAACCACATGAACAGCAGTGTAAACTAGAATGGGGGCACAGATTGTCTATGGTGAGCTGAATAAGTGTGTTTTATTGTCAGTCTTGGTCATATCTATTACATCTAGATCTACGCTGAGGTCACTACATGTTAAAGGCCAGTAAACTAGCAGCTATAGGTGGGAAATCTGTTTTCCCAGATAATTAATTTCCATTAGACAAACCAAATGGCTTATCTACAATCTATAAAAGTGTTTCAAAGCTGCTTATACAGAGACTGTTAAAAAAAAAAGATATAGCAACTTTGTGTCCTAACTTATTAGTAAGAATATTGTACTTATTTAAAGATTAGATGTGTGCCAGTGTTTAATACCCACATACACTCCCAAAAAAACACACACAAAACATGCACATAAACTAGGCTAGTGCCAGCAATAACCCCTGTTAGTCATAAATGGTATGCTCCATCACACACACACACACACACACGCACGCACGCACGCACGCAAAGTCATATATGTTCATTGCTAACAAAAGCACACGCATGCATACAATGTATTTCCTGCCAGACCACCAGCATTGTGGCAGGGGTAGTCATTGTAAAAGTGCGGATTAGTCGCAATTTCACAAGGTTGATTTTTATTTGCCTTTCAGTATTGGGATATAGGTACCACTCAAACACTTAATTTCACAGTGCAACACCGCGTGACAAACACTGACTTTAAGGTCAAAACATATTCTATGGGTGAGGTAAAAAAAAACATCCATACCAAAAGGTTTAAAAAGAAAAAGGTACAAAAACAACAGTTCACTGTAAAAGAAAAAAACATGGTTTCAAATATATTTTTGTCTGTGTGTTATCTGCAAATTTAAGTTCACAAATGACACAAATAATTAGTAGCAGCAAAAAAAAGAAAAAGACATGATGGATAATTTAACATCACTAACAGGGCCAATAACTGCTCGCTTATCACCATGGTAACAGATGACGCTCACTCATACACAATTACCTGGCCACAGTTACTAGATTCAACATTGGGGGAGTCAAGTTGTAGCTAAGTACCATATAAAGACAAAACATTTACACAATTAACAAAGAATGCCAAACACATGCGCACGCACGCACGCACGCGCGCGCACACACACACACACACACACACACACACACACACACACACACACACACACACACACACACACACACACACACACACACACACACACACACACACACACACACACACACACACACACACACACACACACACACACACAGAAGCTGATGCATACGCATTGAAGTTTAAGAGGTGATCTCAT
>JAPMUY010002850.1:105000-117500 GCA_026901105.3 Galaxias olidus
ACGCACTGAGAACCAGCATGGTCCTAACCCTTCACTGGAGACACAGACACCATCGCAGGGATGAGAACCTTTTCTAACACATACCAGAACCAGCATGGTCCTAACCCTTCACTGGAGACACAGACACCATCGCAGGGATGAGAACCTTTTCTAACACATACCAGAACCAGCATGGTCCTAACCCTTCACTGGAGACACAGACACCATCGCAGGGATGAAAACCTTTTCTAAAACGTACCAGAACCAGCATGGTCCTAACCGTTCACTGGAGACACAGACACCATCGCAGGGATGAGAACCTTTTCTAACACATACCAGAACCAGCATGGTCCTAACCCTTCACTGGAGATAGACACACCATCACAGGGATGAGAACCTTTTCTAAAACGCACTGAGAACCAGCATGGTCCTAACCCTTCCCTGGAGACCATCACCATCACAGGGATGAGAACCTTTTCTAAAAGGCACTGAGAACCAGCATGGTCCTAACCCTTCCCTGGAGACCATCACCATCACAGGGATGAGAACCTTTTGTAAGACACACTGAGATCCTGCATGGTCCCAGTGGGTCCTAGCCCCTCCCTGCAGAAGATATATCGACCCTTCATAACTAGCCAGTCCCTCTGTTTACTAGGATGCAGCATGGTCCTAGTGGATTCCCCACAGGGCAGTTTAACACCCTCCTCTAATTTGACTGCTCAAACATGGAGCTAGTTTGAAATAGCAAATGATTCCTACTGCAAAAAAACAACAACAACCCCTGATCTGAATTGAAAGGTCAATCATCTAAGAACTAGGCAATAACAATAATAATACATTTCATTTATAAAGCTCTTTTTTAAAACACAGACACCGTACATGGTGAACAGTAAGCATGGCAACAGACGATTATGACACACAAACAGTAAGCATGACAACGGACGATGAAACACAAACAGTAAGCATGGCAACAGACAACAACACACATACAGTAAGCATGGCAACAGACGATGAAACACAAACAGTTAACATGACGACACACAAACTGTAAGCATGACGACACACAAACTGTAAGCATGACAACACACAAACTGTAAGCATGACAACAGACGATGACACACAAACAGACAAAACTGACAAAAAAGCATCATCATTATCATCAGTTCAATTTCAAATAAAAGAAAAATAACTCTGACCCTATTGACAAGACAAATAGTCTGGTACGATTGGTCGGGCCGACTATCAATCACTCACGTAGGTTCCAGTCGGAGAGAGTGTCGTCATCATCATCCTCGTCTTCGTCGATGTCTTCCCCCTCCTCTCCCTCGCCCCCCTCGTGCTGCAGCGTGACCGTGCGGGACTTGTGGAAGCGAGGCTTGATGTCCTGCTCGCTGTCGGGGACTGCCTCATCCTCTTCCTCGTCCACGTCCCCCTGGACAACACACACGGTGAAACAGCATGGCTTTGTTTGTTTAAACCAAACATGAGGCTCCTTTCAGGAACACTTCAGTACATCTTAAACTCCTGTAGGTTCCTTAGAGAAACACTTCAGTACATGTTAAACTCCTGTTGGTTCCTTAGAGGAACACTTCAGTACATCTTAAACTCCTGTTGGTTCCTTAGAGGAACACTTCAGTACATCTTAAACTACCGTTGGTTCCTTAAAAGGAACACTTCAGTACATCTTAAAACCCCTGTTGGTTCCTTAGAGGAACACTTCAGTACAACTTAAACTCCTATTGGTTCCTTAGAGGAACACTTCAGTACATCTTAAAACTCCTGTTGGTTCCTTAGAGGAGCACTTCAGTACATCTTAAAACCCCTGTTGGTTCCTTAGAGGAACACTTCAGTACATCTTAAACTCCTGTTTGGTTCCTTAGAGGAGCACTTCAGTACATGTTAAACTCCTGTTGGTTCCTTAGAGGAACACTTCAGTACATCTTAAAACCCCTGTTGGTTCCTTAAAGGAACACTTCAGTACATCTTAAACTCCTGTTTGGTTCCTTAGAGGAGCACTTCAGTACATCTTAAACTCCTGTTTGGTTCCTTAGAGGAGCACTTCAGTACATGTTAAACTCCTGTTGGTTCCTTAGAAGAATACTTCACTACATCTTAAACTCCTGTTGGTTCCTTAGAGGAAAATGCGCCGCTCACCTTTAAGAGGATGATGTCAATCTCAGAGTATTTCATCCCGTTGACCAGGATAGGGATGAGCCTGAGGAGAGGAACAGAGAAGAACAGTTCAGTCCGGCAGCAGTGGAAAGCCTCTCCTCATCCTACCAGCGAGGACGTTAGAATCACAGAGATAGAACACTAGAGGCGACAATGCGTCATCAATTGTGGGCAAAAAGTTCCGCCATCTTACATCATTTGATGTTTCTATATACTTAAATATAGCTTCTATTGCAAGAACTGGCCTTTTTTCCCCATTGACTCCCATTATAACCGATTTAGAAGTTTACCCAGGTAAGATGGCTGCCAAATTTGGACATTCTTGAATAGCACTATTGCATCACATGTCGCCTGTAGTGTTCTATCTCTGTGGTTAGGATACTTACTGGACCAGGTGTGCCGCCAGAGCTTCCTTACAGACGGGCTGCTCCGCTAAGGTGAGCCAGAACTCACAGGCCTCCAGAGCCACGTTCTCATCGGGGTCCTGGGTCCTCTGCAGCATGTACTAGGAAGAGGAGGCACGGAGTCAGAATCCCCCACCGAAGTACAGAACGGCGACTTACAGACTCGTGTCACATAGGCGTGTCACCGTAGTCAGACACGTTGGTTACCTGGACGATGCTGTGCATGTGCGGGATGAGGCGGTCGATGCGGACCTCCAGCAGCATGACCAGAGCTCTGCACACGTTCTTCCTCACCTCGCAGTCCTCGTCCCCCGCCAGCGCAAACAGACTCTGCGTGGGGACACGTGACGCGTGGAGAGAAGGGTCAAAGGGTACATGGAGGTAAAACAAAGGGGAAAACAATGAAAGACTAAAGAAGAAGAGAGAGAAGTCAATGGTTTCAAATGGGTTGAATCAGCGGCAGCCACAATGACCAAACGGTGACAGTCGACTCTCACCTCGATAAAGGTGTCGATATTGTCCATGAGGGCCTGAGATCGACAGATGATGAACTGGTTCACACATGCTATGGCATGAGACCTAAAGGAACAGACAAGAGCAGCAGAGTAAAGGGCGTTGTCTGACTGTGTGGCTGAGAGAACAGCATGGCGGTGGGGAGGAGAGAGCAGCAGCAGAGCCAGAGGAAGAGGTGGGTGGCAGACCTGATCTTGGGGCTGCAGTGTTTGAAGAACTGGAGGAACTTGGGGATCATGATGTTCAGAGGTCTGTCCAGGGCGTCGCTGTCGAGCATCTCTGACGAGTCCTCGCAGATCTTCTGCAGCGCTCCAAACGACCCCTGATGGATTAGAACAAGCATCAGACGATTACAAATAAAAACACTCCATACAGTCACAATACAAATATATTGTTTACTTGTTTAGCTTGTAAAGACACATTCTATTCCTCATCATTGAGAAAAAAAAAAGCTATGTGTTTTTGGACGGGGTGTGTGTGTGACCTCGCAGGTGTTGTAGTCCTCAGAGTTGAGCAGGTTACAGAGCTGTGGCAGGAGCTCAGGCCAAGTCTCAAGCTCTCCTTTGGAGGCAATGGTGGTGATCAAAATACCTAGACACAGTGGAAAGGGTTGAAACACACATAGCGTACACACTCCTACACAGATTACCTATTACTTTACAAATGCTGAACCACCTACACACATGCGGACTCATGCCTCGTGAAAGACAGAAATCGAAAAAAAGAAAAAAACTCTCTCACAAACACATACCGATAGTCGCTCTGATGAGAGCTGATGGGTCTCCAATGTTGTTGAGGCATTCTCGTTTGATGAAGTCTGCCACGACGGGAGGGAAGTTCTGGTAGTGTGCCTTCACGTTATTCTTCAATATGAGTCCACTCAAAGAACGAGTAGGTTCATCTGGACAGGAGTGGTTAACCATGGAGAGAAGAGAGGGAAAATCAATTAAGAGGAACGAGAAGCCACTTCGATGTTGTTGCACATTTGCCATTGCAATCTCAACACGCTGTCAACACTTACCCTCAGATTTTAAACTTGTGAGGACAAAGATGAGATAATTGTTGAAATCAGGAAACTGGTTGAGCTGTTCCAGTTTCTTGCGGCATGGTTAAGGAGCCTAAACTAGCAAAGCTCAAGAGCAACATGGACACAAACTACATGTGTATGTCTTGCAAACGGTCAGACACACACACACACACACACACACACACACACACACACACACACACACACACACACACACACACACACACACACACACACACACAGCAGAAAGGATACTTCCTGCACAGCTCTTTGCGTTGCAGTGTCTGGAGACTGGGAATCCTTCAGTAGCTGAAGCACCTGCTGCAGACCCTGTTCATCCGGCTGCCACTCCATCCTAGTGCACGTGAACACCCATAAAATATGTTCAGAACACATACACACGCGCATATGTAAAGTAACGTCAAAGGCTGCGTCTACATCAGTTTACACTTCTTCTGTCAATAAATAAATCCTTGCTGGCGCTAGCCAACTTACTTTAGAGGCGATGTAGCATTAGCTGTTCTCATCAACGATACAGTCACCTTACCCAGCTATTCACGACACTGCGTTGCTGAATAAGAACGGTCAGATGAAACGACCGTGCAAAATGTTTACTAGCTCTCAGTCTAAGCTAACGTTAACCCAAGGTAATAAGCTACTAGCTAACGCAGCCGTCCGCTTAGGCTACAAGTTAAGGTTAGCCTACCAACTAATTAGTCAGACATGTACACTTGGTTATGCTCTTTCGTCTATGTAAATGTTCGAAAGAAAAGGGAATGTACGCTAAAATCACTTAACAGATTTGATTGACATTGTCTGATTAGCTCGCGATCTACGTTACTTTAGCTTAGCTAGATTTAGCATCCTAGCTTGCTAGTTAGCTATTAACTCCATTATGTTGAAAGTGCCGCCAAAGGTTGTGTAATGTCCTTACCTGGTCACACCGATGTGTCAAATCTCGGTCGTTTATATTCCTACTGTAACGATCATTTACCAAAGGTAGCTATAGTAATTATTGCTGTTATCTCTGAACTGATAAATGGTCTGGTTAGGTCCAGTTGGTGCTTAGCTTGCTTCTTCAAAATGATAGCTAAGATTTCAGTAGCACTGACTGCCTGACTGAGCATGGATTCAAAATCACAGGAATGACCACATTCGGTTTCCGTAGTAGATAAAAATCGAATTTCCCTGCCAAAAGTTTAATTTGTGGGTTTTATATTTTCTGAATAGGCCTACATGTTCATCAATATGGAATCAGATTTGGCTCTATAGTATCAAACGAAAGAAATTACAGTACCAATCCGTAGTAGATAAAAATCGCATTTCCCTGCCAGAAGTTTAATTTGTGGGTTTCATATTTTCTGCATAGGCCTACATGTTCATCAATATGGAATCAGATTTGGCTCTATAGTATCAAACGAAAGAAATTACAGTACCAGCCAAAACCTTAAATCGACACCATTTATTTAATCAAATTTATGTATAGACCGTACTGTGATGTTGTGTCCTGTCTAGACTGTACTGTGATGTCCTGTCCTGTATAGACCGTATTGTGATGTCCTGTCCTGTATAGACCGTACTGTTATGTTGTGTCCTGTATAGACTGTACTGTGATGTTGTGTCCTGTATAGACCGTACTGTGATGTCCTGTCCTGTATTTACCGTACTGTGTGATGTTGTGTCCTGTATAGACCGTACTGTGTGATGTTGTGTCCTGTATAGACTGTACTGTTATGTTGTGTCCTGTATAGACCGTACTGTGATGTCCTGTCCTGTATAGACCATACAGTTATGTTGTGTCCTGTATGGACCGTACTGTGATGTCCTGTCCTGTATAGACCGTACTGTGATGTTGTGTCCTGTATAGACCGTACTGTTATGTTGTGTCCTGTCTAGACCGTACTGTGATGTCCTGTCCTGTATAGACCGTACTGTGATGTTGTGTCCTGTATAGACCGTACTGTTATGTTGTGTCCTGTATAGACCGTACTGTGATGTCCTGTCCTGTATAGACTGTACTGTAATGTTGTGTCCTGTATAGACTGTACTGTGATGTCCTGTCCTGTATAGACCGGACTGTAATGTTGTGTCCTGTATAGACTGTACTGTTATGTTGTGTCCTGTATAGACCGTACTGTGATGTTGTGTCCTATATAGACTGTACTGTGATGTTGTGTCCTGTATAGACCGTACTGTGATGTTGTGTCCTGTATAGACCGTACTGTGATGTCCTGTCCTGTATAGACTGTACTGTGATGTTGTGTCCTGTATAGACCGTACTGTGATGTCCTGTCCTGTATAGACCGTACTGTGATGTCGTGTCCTGTATAGACCGTACTGTGATGTTATGTACGGTGTGATGCTGTTTCGTCAGCTCACTGTTGTTTGTTTGGTTTCAGCCTGAAGGAGTGCTCACCAAAGTGCCTGTGGTTGTTACCTTAGACCCTGAAGATCATTGTTTGATCATCAAGTTTTCTGATCATTAAGAACTCCTTTCAACTAGTGACACGCAGGTTTTTGGTTTCCAAGTGTAGCAATGGCTCCAACTGTCTCTGTGTTTTTGTGTGGTGACTATCTCAGTGGGGATTACATTATGAAGCATAATAATGTTCATCTTATTTCATCATCTAGCAATTCATTCAGCGTTCAAGCCTGTGTGGAGAGTTTTGAAGCCAGCAACACCACTGACAGTTACCAACTGCGAGTCAAGAAAGTAATTAAAGATGGTACCTACTACCTATGAGCTTTTAAAACAACACACTGTAACTGTAACCCCTGGCTTGGTGCCACTACCACTACTACAACTCTGGTCAGATTAATGACATTGAAAACCTTCCAGAAGCCTTCAGTATGTATATGTTCAACACTCTCTCCCCCCCGATCCTCTGCTCTCCTTACTTTGGCCCCCACCTCCACACCTCTCTCCTTGGTGGCTCTGGTCTGTAGGTTTGGTCTCTTTACTTTGGTCCCCACCTCCACACCTCTCTCCTTGGTGGCTCTGGTCTGTAGGTTTGGTCTCTTTACTTTGGCCCCCACCTCCACACCTCTCTCCTTGGTGGCTCTGGTCTGTAGGTTTGGTCTCTTTACTTTGGCCCCCACCTTCACACCTCTCTCCTTGGTGGCTCTGGTCTGTAGGTCTGGTCTCTTTACTTTGGCCCCCACCTCCACACCTCTCTCCTTGGTGGCTCTGGTCTGTAGGTCTGCTCTCGTTGGTGGAGGGTGGGATGCAGAGGTTCGTAGGTCTCCCACACTGTAGATACGCTGTGGATCTTAGGGTCGGCAACGATTACCTGATCGCAGGCGCATCCAAAGGCATGTTCAGAGCTCAGGGTGGAAGGTGGTTGTGTCACTATACTGTAGGTGTGTGTGTGTGTGTGTGTGTGTGTGTGTGTGTGTGTGTGTGTGTGTGTGTGTGTGTGTGTGTGTGTGTGTGTGTGTGTGTGTGTGTGTTGCATGTCTTTTAATGCTGTTGAGTTACATTGATTGACAAAACATCATATCCAAGCCTTAAGGTCACCATGAAGTCACAAAGTGTCTTGTAAATATTTCCGTAGGCCTCTCAAGACTAGCACTTTAAGATTGTTTTTTCAGTGGAAAGCGCTTTACAAAGAAAATATATTATTATTACTACAAGACCACCACTACTACTATTTCTAGTACTATTTCACTCAGTTGGCACTACCTTTAAGACATTTTCAAGACACATCAACCTTTTTTTTCCATTTAAATTCTGTCACACCTCTCTACAGCTTCTGGCATATTCTGCGGCCAGTGACGTGGATAGAGTAGTGGCCCACCGAGGTAGAGTGCCAGGCTACGGAGCACAGACTCACCTGTCTGGGCCTCAGCTATGGTCACACAGTTTGAAGATGGAGAGGGATGCATCACCTAGTCTCTCCATTCTCTTCCATGCTCCCTCAATCTCTCTTTCTTTGTTACTCTTTGCCTTTCTCCTTCTCTCTTTCTCCTTCTCTCTTTCTCCTTCTCTCTTTCTCGCTGTCCTCTCCTTCATGTTGTTGTTCTTTTTTTCTTTTTAAAATGACTAAAAGACTTTTTAATGCCTGCTGTGAGAGTTGCTATGCTATTGAAGAAGGGTGCACCGATGTGGAGCTGAAACCTTCACTGCAGTGCTGTGGAGACTCCCATAGTCTACTGGAGGTAACACAAAGCATGCTTATCTGAACTGAAACCTTCACTGCAGTGCTGTGGAGACTCCCATAGTCTACTGGAGGTAACACTGAGGATGCTTATCTTAGCTGAAACCTTCACTGCAGTGCTGTAGAGACTCCCATAGTCTACTGGCGGTAACACTGAGGATGCTTATCTTAGCTGAAACCTTCGCTGCAGTGCTGTAGAGACTCCCATAGTCTACTGGAGGTAACACAGAGGATGCTTATCTTGACACGCAGAGGGAGCAGTAGATGAACAGAGTCCATTTACTTAGTTTTAACCTAACAAGACATTAAGTAATCCACAAGTTTATAGGTACCACAACAAGAAGACAAGTTTCACCATTTGAAAACTTTATTAATTAGCTTGCATGTAATCATTTTCACAATGAATCAGACCCACCCTTTTTTGATCACACATCAGGACCATCCTGATGACTAAAGGGAATGGGGGGGGGGGGGGGCAATGAAGTGAAGGTTGTAGCTCCGTGCAAAAAGACTGTTCACTATTGGCTTGATATGGAAAGGTGATGAGATGTATGAGGCGGGGAGTCGGTTTGTGATCAACAGAGTGAGCTGATCTCACTCTTGCTACAGCCCCACTTGCAGCAAGCATTGGACAGCCCCATCACCACATCCCTGCCCTTCCTGTCCACGCTCTGCAAAGCCTCCAGCACCTCCTCAAAGACGGGCGAGTGAGCCAAGCTGCCAAGCACAACGTTGCTGGACCGAGAGTCCTCTGCTGGCCAAGCCTTGGAGTCAGCTCCGGGATTCTGCTTGTCGGAGACTTTGGGGACAGAGTTTAAACTCCAAGGGTCAAAGGCACCCCCGACAACATCTGTAGGGAAAAAAAATTGAATTTATGTTGTAATAATGTAACTAACTAGAAAACAAGGACAGCTAAAGAGAGAGCAAATTTATGCTGGTAAGAAACATTTGTGCCCGTGCTAGAAACTTATGGAGAAAAAAAAACTGGAAAGGAATACCATGGCTGTAGTAATTTCTCCATGACAGACTTTATTAGTCTGGCTCCCTTCCACAAACACACACGCTTTTCTCACCTGAGTCACCTGCACTCCTCCTCCAGCGCGAGCCTCCGCAGGTGAAGATCACAGCCCGTATGAACTCTCGTCCACACAGCTTCACCCCGTAAATGGAGGGGTAGCTCTCTGTGGAACGTGCCCTACCCACCAGCGCCACCAACAGGACGAGCGACAGTACCACAGCTTTCCACATGTCCAGAGCAGCAGATGTTGAAGAAAGTGAGAGGGGTAGAGGTGAACCTTGAATATGATAGCCTCGCTCTTCCTCGGTGTGTCAAAGCTCTGCTGAGGGCCACTGGAATGTCAGCGTCTCTGTGAGCTTTGTGCCTCTGAAGGATGTTTGTTTTCTGATGCTTTCTTCACAGTTATATAGTCCTCTCAACATTGAATGACCTACACTCGTATCAACCAACCATCCCCTCTGCCACGTTCTCCACCACTATGATGTCTCAATTACCACCTTGAGATAAGACCTTCGACCTTTAAGGGGGAACAATGCCCACTGAGAAAGGGCCTTTGAATTTACGTGGAGGACACGTGTCAGAAGGCTTGTCTATAATTAAATCGCCTGCACCCTTTGGTTGACCTTTCTGTTTTATCAGGGTGGCCCAGTGCGTGACCCTCAAACGTGTAGACCTCCATGCTTAGGTTCATCTTGTTAAAAAGGTTTCTTGATGAATTATGCAGAGGCAAGCGGGAGCAAACACACAGCTCTATTCCATTATTGGGTGAGGTGGGATAAATCAGCAGAAACCTGACTTGCTCTGCTCTGTTTGATTTGGGTACAAATATTTATCAAATTCAGTCCCTAAATAGTGCGAGTGGCAGAAATATGGTCCTCATAAGGTATGCTACTTCGTGACATTAAGAAAATGTTATTCATTTTATGACTATATATATTTTTATTATGAGTCAATTCGACTGAATTGATTAAATAATTTGAGGAGTTTCAAAAAGTATAGCCAGAAAAAGATCGCAAACCAACGACGGATGACAGAGCGACCGCCTTCCAAGTGATCCAATCGACGTTAGGTAGAGGGCGGGACGATACAGGGTGGGTAGCAACAGTTGCCCCGGTGAAGACGAGGCGCCATAGTCACGGTAGTCCTGGAGACAAGAACCAAGCAACGAGAGTCAACAACTCTCCAGAAATCACTAAGAAAAAAACTTTAACGCGAATACTAAGAACATTTTCGTGGAAATTTGAGGTGAATAAGTAACCATATTTTTAGAAACCGTTGCCTTTAACCTAATATATTAGATATGAAACAGTCTTATTCATCGCTTACTAGTAAACTATACATTGCCATAAAGCGTGGCACATTTGCAAGTGCTGTGGTCGCTAGCTGTCGAGGCTCCAACATTCAGATGGTTGTTATGGCGATGTCATATCTGCGATACAAGTACAAAATGGCGGTTGTTGTAACATGAGAATCTCGTACTTTTTGAGCTAACGTGACTTAGTGCGAACATGTCAGTTTGCACTTCAAAATGTTTTCTTAGCAGAAGCTATACAATTGACAGCATATGAATGATCGTTCGAAAAGCTTCTACTGGTATTGCAAATTAGATCGGTCTACTTTCGATTTAAAATGAACGTCAACTCTGTCAAGACAAAATGTTGTTTCTTTGAACTTTTGATGACCTGCTAGGGTAGTACGATTTTTTAAGTGTTAGGTCGGTAAAGTGTTTTTTATCTTTAGTGTTTTTGTCTGCTTTTACTCAGGCTGAAAATAGTTGACTGCCTTGCTGGAAAGTCTTCCTCAAGCGCTAAGCTTCTGCTTCCTTACTTGTCAGCACATGCACAACAACGTAGTGAGTGTGTTCCTGAATGAATGGCCTACGATTCCGGGGTTGCTCTTGTTGTTTGTGATTGACACTTGATCAATATATTAGAAAACATTTAACTAAAACATTATCTTATCCATGTCTGTTATGCAGAGCCTAAATATATGTTTATGAAGTTTATTGTAGGCAACAAGTAGGCTAAAGTAGGATAGCCGAAATTAAAGGGACCATAATGTCAGATTTTGACTTTCTATGTCTAGCATTGTTTTATCACTGAGAGAGATTGGACCAACAACGTGAAAAAGTGAAAGTGCCTTGTGTTGTGAACTAAAGAAAATGCACATCTACCCTATTTCACAAGCTGTAGCAGCAAGGAATCACAAAAATGTATGATTGTCTACATTATGGGCCCTTTAAACGGCAGATCTTTTTTTTGCATTTATTTGATGCAACCTTTTTGTTAGTGCAAGTATAATTCTACTTTTGCACGGTCACACAAAACATTCTCATGTACTTTTTTGTTTGTTTGTGTGTTTGTCTCCCACACATTTGCAAGTACTTTGCACTATGCATTATTATTCTAGACACACACACACTACTTCTACCTCTCCTGCTAGCAATTTGATGGCACTGTTCTGTCTACAGCACATAACTAGTACAGCACTGGTTCCAGAGTGGCCTACAACAAGAAAGGCGTAATGCGCTCTTCAGTTATCTAGACAAAAGGCTTGCTTTCGCTTTGGTGTTTTGATTTTCCCTAAACCAGAATCACTGTGGAGCGGTTTATTCAGTATATAGGCCTATATGATTTAGTATAGTCTAAAGGACTGAAAGATTTTATTAAATGTTTTTGACAGGGTTATTGGATATCCTGCCTCTCCGTGTGGGTTTGTCTTCTATAATTGGCTAATGCTCTTTTGTCTCACAGTATTAAATGCTTTGATCTCCATGGCAACTTCTGGATACTCAGAGGATCTTCAGCCACAGCAGACCAGTGCAGTTACCATAGCAACATCCTCTGCTACCACGCCCTCCTCCTCCCAGACAGCTCACTTCCTGTCTGAAATTTCACCCACCTCTGGAACCATCTCAACAATTAACAACTCAGCCCCTGCCTCAACCGCTGGTCATGATTCACTTCCTAGCCAAGCCCCGACTGGTCAGACCCAGGACTTGAAGACCGTTGCTATGACCACGCCCACCCAGCAGTACATTACCTCTGCCATCCGTAATTCTACCAATCAGAAGAGGAACGGTCAAGGGGCCAGCTCACCTCAGTACATTGTAGTGACTGTCACGGGTGAGACATGAATACATACACAAACAGACACACGACTAGTGCATTAGAGGAACAGGAGAGAGACCATGGGGCACATACACTAACAGACACAAGACTAGTGCATTA
>JAPMUY010002850.1:122500-142500 GCA_026901105.3 Galaxias olidus
GGTAAACACACTGCTTTACTCTACAGGGAGTACTGTGAGGTAGACACACTGCTTTACAGGGAGTACTGTGAGGTAGACACACTGCTTTACAGGGAGTACTGTGAGGTAGACACACTGCTTACAGGGAGTACTGTGAGGTAGACACTGCTTTACAGGGAGTACTGTGAGGTAGACACTGCTTTACTCTACAAAGAGTACTGTGAGGTAGACACACTGCTTTACTCTACAGGGAGTACTGTGAGGTAGACACACTGCTTTACTCTACAGGGAGTACTGTGAGGTAGACACACTGCTTTACTCTACAGGGAGTACTGTGAGGTAGACACACTGCTTTACAGGGAGTACTGTGAGGTAGACACACTGCTTTACAGGGAGTACTGTGAGGTAGACACACGGCTTACAGGGAGTACTGTGAGGTAGACACACGGCTTACAGGGAGTACTGTGAGGTAGGTAGACTGCCAGAGGAGTTGGTCTGAGACAGTGTAGTGTGTGTGGTTTGGGTTAAGGTTAGGTTAGGGTCAGGGTTAGGGTTATTGTGAGGTAGGTATGCTTCCAGAGGGGTTGGTCTGAGACTGTGTGTGTGTGTGTGTGTGTGTGTGTGTGTGTGTGTGCGCGCGCCCCTCTGCAGGCCATCCTGGATGTGATGGTGAACCTACAGTTCCCCCTGGTGGAGACGCTGTGGAAGTCCTTCTGGAGGTTCAGCCAGAGCAACGACGCCCAGTCACTCGACCTGTGAGCAGGACACACGCACACACACACACACACACACACACACACACATACACACACACGCACGCACACACACACAAACACACACAATCACACACAGCTATGATAAGAGGTAGCATCTTAAATACTAATCCTGCGGACAGACACACACACACACACACACAGCTATGATAAGAGGTAGCAGCTTAAATACTAGTCCTGCAGACAGACACAATGGCTGAACCACAATGAACGTAATAATAACACAGTAATTTATTAAGTGTGGTGATGAACATAATAATAACACAGTAATTTATTAAGTGTGGTGATGAACACAATAATAACACAGTAATTTATTAAGTGTGGTGATGAACATAATAATAACGCAGTAATTCAGGAGGTGTCATGATGAACGTAATAATAATAACAACTCAGTAATTCAGTAGGTGTGGTGTGTTCTTGTGCCTCAGCCACGACGAGTGTGAGAAGCGTCTGCCCAAGGCCTGCCTCGTGGTGCTGTGTAAGTGGGACCCTGTGCTGCTCTGGACCAGAGCCTGTGACAACCTGCTGTACCAGAGCCTGGTGGAGGTGCTGCTCCCCGACGTCCTGCGGCCCATCCCCAGTGAGTCACAGCCTGGGGGGGCTACGCAGGGCCTGGGGGGGCTACGCAGGGCCTGGGGGGGCTATGCAGGGCCTGGGGGGCTACGCAGGGCCTGGGGGGCTACGCAGGGCCTGGGGGGCTACGCAGGGCCTGGGGGGGGGGGGCTACGCAGGGCCTGGGGGGGCAATGCAGGGCCTGGGGGGGGGGGGCTACGCAGGGCCTGGGGGGCTACGCAGGGCCTGGGGGGGCTATGCAGGGCCTGGGGGGCTACGCAGGGCCTGGGGGGGGGCTACGCAGGGCCTGGGGGGCTACGCAGGGCCTGGGGGGCTACGCAGGGCCTGGGGGGGACCCTTAGAGAAAGGCCGTGGAACGTCTAACGTGTGTGTTTCAGTCGCTGGGTTGCAGCTTGCTGGCCTGATAGCAACAGATTTGAATTCTTCATTTAGTTCTACATTTCCTGTCATCTGTGTTTGAGAAAGTTTTCTTCTGGTCCTCTCTCCTCTCCTCTCCTCTCCTCTCCCAGGTGCCTTAACTCAGGCCATCCGGAACTACGCCAAGAGTCTGGAGAGCTGGCTGACGGGCGCCATGATGAACGTCCCTGAGGAGATGGTCCGTGTCAAGGTTTGTCCATGTTCTGCTGGTAAACAGATGTTTCCCCTGCCAAAGCCCTCTCCAGCTCCACTGTGATTTGGTAAACAGATGTTTCCCCTGCCAAAGCCCTCTCCAGCTCCACTGTGATTTGGTAAACAGATGTTTCCCCTGCCAAAGCCCTCTCCAGCTCCACTGTGATTTGGTAAACAGATGTTTCCCCTGCCAAAGCCCTCTCCAGCTCCACTGTGATTTGGTAAACAGATGTTTCCCCTGCCAAAGCCCTCTCCAGCTCCACTGTGATTTGGTAAACAGATGTTTCCCCTGCCAAAGCCCTCTCCATCTCCAGCCCCACTAAGTGCCCTCGCGGTGTGTGTCCTCCTCCAGGTGGTGTGTGTGGGCTCCTTCTCCCAGACGCTGCGGCGCTACACCAGTCTGAACCACCTGGCCCAGGCGGCCCGCGCCGTCCTCCAGAACTCCGCCCAGATCAGCCAGATGCTCTCCGACCTCAACAGGGTGGACTTCACCAACGTCCAGGTCTGCTCAGCACGCTCACTGTCTTCATGTTGACTCAGGACTGCAGACTGACCCCCCCCTGCTGGCTGTGGTGTGTAGGAGCAGGCGTCCTGGGTGTGCCGCTGTGAGGACGGGGTGGTGCAGCGTCTGGAGCAGGACTTCAAGCTGACGCTGCAGCAGCAGAACTCCCTGGAGCAGTGGGCTGCCTGGCTGGACGGCGTGGCCACCCAGGTCCTAAAGCCCTACCAGCACAACCCCGCCACCTTCCCCAAGGCTGCCAAACTCTTCCTGCTCAGGTGGTCCTTCTACAGGTCAGACTGGGGGACAGGAGGGGAAGCTGAGAATGACTTCCTTCTTTTCAAAGCAGTTGAATGTATTTCTTTCTCCTCCTTCTCCTCCTCTCCTCTCTTCTCTCTGGGGTTAGCTCCCTGGTGATCAGAGACAGGCAGTTGATTGTATTTATTTCTTCTCTCTCTGGGGTTAGCTCCATGGTGATCAGAGACCTGACCCTGCGCAGCGCCGCCAGCTTTGGCTCCTTCCACCTGATCCGCCTGCTCTATGACGAGTACATGTTCTACCTGATAGAGCACCGCGTGGCCCAGGCCAAAGGAGAGACCCCCATCGCCGTCATGGGAGAGGTAGGCACACACACACACACACACACACACACACTCTGTAGATGCAGAGTGAAATACACACAAATACAGATGGTTTATATGGAACAACTCTTTGTTTTTGTTTTTTTCAGTTTGCCAGCGCTGTTAGGAACTCTCTAGATCCTGAGAAAGGTAAAGCCAGTCGTCCGCTCTCTGCATAACTAACACATTCTACTTTAAGCTTTCTTTACTGTTCCTGCTGCACGTTCACATCGTCAGCAGCTGCCGAAGTTCATATTGTCTCTTCAGGGTTCAAAGTGTTTGTGTCCTTTCTGTTAGATGAGGAAGATGAGGAAGAGGATGAGGAGAGTGATGAGGAGTGCCGGGAATTGTCCCTGCAAACCAACTCTGCTGGCGTTGGGCAAGAGGAAGAGGAGGAGGAGGAAGAGGAATCTATGGAGCCACCCACCAAGCTGCCTAGGACAAACCAACTAACGTTGTTTACATCAGCAAACACAGACTGACACGCACACACACACGCACACACACACACGCGCGCGCACACACACGCGCGGTGAATTGTTTTTGTCTGTCATCATCTCTGCCATACTCTGACCACACCCTGCACTTTGCTTTCTTTCTTTACAAAGAGACTGCTGGTTAAGCCATGAGTGTGTACATATTGGTACTCAACTGCAACCAGGAAATGGGTGTTTATTTTTTTGTTTGTATTTCGTTCTACTCTTTTGTCTTCTCATTTTTGTGTTTGTGTGTATGTCCGTGCAAGACAAAAAAAAAAAGTTTCATTGCCTTCATCAGGAACTCAAACCTAACTGTTGTGCTTTGCCTCTCCTTTTGGTTTGGAGCTCAGAATCCATTTGGTTCTCTCTCTGTATATCTCTTACTGCTGTTTAAGAAAGGAGTGTAGATCAATTTAAAAGGCCGACTCTGGAGATTTAGCCAATGGACAAGTTCCTCTCCTGTCCTCGCCTTCACCACTTAACTGCCCCAGGGAGACAGGGAACAGCCATAGGACAGGTTTCCTCTGAACTACAGGAAAACCACTGCTAAATAGCTGAAAGCCATGAATATGCATATGAACTGGACTTCATATTATTAAATGACCATGCCTGATATGCTAAACTGATAACCATTTTAAAATATATATATTTTTTCCCTGAAAAAACTTTATTGTGACGCCATTATATACATTTATGGGTGTTGTTTTATTTCTGTTTCTAAATTAACTAAGATTATATCTGTGCCTTTCAAAGAGATGGCTTAGTTAAGCTTATTCTCTCTTCTCTGATTTATGAAGATGGATTAATAAATCATAAATACATTCTAAACTGTTTATTTTTTTTGGTTGTGAAAATAACCTGGTCTTGTTTTTAGTGTGTTATTGAAGGCCATTTTATCTGTACTGTCAACATACGAAACAACGATAGTAGTTGAGAATTGGTAGTGTAGTTGTTGTTCAACCTGCTTTTTCTTCATAACCGATCATCTCTTCATTGCCTATCTCATTCATTCATTCATTTCACACACACAGACACACACACACAGCGCACCAGCAAGACAAATGACTGAACTCAATAGTACTCACTAACAGACACACACTTCATAAAACGACCCCCACCTGTGCACAGACGTCCACAGATAAGCTCTGTGATTAAGCCATGAGGACAAGGTCACTAACGGTCGACAGCACTTAAAGCGATTGGCTCTAGGAGAGAACTAGCCATAGTATCAGCTGCTAACACACTGCTAAGAGATTATCTTTGAGTGTTCAAAAACGAGTGTGCATTAGTACAAACCTTAAGGAAATTACAATTAGTTGTGAAAATAGATATTTTAGTGTGCATTGTGATAAACCCAGACTTGTATACTTCCGTACCATTATTGCCTTAAATTGATCGTCCAAGTGGCATATTTTATTGTATTCAAAGTATTTAGTTACGGTAAATTATTAAACAATTATAGATCTGCTGTACCTGATGAATACCTCTGTATATGAATCCTTGTGATTATGTTTGTATCTTTACTAAGCTTACTTAGTAGGTTGCCATTTTAAATAAACCATTTAATGGTTATCTTTTGTTAATGTCGAAAAAATGCATTTAAGGACACAACTCACTCAAAATCCTGTGATAATTTATTCTTATAAAAAATATTGCAACAGCATGTTGTTTTCCAATCAACTATAAAGCATGATGGATGTTATGTTATTCATCATAAAAAAAAAACAACTACTGAGAGTGATCGTTTTAAGTTTATTTCATTCTGGTGAGAACGGAGATGGTCTTTAGAACGGGACACAGTGAGTCCGATAACGGAGCAGCGAGGTTTCAGCGGCAGCATGAACAAATGACACAGAAGCAGGTGTCCACACAATTTCAAACTCTCCATACAAACGCAGCTCTCTCTTCAACAGTTACGTCGAGAAAACAAAATAAAAACGATCACACTACACACAACATTTTTTACATACAAACGTTGAAACCTAAAACGATCTTTGTTCAGTCCAGCTCTTTGTCAATACTGTAATACAGTACCCAATAACAAAACATTAAGAATTTCTTGACATACTTCCAATACTTCAGCTTTACAGAAAGAAAACTAGTCAGCTGTACATTTTCAAGTTGACAGGTGTAATGACAAGTCCTGCAACAAGATTTTATTACGATTGAATTACTGTGCAAGAGCAGTTTGGCCCTCTACCGGTAAACCGGTGCTCAGGACTCAACTTGAAGTGAGGCAGTGTGTGGTTCTTTAGGATGGTCGCTCAGGGCCTCGCGTCACAGCCTGACAGCCCTGCTGCCCTCCTCAGAGCACTATCCAGGTGCATCTGTCGCTATCCACTAACACTTGCAAAGAAGAGCCTTCAAACCAGAGAAGAACAACAAATATCACTACTTGAAGGGTTAAATTGCAATGGTCAGCATCGTAAACGTTTAGACAAACGGTGATCAACAGAAGACTTAACACAAATGACAACTTCTTAAGAGAAACAACCATCAATATACACTTAGCTTTATTTAATGTTTTTTACAACGATGATTTCAAATAAGGCATTTGTGAATATTCTAGATCAAGTCAAAGTAGATAAACCCTAATAGTTGAGGAGCCATCCATCTGCCAGAGGCTGTCAGCACCCAGCTTACAGTATTTGCAATTCAAACACGGCTCATTGTATCAACTGATCCTCGTATTAATGTTACTGTCATGATTACACTAGACCTATTTGTGTGACTTTTACAAATGTTTTTTTGTAAGTTTGTAGAAACACAGTGAAATATCAGGACGGTATGGTCATGTCTGGTGCAGCCCTTTGTGACTCTAAGACAGGCAAATGTTTTTTTGGTAAGCTTGTAGAAACACACAGAGAAACATCAGGACAGTAATGTGTTTTGTGACACGAAGACAGACGAATGTTTTTGGTAAGCTTGTAGAAACACACAGTGAAATATCAGGACAGTATGTGCATGTGTCCCCCACCTTTGTGACACTAAGACAGACGAATGTTTTTTGTGAGCTTGTAGAAACACACAGTGAAACATCAGGACAGTATGTGTGTTTCCCCCACCTTTGTGCAGGGCCTCGTTGGTCATGCGGTTGATGTAACGGGAGCTGCTCTCAGGGACGAGCCACTTCATGACCGTATTCACACACGACTTCCTGTATGAGCTCCACACACTCCCACTGGTAGACAGTAACACAAATAAAATAACATTAATCAGC
Organism: Galaxias olidus; assembly: GCA_026901105.3. Classification (NCBI taxonomy): domain Eukaryota; kingdom Metazoa; phylum Chordata; class Actinopteri; order Galaxiiformes; family Galaxiidae; genus Galaxias; species Galaxias olidus. Next base: position 129,253 of record JAPMUY010002850.1, read on the forward strand.
ACCCCCTTAAAAAGAAACATTAGCTGCACAAAAGGGACGAGAAAACCGACAGACATTCTGTCGTTAGGTCAACTCCCCCTGCATGGTGTAGCTGAATGAGGGCTGGCTCAAGGTTCAGAAAAACGCTCACCTGGTCTGACCTTTGACCTCGGTGAGGTCACCGACCCCCACAGTGCGGCACATTCCGGTGTTTAGATCCCAGCTGACCTGCAGGCTGGAGTGGTATGTGTTGGGCCTGACGACACAGACAAACCGTAAACACATTTGTTTGGGGGGGCAGGCGGGGCAGGAATGGGTGGGCAGGCGGGGTAGGATTGGCTGGGTAGGCGGGGTAGGATTGGCTGGGCAGGCGGGGTAGGTTTAGGTGGGCAGGCGGGGTAGGTTTGGGTGGGCAGGCGGGGTAGGTTTGGCTGGGCAGGTTTGGGTGGGCAGGCGGGTAGGTTTGGGTGGGCAGGCGGGGTAGGTTTGGCTGGGCAGGTTTGGGTGGGCAGGCGGGTAGGTTTGGGTGGGCAGGCAGGGTAGGTTTGGCTGGGCAGGTTTGGGTGGGCAGGCGGGTAGGTTTGGGTGGGCAGGTGGGGTTTGTTTGGCTGGGCAGGTTTTGGAGGGCAGGCGGGCAGGTTTGGGGGGCAGGTGGGGTAGGTTTGGGTGGGCAGGCGGGGTAGGTTTGGGTGGGGCGGGGTAGGCGCAGGCGGGTAGGTTTGGGTGGGCAGGCGGGGTAGGTTTGGCTGGGCAGGTTTGTGTGGGCAGGTGGGGTAGGTTTGGGTGGGCAGGCGGGGTAGGTTTGGGTGGGCAGGCGGGCAGGTTTGGGTGGGCAGGCGGGGTAGGTTTGGCTGGGCAGGTTTGGGTGGGCAGGCGGGGTAGGTTTGGGTGGGCAGGCGGGCAGGTTTGGGTGGGCAGGCGGGCAGGTTTGGGTGGGCAGGCGGGCAGGTTTGGGTGGGCAGGCGGGGTAGGTTTGGGTGGGCAGGCGGGCAGGTTTGGGTGGGCAGGCGGGCAGGTTTGGGTGGGCAGGCGGGGTAGGTTTGGGTGGGCAGGCGGGCAGGTTTGGGTGGGCAGGCGGGCAGGTTTGGGTGGGCAGGCGGGCAGGTTTGGGTGGGCAGGCGGGGTAGGTTTGGGTGGGCAGGGGTAGAGAGCACCATAGCATTGTGAAGTACCTGCAGTGCTCCTCCTCAGAGTTTGAGAAGGCCAGCAACAGCAAACCGATGTTGATCATCACTGTGTTGTTCTCTGAACAAACCTGAGAAACACGCACGCACACACACGCACACACACACACACACAATAGGGTTCTTCTTTGTCTGGAGTACACAGAACAAAAGCAGGAACGTGCTGCGTATTTGTAGGTCTGCGTGTAATTGTTGCTCATAATCTGACATTATCGGATTATGTGCAGCGTTGGGCTGTACCTCCAGTATGACCACGTCATAGTCGCTGAAGGAGCAGAACTGTGGCGCCCAGGCTGCATCTCTCCGGATCACCTCGTTGATCAGATACTCGAAGTCCAGGGTCAACTGCTCCACACACACACTCTACAGGCCACAGAGGACATCATTCACTACTGTCCACATCAGACACTGTAACCTAACCCTAACCCTAACCCACGCTAAAGGCCAGAGAGACAGGACAACATTCACTACTGTACATATCAGACACTGCAACGTAACCCTAACCCTAACCCACGCTAAAGGCCAGAGACAGGACATCATTCACTACTGTACATATCAGACACTGTAACCTAACCCTAACCCCAACGTAACCCTAACCCTAACCCACTCTACAGACCAGAGACAGGACATCCTTCACTACTGTACAAATCAGACACTGTAACCTAACCCTAACCCAAGCTACAGGCCAGAGAGAGAGGACATCATTCACTACTGTACACATCAGACACTGTAACCTAACCCTAACCCCAACGTAACCCTAACCCACGCTAAAGGCCAGAGAGACAGGACATCATTCACTACTGTACATATCAGACACTGTAACCTAACCCTAACCCCAACGTAACCCTAACCCCAACGTAACCCTAACCCTAACCCACTCTACAGACCAGAAACAGGACATCCTTCACTACTGTACAAATCAGACACTGTAACCTAACCCTAACCCAAGCTACAGGCCAGAGAGAGAGGACATCATTCACTACTGTACACATCAGGTGGCACACACACACACACACACTGCAATGCCACACACACACACAGGTCACACACACACACACACACACACACACACACACACACACACACACACACACACACACACACACACACACACACACACACACACACACACACACACACACACACACACACACACACACACCTGTCCGCTGTGTGGCCCAGTGATCAGCTGCAGGTTGCGTCCCTTCAGGTCGGTGAGGGTGAAGGGCAGCTGCACCTTATCATCCTCATAACCTGGACAGGAAGAGAGGGAGAGAGGACAGGAAGAGAGGGAGAGAGGACAGAAAGAGAGGGACAGAGGACAGGAAGCATTCTAATTCAACCTTATCATCCTCATAACCTGGACAGGAAGAGAGGGAGAGAGGACAGGAAGCATTCTAATTCAACCTTATCATCCTCATAACCTGGACAGGAAGAGAGGGAGAGAGGACAGAAAGAGAGGGAGAGAGAGCAGGAAGCATTCTAATTCCACCATCAAAAGTGGGTCACATTGAGAAGGCGCTTTCCCTACGTGTTACCTGCAGTGTCTTGCTCTGGCGCCCCCGGCTGTTGGAAGCGGTACTGCAGGCAAGTGTAGTTGACGTAGCCTGGCTCACTGGAGCCAACCTCCCCAGAGGAGGACGACTGTGGGGTTGGCGGGGAGGAAGAAGATGGCGAAGAGGAAGAGGCTGGTGACATCCCTGCCTTACAACAAACAGGTCCCTCCACCTCGGTGGGGGGGGGGGAGCAGGAGGCCAACGTAGACGGCAGCGGTGCACTGCAGCCAGTCCGCCTGTCCTCCTCTGGCCCTCTCTCTCTGACTTCCCCCCTCTCTCTCTGAGTCTGTGGGGCCTTCCCTCTGTCCTCAGAGAGGTGTGGTGGAGTGTCTGTCTGGCTCCTGTTCTCTGCTTCGTGAAGCCTGGCTTCTCCCTGAGCCCGTCGGAAGAGGTCGGCAGCAAACTCCCGTGCTCGCGCCGCCGCCTGGGACTGGCTGGGAGACAGGGGCGACGGGCTCCTTCGAACCGACGCCGGCCTACCGGGGGACTGCAGAGCTGACGAGGACGAAGAGGAGGAAGAGGAAGAGGAGGAGGAGGAGGAGGAGGGGTCAGCGGCTCTCTTCTTATACAGGATCTGGGATGACAGACCCTGGCTGCCTGCTGGAGAGAAACAGACAACATTTCCTAGTAGGCACATTCAATAGTTAAGAAGATGAGAGTGAGTGCTTTTGTGTGTGTGTGTGTGTGTGTGTGTGTGTGTGTGTGTGTGTGTGTTACCAGGGCAAAGGGAGACGCTGCAGGCCACCAATGAGTAGCTGGTATTGAGCAGGATGACCTGGTCCTTCTTCAGCTGGAAGGCTGGCTGGAAGGTAGGGAAGGGGTAGACCACCTGGTACCTGCTGTTCAGCACATAGCCATGCTCCAGACACTCACCACTACCTGTGGACCGGAGGGAGAGGGAACAGGGGGCTTCACTCAGGAAAAGGAGGGCAAAAAAACAACAAAGCCTAGCAAAGTACAAATACACACACATACAGTATATTACATATATATGAGAGCGGGAGAAAGTGAGTGAGTGAGTGAGGGCATGTTGTGGTTAAGTGTGTGTCTCCATACCTGTGCGTATAGTAGAGGGTGTAGGGACAGGGCAGCAGTGTAAGCAGGGTTTAGGAGGAGGCATGGAGGCGATGGTGATGTAGATGTCTCTGTTATTCTCATCACTCATCATCAGGTTCATCAGCACTGAACTAGAACTACGGGTACTGTCACAGAGAGAGGAGACAGAGAGAGGAGACAGAGACAGAGAGAGAGAAAGAGAGAGAGACAGACAGACAGAGAGAGGGAGAGAGAGACAGAGAGAGAGAGAGAGAGAGAGAGAGAGAGAGAGAGACAGGCACACACACAACGTTAGCAATCCTATCTAATAAGGTACTCTCTTATTGGTGAGAGGTAATGTTAAACGATAATGTGGTGGTGAGTGACGGAGTCTCTTACTTGAAGCCAAAGATGACAATTTTGGAGCGGTCGTTGGGCCATTCGCACACGGTGAGGTACAGGTCACTGTAGATATCCTCTCCTGCAAAGAGTCGCACGTGATGGACCTGGAGAGAAAACACAGAGAGAGAGAAAGTCATCCTTACCTTCACTACTGGTTATCAAGTATTAAAACACAGGTGTACTTCTGCTACCTGCTTGAGTCTGCTGTACAGGTTGAACTCCCACCAGTAGAGGTGGTAAGTGTAGAAAGAAAAGTCGTCATCTTCTCCACAGTCGCTAGTGTAGGACAGCACGTATCGGCCACACTTGCTAAAGCCCAAGAAGATATGTCTGGAAACGAAAAGATGTGTGAGTGAGGGACTCGAAGATATTGTCAGGGGATCAGCCTAAACAAGCCCTTGCTACTATTTAACCAGTGATCAAACAGTATTTCTAAATAGGGTGACTGTTTGTAAATGGAAACAATATTGCTAAAAGTTCTATATCACTAGTATGTTTAGGCATGTACTAATAATTAGACAATTATGAGCTTATCTCAATAAACGGGTATACAAATATCGGTTATATACTGTGTGCAGACAAGTGCACCGATAGTTGTAATGGATAGACAACACACTCACCCCGCTCTGAGGAACTCTTCGCTGACAATATTCTTTAAAGGGACACACACTCGAGGAGGTAACTTCCTGAACAGGCGTTGTGAAAAGTGACCAGATAGCTGTGGAACAAAAGACACCAGTGAGGCAACAGATACATGCTAGCCATATAAATGTAAGTGTGGATGCAGCATGCTGGAGACACGAACAGAGTGAGTGAAGTGGTTAGGAGTCCATCCACTCGATAAAAAATGTAGGACATTGTATCTGCCCATAACAACCGGCTACTGTCCTCCATGGATACCAATATCTCACTGGAGTTAGCATAGCGACGAGCATTGATGGCATTAAATATATCTACTTTAGCTTGCATTTACATTAGTAGCTAATCAGTTCAGCTACCATTATGTGTTTGTCTACTTTACCAGCCAACTGGTCAATTCCTACCCGAGATAAAATTCCTTGCAAACTGACCCGCACCAAAACACTTGGTTTAACGTTAAATATATTGTTGCAAATTGTGTAAAAACATATAACTTACAACGTTCGCCAGTTAACTATCACTTGTTAGCAATTTACCATTAGCTTTGCAATGACATTAACGTTAGCTAGCTTTCTGGCTAGACTTGCCACTATGTTGAACTATTACGTTTTTCAGCCATGCTTTATAAAAAAAAAAGACAAATTTATATCAAACTGTCGTGTTTCTTACATACCTTTCCTCGATTAAGAAGCTTGACTACATGTTCTTTATGCTTTTTTTGAGGCTTCTCTTTATTTTCGTCCTTTGCTGATTTCGAGCTGGGCGCCATTTTCCACCGTAGTGTTGTACTACTGCCCTTCTTTAGACCAGCCCAGAAAGGCGTTTGATTGGTTCGAAGCCTAAAGCTGTTGATACATTGGCTAGTAGATATGTCAACTCAAGTCAGAAAACAAAACTTGTGCAGCTAGCTAATTGCAGCACAATCAACCACACAGTCATAAATCATTTGAATATTTTTATTGTGAAGTTTTTAAAAACAAGCAGTAAAAAAAGCATACAATATAACATGACGTATTGGAACATGGAGAAAATAAAAACAAAAGGATTTCAAAGCAGTTGGTTGTAAGGACAAGAGTTGTAGAGAAGGGTCAAGTGTTCTTTACATTGAATACAACAGTACCATCTTGGACAGTAAATCTGCATGCACACAATAACAAATTATCCTTGCTGTTCAATAGGCATACACTCACCACACGCAAACATACATACGGACACACACACAGACATACCTAACCCCATCTCACAGTACAAAGAAATGGGGAGATTAAGCAACACACTCATCCAAAACAGTTTGGGGCTGAAAACAAGTTGCTAATGCAACACCGGGAATGTTTACACTGAACTAAATATTTTAAAAAAAATTAAATCCTAAAAACAAAAAAAATTAAAATAATTCATTTTGCTTGCAAAATACAGGATTTGTCCCCCCCCCCCCCCCCCCCCCAACTGAAAATATTAGAAGTAATACTTAAAGTACTGCTAGACAACGTTTTCTCGCCTTCCAGGAAATAAACTACAACAAAAACGAGAAGTGCGAGTCTATGTATTATACAGATGGTTACGTGCCAGTGATCCAGAGCTCCGGCCCTTTCTGCTTCATCCATGGATGCTAGGGGGATTTGGTGGCAAGGGGCATGTGGGAGATAACCAGTCTTTTCATGAGCAAAAAAAAAAACTCCCCCCCTGTCCCTTTCCAGTTTTTGTATTCAAAAAAGGGAGTTTTGGTAAAGGACATGTTTGGGTGAAAGGTGGAGAATGAAGAAAGGCTCGTTTTGATAAAAAAAAAAGACTTTCACTGAAAAAAAAAAAAAAAAAAAGAATTAGAACACAGGTCCGGGGCGCCATCACAGTCTTCAGAGATCTTCCATCCTTGAGACGGATCCTAATTTTTACTGGGCCTGGAGGGACACAGTAAAAGCTGTTAACACCAACTATTGACACACTGACAAACGGTTTTAAATGCGAGACTTATAACAGCTCCAAGGGAACCATGGGTTGTACCTGTTGCCCCTGCTGTGGCGTGGCAGCCTGACCCGGGGCCTGTCCTGGCTGTCCGTAGTAAGCAGCCTGCTGTCTGTAGTACTCAGCCCAGGCAGCACTGTAGTCCTGCTGGCCTCCCGCTGACACAGCTCCCCCTGTTGCAGCTGGTGCTGCGGTCCCTGGGGCTGCAGCCGCTGCACCTCCACCAGGCTGGGCTGGACGTTCACATGGGAAGGAAGAGGAGAATGGTTTCAGAGTGTGTGTACACACAGACTCACAGCCAATTGATTTTAACACCAAGTGGGCGACCAGTTAAGAACATGTTGGGATAAGGCTTGTAAATGTAACAGCAGCTGGCAGGAATCCCTCACTAAACTCCCAAAACAGATTCAACCTTTTGCATGTTGTAGACTGCGCACAAAAGTTTAAAAGCTTCCAGTAGAAGTGAAATTATGAAACGGAAACCCAAGAAAGAGCATTTCCACCACATTCTGTAACCAAGGTCAGCGTGCGTGTCCCTCACCCATGCCCATCTTCTTATAGTACTCTTCCCAGGCCTTGGTGTAGTCAGGTTGGCCCCCAGGGGCCTGTGCTGCATGGCCCTGGTCCACAGGGGCTGCTGCTGGGGCACCAGGCTGCTGGCCGGGCATGGCGCCACCGGGCTGCTGGCCGTAGTACTGTGCATAGTAGGCTGCCCATGCTGCATTAGGGTCTGCTGCTGCCTTACCTGGAGGGAGAAAGAGGGGGGGTGATTACAAAAAAAAGAATAAATAAGCACACAGACCATAGAAAAAGAAAGAAAGCATTGAAATGTTTTGTAGGAGAAACGACAGAAGAGTGAGAACATAAAGGAGAGGATGAGGAGGAAAGAGGATCAGCTTCCCAGGTACTCACTGGGATCCTGTGGCCCTGGAGCCTGCCACTGCTGGTAGGAGTTCCCCCAGCCCTGAGGGGCGTACTGGTGGCCACCCGGAGGACCCCCACTGTGGGAAGGGGATACAGTGTTAAACACTACACATCTTCAGACAGAGACCAGATAAGACACCCCAGGGAAAGAAACAAAATAAGCTAACTGGTTGAAAAAAGGTTGCTGGTGGAGCTCTATCAAAAGCAGCTTGATGCAAAGCTTAGAGAGAGAATCGGATGAATAAGGACACAGAGGAGACACCACTCACTGTGGTCCTCCAGGGCCAGGGGGCCCCGGGTTGTAGGGGTTTGGATTGTAAGGACCCATTGGTCCTCCAGGGCCACCAGGACCTCCAGGACCTCCAGGGCCAGGACCCATCGGACACAGGGGAGCCTGCCACAAAGATAAGGAGGGTGGGTCAAACAAAAGGGCTATCTAGCGCGTGAATGTCAGTGGTGGAGTGTAAACGGGGGTCAAAGTACTGTGCCCGACTGTCTCCCCCTGTTTCAGTGTTTTCACTAATGTGTCCTTATGGTTTCCATTGTTGTGTCCTACCCTACGCCCCCTTGTTTTGTTAGAGTTGCTGAATTACTTTTATTTGATATTTCATTTTGTTTATTGCAATTGTATTATATCCTGTAGGTGACTTTGAGTGTCTTGAAAGGTGCCCTCAAATTAAATTTATTATTATTAGTTTAGTTTTGCTCGTGAAGCACTTTGTGACTTTTGTCGGTGAAAAGCCCAAAACAAATAAACTTTACTTACGTAGTATTATCATTTTTAATTCTTAACATCAAAGTACCTCTATCTTGTCCTCTATAAGTTGCTTAGCGTGGTCTATCTGCTGCGGGGACCCTCGGATGGTGAACAGCTTGAAGTTCGGGTCTCCGTTAGGCGGCGGCTGGCGAGAGATCTCCACAAACGCACCGGTCTGCTGGTTGATAGATTTGACGTTCTCCCCACCTCTGCCAATCACTAGGCCACATTTGTGAGCGGGAATCGAGAAGGTCACCTCACCTCCTGGAGGACCCCAGTTGCCTGGGCCCCTCCCTCGGCCGCGGCCACCTGACTGACCACCTGGGGACATTCCCGGAGGGCCCTGAGGACACAGAGACTCAGGTCAGTCAACAGCCTGCTGTGAAAACCTAGTACTGGGCTTTATGTACAGTGCTGGGAGCAAACCATGGGCCTCAGTTGGTAGCCGGCTAAATAAACCCCGTCCATATAGGAGTGGGTACAGCTTAGCACTTACACCTCCCTCCTCACGGACCCTGATGCTCTGCAGAAGCTCATTGATGATCTGGGCAGCGTGTTCACATCGGTCTGGTGGACCCATGATGGTGGCGATCTTATCTGGCCCATCACCGTCATCTGCTCATCATGGAGGGGTGGGGGGTCAAAAGAGAGTTAAGTGTGAGATCGGCAAAGAGTGCAAAATAACACGCTCCAACGACAATAACACTGTGACCTAAAGAACGTAGTCATGATGAACACTAATAGTCACCTGGTTTGAACTGTATCCTGACTCCAGCATCATTCTGGATTTTCTTAATCATCTCCCCGCTTCGACCAATCACAACTCCCACAGAGTGGCGGGGCACAGGCACCTGTCCAATAAAATCTCTTGTTACCAGTCAGGATGTATAAAAAAACAACATCTAAAGTTAAACTGTAACTACCAGTAATTGCTCCATTAAACAGGAGTACAGGAACCACTGGAATAAAATGCAAGCCACAAAGCCTGGTTGAGACTTTGCTCATTCGCAGGACAACATTCCAGAAGGTTCTAGGAAACAGAGCAGTGTTTGCAAACAGACTGAGCAGTTCTTACTTCTAAGCCACCGCCTGCTGCGCCGCCACCTCCTCCACCTCCTCCTCCCCCCATCCTGCCACCAAACTCGCTTCGGTCACCGTAGCCGGAATTATCCCTCTCCCTAAGAATTTCATTCACCAGCTCCATGGCTTGCTGCAGAGAGAGGAACAGAACAAAAGGGGGACATTTTTAAGTGTTTCATTAAATATGAAAACCTTTCTGGTAAGAGGCAGACGTCCCGCCATTCAAACATTCCCACACGTCTGTCCAAAACCACGCCGTACCTGCACTTTGTACGGATCCCCAATGATACGAAGGGGTTTGTCCACGTTGGGAGGCTGGCAGCCATCTTGAATGAGGATCATTTTCACTCCAGCGCGCTCCTGCAGTTGTTTGATGGTCTCTCCTCCCTTGCCAATGACCAGGCCAGCTTTGCCTGCGGGGATCATCATCTCCTGCATGGAGCCAGCCTGACCGCCGTTGTTTGACTCGTGGAAGTTAGGAGGAGTGCCTCGCCCCCGAGACACAATCTCATCAAGAAACATCTTTGCTTTCCTAAAGAATAGAAAATACATAACAGTGTGAGGGTCAAGTAGTATTAAACTGTTCCCACACAGCAACTGAAGATATTTTCAATGATTTAAAACCTGTCCTTTAAAAAAGATTCTTACTCTATAGCCTCAGGGGAGCCCGTGAGAGAAACACTTCTTTCAGGAAGCCCTCCACTGTCTAAAGAGGAAAAAAAAAACACAGAAAAACATGCACACGCGTCAATTCAAAAAAACATCTGCAGATTGGGCCAATTTGATCATGTTGTAAGTGTGTCGTAAGTGGTAGAGCACCTAGCTCACCTGGAGCGATCTGGACCTTGCAGCCAGAATCCTGCTGAATTTTGTTTATCTGCTCGCCCCCTCTGCCAATAACTGAAAAAATACAAAATGTAAAATATTTTTTACCCCCCCTACTTCCAGTCATCTTTTCAAGAATTTAAAAAGGCATAAAGTTGGTACTCACTGAGACCAACCATGCCATCTGGCACCCTGTACTCCTCATTCAGTGTGGACGGTCTGGCACTGCAGAAGAAGCAGAGAAAGTGTTATTTCTTCATCCCAGGGAAAAACATTTTATAGATCATGTTTGTTAAACGTCTTAAACTATACCTTTGTTGGGACAGGGCTGCCAGCTGTGCTCCGATGGCTGGAGAGGATTTAGATAAAGTAGAATATATAAAGATCAGTATTATCTAGTAAGATTGAGGGCAAATGCATTATACAACTGGTCTCCGTTTTGTCCCCAGTTTTTTAAGAGATGCGTTTTTCTCATAAGCAAAATAATTTGACATACACATAGCAGAATCTCTGTCACCTTGGGATGCCATCTTCTTAGCATCTGGTTGGTCTAAATAGAGATAAAATAGTCACATCTTGGTCTGACATGCAATATAGTAGAGAAAAGCGTCTGGGCCACTGTTTTGAGGTGATTTCAGAATACTTTACCTCCATCTTCCAGCGAGCGTTTCTGTGCTGTGAATGGGTAGCCGTCTGCTCCACCATTATTACTCATTGGTGGTACCGCATCTCCACCAATCTTAGCTGCAATCTGGGGGAAAGGTAAGATACAAACGGTGTATTCAGTTTTAAGTCTATGTAGCATCCAACAAACAAAATTTGATAACCGTATCATTATTTAACCTCTACACTACAGGCCACTTCGGACATTTAGGATAGGCAGCAAAACGCAGTATTTTCGGCTTAAATGGTTTTTAATTCGTGTTCAGCCAGTCAGCGCATAGATATTATTTTTCAACGCAACTTTACATAGATGTTTAATAGATAAACATTTACATGAACCTACAACACATGACAAGCAAATATATTTAGCGCTAGCCGGTTAGCTCGCACAAAAACAGCTAACTGCGTTACATAGTCAATAGGTGGATACGCAAACAACATTAGCTGAAAAGACGCGTCACGTGTTAGTTAGGCTAGCTATATAGAATCACAATATAAAAACAAATCCTATACAGCCTACATGGTTAAATACTCAGTACACATTGTCTGCGACGTAGCTATACAATAAACCACGCTGTCCCAGGCAAGGCCATTGATTGACCAGGCAAGCTACCGTGCGACAGCAAACCAAGGGAACCTGGCGGCCCGGCCTTACTAGATTTTGAAACAAATCATGGCGGTCAGGCTCACTAGCGCGCGGTCCGGCATAAACGCATTTCGTTGTTTGCTTCGACGTACCTGTCTGGCTCGTTGTACGGCATCTGCAAATGCGTCTTTCTTGCCTCCAGCACCGGCTCCGTTTGTCGACAGTGCACCGTAATCAGACATGCTGTTCTCAAGAAGGAAAACTAAACACACTCACTTGGGCAAGCTAGCTAGCTAGTATAGGCCCGCCCAGAGTGCGCAGAAGCGGGAATGAACGAGGTCCGCGACCGGGAAGACAAGGGAGGTGTGATCTGTACAAGCAGGCAAGCAGCACTGCTTCAGTTAACCAATTGGTGTCACTTAAGGGGCGGGACAATGGCTGCTGACTCGCATCTTACTGGCTTATTGAATTTAAGGCACGCCCTCAGATAGTTGCAATAGCGTTGATTGAAAGGGAATCTTCAGCCAACCACAATGTGGGCGCAATTTCAACAGCTATTAATTCTTGTTACAATGCACTGACACACAAACCCCCAATGTTAATACACCTACAGAACAACAACATGGGAGGGATTACTTTAGGAGTGCTTGATTTAAATTCTACGAATTGCTTTAAAAACGGATGGATCGCATGGTTTTCAAAAGTGTAAATGCATAGTGCAAAGTCCTCTCCCCAGGGAATCAGTGCATCTTAAGTCAACCCCCTGTGCAATTTGTTAATTATGGGAATCCATTACGTTTCTTTCACATAGAATAACAACAAACACACATTATTTATATTAAATCTTTACATAAAATACATTTAATCAAGGCACCTGCATGCATTTAGTTGCACTCCCCTCCCTACCCGTTAACACTAAGTTGAAAAGTGCTCTTTAAAATAATAAAATTTCTTCCAGAAGTTGATATAGAATGAAATGGCATACATAGACACACAACAAAAAGTTAACAGAGAACTGATTGTACTGCATTCTGATCGAAAGTATAGCAATTATATTTGCAGTTTAAACAAGCCCACTTTAAATAACCCTGTGCAGTGTAGCCAAACTATATTTCACACTTGGTTAGACTGCTATGCATTCATAAATGCATACTGGAAAGGTTCACTATGTATTACCATGACATGTCTGCCTTGGTATAAAGAACTCTGTTGCTGCTAGCAGGCTGTGTTCCTTTTGGCTTTGACAGAAATAGGATGGTTAGATTTAGTTCACTTATACTTAACTAATCGTTAAAGCGATCATTCATTTGAATTCACTTCAAGTGTGTTTAATTGTTTTGAAAGTACATTCAACGGCAACTGGATTTACTGGAGATAAATATGTAATATAGCTGCCTCTGTTCCTCTAAGATCTCCAATTAAGCTGTTAAGCTAGGAGAAAATGACTAATATGACTTTCCACCTATTCTCTAAGATAGAATGCTGGAAGCATATCTAAAGTTTACAAAACAGGAAGCAAGTTTTTGCAAAAAAATTGTTTTATCAGGCCTTCCAGTTCCATCAAACTGTAGATGTTGATTGTAGTTGATTATCAAACGTATTCAGTTCCTGGAAGTGGTGTTCCATTGTAGCCCTTAGCTTCTGCAGGTAATCCAT
>JAPMUY010002850.1:150000-167500 GCA_026901105.3 Galaxias olidus
TAGTGAACGACTGTTTGTTAGTGAGTCTTTAGTAATCATCTGCCTTGCCCTTATATTTGATATGCTAGTAATTGTTTGTACTAAGAAATAGTTTACATTAGGTTTGGTCGATGGTTTTGTTTGTAGCCTGGTGTTTAATATAGCACTTCCTTAGCTCTTGTCTAGGTCATTGGGTCAGGGATGCATTTATCTTATCTACCTGCCTTGTGAGTTTTTTTTACCAACTCCTGTTGAAAGCTCTATTTTTGTAAGTCGCTTTGGATGAATGCATCTGCTAAATGATTGTAATATAACTTAATGTAATGTAATCATCACTGAAAATAATAGAGAAAATAGATGAAAGAGCATGGTAGCACATTGTTGTGTACTATCCACAACACAATGTGAAAAGGCCAACCTCTGATTGGTTGTTTCAGGGCAAAGGGGATGCGAATGAGGCTGGCCATGCAGGACTGGACTCACCAGAAACCCAAGTAATGTACACAGACGTATTTTTCGTCAGTAAACTAATAACATTTTAACATTGAAAATATTGAGATATGATGGAATCTGATTGTTTCTGGATCGTTCTTTCAGATCACAGGAGGAAAATGGGCATCAGGATCTGGACATTATGCTGAACAATAAAAGTAAGAGAAACACAAATACCTCCCATCTCTCTCTGTGCTATGAATCACTGCCCTCCACACGGTAACGCTATATGACCCTTGCATTCAGACAGGGAAAGAAGTGGATCACTCTGCACATTCCCTAAAAACAAACTTTGATAGAAACATTAACCACCTTCTGGCCCGCATCCTTTCTCCAATACCAGGTGGTCTGCATGAGTTCCGTTGCTTCCTGCGTTCAGAGTTCAGCGAGGAGAACCTGGAGTTCTGGCTGGCCTGCGAGGACTACAGGGTTTCCAGGCCTCGGATGCAAAATACCAAGGCCAGCCACATTTACAACCAGTTCATCAACCCCGATGCACCTCAAGAGGTAAAAAGAGTTGCAGTTCCATAATTAATGAATGAGCTGTTTAGGTTAAGGCTAGGCATGTTTTCCATTAAGATATGTGCGCAACAGCTAGATTCTGAGCTTTTTAATGTATAGTAGACAGTTTCTTGATCTGTTCTAAGTGTTTATAATACGTGCAGTGAGGAGAAAGGAGAACAGAGGCAGGACGGATAGTCCGGAAAACCTCCACACCAATATTAAGAGATGCAGTGGCAGAAGTGGGGGATGGGACTGTGCGAAGAATCAACCATTTTACAACAGTACATCTATTAACAGTTTGTTTTGTCAATGTGACTAGACAGTGGCATTAAATCTTCCTTGGTCACTGTGAGAGTGTGTTTGATACCTAAAGGACCTCCGTTAACCAGCGTTGTCTGGTCAACGTGGCAGTACTGTTCAGCCTGAGCTGTTGTTTTCCCAGGTCAACCTGGACTCCCAGACCAGAGAGGCTCTGCTGAGTGTGATGGACTCCCCGTCAGCGGCCACGTTCAACCAGGCTCAGCAGAGGATCTACAACCTGATGGCCAAAGACTCCTTCCCTCGCTTCTTGCGTTCCCCCCACTGCCTGGCTTTCAGGAGCACCCCATAGACAGAGGCTGTTCTTTAGGACCACAACAAATAGAAAAACTGCTCATGTATGATTAAGAGCAAAAACGTTAACTTAGCTGCTTGGTCCTATTTATATTTAGAACTAGATCTTTTAAATGCTTTGTGAGTACACTTAATGGGCACTCATGTTTGAACAGCATTAGTTTGAAAAAGCTGCACGCAAAAGATTATTCCGGTTTTGTTAATTCAATTTACATAGCCTACTGGCACAACATACTCAATGAAAATAATCCATGGTGCTGTTTGTAACAACAGCATTTTTTAAGACTTAAAATTCCTTTATTAGGAGGAAAGGAATGCTATATGAAGGGTTTGTGTGTTCAACACGGTTGTTATCAGTAAAAGGTGTTGTGGTCAGTAGAGCCTTGGTGAGAGGTTGTCCTTGACTGACACACACACACACACACACACACACACACACACACACACACACACACACACACACAGTGTACATAGCAGCTGTGGAAAACTTCTAAAAACACAACAAAGGACGATGGGAGGGTGTTCACACATGATTGTAGGAAGGAAAAGGGAACCATACCAAACAAAGCAGTGTGTGCGTGTGTGTGTATGAAACAGAAGCAGCATGCCTTAGATAGAATACTTCACTGTAAACATAGAACCAACTCCCAAGTATTCTCAAATCAAACAATTCACCGGCTTAAATAAATCTCATTTTATTCGCACTTTTGCATTTGATCCTTTTGTTCTGTGGACATACACAAATCTAAAATATACAATCAATGTGTCCCACTTTAAAAAAGGTTAAAAGAAAAGTGGAAATAAAAAAAAGTTAAAATTGACAAAGCTTTCTTTATGAGGGCCTAGCTATTCACACAGCCTCCCCCTACAAGGTCAAGTAAACAAACGAGCCAAACGCCCAGAGGTTTTTTTACACCAGTGGACTTGATGCTTCATAGAGGAAGCCTCTGTACTGCAAATTCCACAGCTCGTTGCCACATGTCACTACAGTAAACATATAATTTACCCTCTCCTGGGTTTCTTGGGACTGTAATTACAATTGTAAATAACTTTGCATCAAACTAGATTAAACAATAAAGTTTGTATAACTCTAATTTATTTGTACTAAATTAATGCAAATAGAGCTGTAAAGGACATTATACAGTTTGGAATGAGACCCAGCCAATGCACTCCATAGCGTCCTCCCAGCTCAGCAGCTTTGCATTGCATTGCATTAACAGTAGACTCAGGGACGCTTGCTTCTCTGACTATCACTTTACTTGGCGGAGCTTCCTCCAGGACGCGGGGCTCCTGGTGGGCCCTTCCTCTCAGCCCCTTTCACCAAACTCAGCTTCTTGTGGAGATTGTGGCTGGCCTTCTGAGTCACTTCCTGCTCTATCTTGTTCCTAATGGCAACCTCAAGACCCTGCATGGGAAGGCAGCAGAGAAAATTCCACTTAGTTAAAAGTATCATGTAGTTATAATTTAATGAAGTTGTGGGGAGCAGTGTTCTGTAGGCATTGAGGTTAATACGGTAAATTTGACTAACCAATAGGGTTTCAGCCCTGCTTTTAAAGATTATTAACGGACTCACTTGTCTCGTCCAATCTAGGTAGTTGAAACATTCATTTGGACTGTTTGTAACCCGCACGTTTCCCCGTTTAGCATCATGTGGGATGGCTTAGCGGTAATCACTGCTAAATCAAGAACCCTCGCGGTAAGCTATCCCCCAGAGGTTTCCATGCAAGCGGTTCGCGTTGAAGCTAAACCTGAAAAATCGCAACTACTGGACGAGTCTAGACAACTCACTGAGACATTGAAATAAGGTTAAACAGACAAAATAGTGAACTATTCCTTTAAGTGTCTCGTCAACCAGAACTATTTTGACATCTATTCTATACAACCAAGCATGCGTATTGGGAAGAGATTCATTAGAGCAAATACCCAGATAATTCTTACAAGTATGAAACTGCAACTCTGCACTCCATCAATCTGCTGCAGCAAGGGATGCACTGAAGAATTACTGTGTAATCTCATATTATCCATGAGTCTCTAGGGTTGGATTTAACGTTCTATCTTTCAACTAGAATAGTATGCTTTTAAAAGTGGAATCTTCCAAACACATCGTCTAAACGTTGTCATATAATTCTTAATATCTTACATTCTTCAACTTCTGCTGGTGAACCACATGAGCCTTCTTCGGTGCAATGGTCCTCCCTGTTGAAAGTAAGAAATCCCATTTATAAAAAGTAGGCCTAATTGGAAAACTTTTAGATCTATCAAAAAACACTGTACGGAACTATCTCAAATATGTATAATCATACCGCCTTTTCTTGGGCCTTTCAGCTTTGCTTGGTGTGGTTTCTTAGC
Source organism: Galaxias olidus (assembly GCA_026901105.3). Classification (NCBI taxonomy): domain Eukaryota; kingdom Metazoa; phylum Chordata; class Actinopteri; order Galaxiiformes; family Galaxiidae; genus Galaxias; species Galaxias olidus. The sequence goes on from JAPMUY010002850.1 coordinate 153,937, forward strand.
TCCGGGCTGCGCTTTGAACTTCTGTTTACCTTGCGCCATCGTTCTTGATACTGGCGCCCTGACCCGGACATAGATGGTTTCTTGCGTCACTCACAAAAATCTTGCAGACCCTCTAGCGCCTCTCTCTATAATCGTGGGGTACTGCACTGCACAAATAAGAGCAGACCAGAAAAATAAAGAATATCAACATGTCTGATTGGTGATAGTATCAATTCCGAGCTTGTATTTCAATCAAATAAGATGTGGGCAACAACACACTTTTTCTTTATGTAATGTATCTAGTATAAATATGACCACAATTGTAAGCAGTAAATAAAATGGTCTGGGGGAAATCTTCAGACCACTTTTTTATTTCATTTGATTCATTTTGACTGATTGCATTTATTTAAGCATCATCCAACTAAGAAAACATTATTTAGCTGGAAGTAATTGAAAACCTTAGGTAATGTAGGTGCAAAAGGTGAAAGGTGATTTTGCTGATTTAAATCATCACCAAGATACTGGTTATATTTTCAGTGATGCAATTAATACTCAAGTGTAACAGTTAACATAAAATTATAATTTCAACAGGGATGATGACAAAAAAAGTACTTAATTTGAATCTTCATATTATATAATTGAGATTAATAATCCGTTATTACCCAACAATGTAAACAGTCCATGTTTCTCCAAAAACCCATGACTAAACGCGAGGCACTGGATATTAAAATAGCTGACAAGTCAGACGTTGGTGTTGTTCACTCATCTTTATTGTATTGATGTGAAAGAGAAATCTCTTGATTCATGACTGCAGTATACAGCATCATACTCATATACATATATATTTATAAAAAAAACATCAATTTTGAACTATTTCCACATAATACAAAACTAACATTAAACCAAGATCATGTGATTATCAATGAGAACAATAACGTAGCTACACTAGAAGAGGCCCTCCACACATTTCTACCTTCTCAGTGGCTAAAACTAGATGAGCAGGGGGCCCTCAGGAACACATCCCATAAGTTACATTGGCATAGGGTTCACACCAGCATTGAATTTTGGCACCTTGTTTTTAGGCATTTCTTGAGACCGTTAGAATAAGACTATGATGGTTGGAGACCTCTGGACTGACACTTCACTGCATCTTCAAATATCTCCACAACAAGAAAGCTACAAAAGGAAATATCCATTTTGGATACATGTTTGCTGCCTTGAAAGGCAAAACGATAGCGTATCCTGAAAGCAGACGTATTGTCGTGCATGTCTTGAGTCCATTAGAATGAGTCTGGAAAGAGCAACCATCCTACACTTTGGATAAAAGATCATCATCCAGACGTTTATCAAAACACATTATTCATATAGTTTAAGATGATCCTGGAATCTGCTAACCTAGCTACATAACAACATCATTGACTTCCGCACTGCCACTCAGTCAGCGTATGTCCCATGGCATGAGGCAGAGGTGGTAGTGTATGCGGTTGAGGGGACCTCCTCCTCCACTAATTAACAGCGTCATCACTAAAAACCACAAAGTCATTAAAGAAAACAAACCAAATCACAGCCAAAGATTTATCCCTATGATTTACAAACAAACAAACTTGTCTCTTGTACTTTTTAGTTTTAGAACAAAAACAATCCACCGATCAGATGGCCATAAAGTTGCTACATTATTCTCTAGTTTTGATTCCACTGCCCATTAGGTAGGTTTCGTGGTTCTCCTTATTAAAAAACAAAAAAGAGAAAGTCAAATAAATAAAACCCCAAATAAAGACAACACATAAGTGAGGATTTTTCATCCTTGTGTGTGATTTTACAGCTAACAGCATCATCGTGAGTGAAGCGGGTGAGGGCAAGGAGAATGAGGAGGTAGGTTAAGGATGTTAAAGAAGAGTCTCTATTGGACAGACAGTGGTACTACAGAGAAATGGCATTCCAGTAATTATCTTATTTTTGTTTTATGGTGGGGGGGGGGGGGGGGATAGGAAAGTTGTTGAGTTAATTGATAATTACTGAATTTAATTCAAGACAAATCGATCGTCCTAAAGTTGAGATATGGAATTCCAGCGATTACAATAGGATCCTAGGGAGGTTTGTGTAGGTAGGTAGAGATGGGCTTCAGTGATTGGATAAGATAGGTAAAGCCTAGTAGGCAGTGAGTAAAGGAAACGGGGATCCTAGTCTCTCCTGTTAACATGCCACATCACAGATATTAGAACAAAATGTCGTTAAAACATCAAAACGCTCCCATCTTTAACTGTGATGTTGGCTGTCCTGCTATCCGTGGTCCACATTGGGAGCTGTTGTCGTGCTGTCCTTGCTGGTTGTGTAAGGCAGTGAGTAGTGCCGGCCCTCAAGTTGGACCTGTGACATTCAATGATGTGAATGAATACATGAAAGACAATGAAGTGTATAGCAAACACCAAGCTCTCCAGGGTAGAAATACACCACCTACACGTGTCCATAAAGATGCTTTATGTAGTTAACTGGTACTTTAATTTAATTTAATTTAATTTAATCAAAAAGAAAATTTTTCAACATTCAGATTTAATATTGACCGCTGCCACCAAAAGTATGAATGTATTATCATTTGGTGTTGCATTTCTATATTGTAGTTGTGGTGGAGAGTGACATGGTAAAATGTGGTTAAAAATAGATGACTTAGGAGCAGCAAGGTACAAGCATGGGCATTTTAATAAGCTTCAGCTGAGAAGAGATTGATCAATAAACTTTGATTTGGTTTTTGATTTTCTTTTTTTACATGACCTGTGTAACTAGTTGTAATATCCAATATGTAATCAAGGGTCTCAAAAACTAATAACTAGCAACTATTCTACAAAAATGTTTTACATAGAGAAAGAGAAATCAAATGTTAATATAACATTTTAGATTTACTGAAAAAGGTCTTTGATCACGCTATTGATTCTAATAGGGGGTAGTTTTGTACATATGTACACACTCGTATTAAATGTATTTACAAACAAGTAGCAGCACTTTGAGCTCACTTTAAGCACCATCACTATTTCAAAATCAGTACTTTAAAAGACGTGTTGATTCACAGCACGTGGAAACCTTTGTAAGAAAGACAAAACACCTACAGTTTGTTTTAATTGAGCGAGTTCTCAAAATTATCTAAGAAGTTAGTTGCAGTTGCAACTTATACTCCAAACTTTGTTTTAGGGTCTACTTTAGGGGAAGAGTCAATTTGATCACTGTTCATCATTGCAGAAGCTGTTTAGCTAATAAACGGTAGAGAGTGACAGACTGAATGAAAGAGAACGAAAAGCTTGAGATGAGCTATGAGCATGGGAGAGACTAAAGAAAAATGGAGGGTGTAGTAGGGGCAGGAGGGATCAAGGAGACTTAGTGTACTCTGTGTGTGTCCTGTGTCCTTCTATGTGCCTTAAAGACACAGTGAGACATTGAGTGAGTTTTTGTCACAGATCATTGTGTACTGACAAACATCACTTACTTTAGATGTGTGTGTGTGCGTGTGTCGTAAATTGATTTCCGCCATGTCTCTTTTTGTGTGTGTGTGTTTGTGTGTGTGTGTGTTTTGTACGGACTGACTGACGGTGTCTGTGAGCGAGGGAGAATCAATTTAAGGTGCAATAGCACGCGTGGGCCAGCAGAGGGGGCTGAGTGTGTCTAGAGGGCTGTGAGGCGGCCGGTGAGTGCTGCTTGGAGCTCTGAGGGGAGGAACACGCCCAGCTCCGTGATGATGCCGCCCGTGATCAGCTGGTGAGGGGTCACATCAAAGGCGGGGTTCCACACGTCAATACCTGCAATGACAGGAAACAAAGAACAACACTCTATCATGTCGGGTGTTTTGGGGGACGTTTTCATGAAGTGGATGGTTAACATAAAAATTACTGTCTATATTTAGTGTTTCTAATTATGATGAAGAAGCGTTTCTTCTGACACACACACACACACACACACACACACACACACACACACACACACGTCCCTTTTCTCAAGAGTACTGCAGCCCCATTAGCGAGGAGTATTTTAATTACCGTGATGTCGTTGAAGACCTCTTCTAATTAGAGATTACATGACGCAGCTCAATCTGCTCTGCCACACCCTCATAGGACGAGCGATCACAGTCTTCCCCCTCTTTTTGTGTCAGTCTATCACCTCACCACCAAGTACAACTATTCACCACCTTCTCTCTTCCACTTCTACCTTTGAAAATGTCTCTCCAAACTCACCTGTTTCACGGTTTAGCACTCAGTAGAGTTTCACTCAGGCATACAGCATAATGAACACGCATTGGCTGGTCAGACAGACACTCACACTCACAGACACACACACTCACAGACACACTCACACACAGTCACACACAGTCACACACAGTCACACACGTACCAGGTGCAGCGATGGGGATTCCATTGATGCTGGTGAGTTCCTCCGGTGGGCGTACTTCGATGACAATGTCCCTGCCGCTCTCCAGACTCAGGTCACATGACGTGCTGGGCGCGGCCACGTAGAAAGGGATCCCATGGTGCTTTGCGGCAATGGCCAGCTGGTAGGTGCCCACCTTGTTGGCCGTGTCGCCGTTTGCCACCACCCTGTCCGCTCCCACCACCACAGCTGAGGGACAGACAGACACACGTTACACACACATTACAGACAGACACCCGTTAGAGTAGTAGCAGTATGGCAGAGAGAGTGGTAGACACACGTTAGAGACAGCTGAGGGAAGGACAGACACACGTTAGAGCAGCAGCAGCACAGCAGAGAGTTAAACACACGTTAGAGCAGGAAGGAAGGACAGACATCCGTTAGAGCAGCTGAGGGAAGGACAGACACATGTTAGAGACAGAGACACGTTAGAGCAGCAGCACTGCAGAGACAGGTTAGAGCAGCTGAGGGAAGGACAGACACACGTTAGAGCAGCAGCAGCACTGCAGAGACACGTTAGAGCAGCTGAGGGAAGGACAGACACACGTTAGAGCAGCTGAGGGAAGGACAGACACACGTTAGAGCAGCTGAGGGAAGGACAGACACACGTTAGAGCAGCAGCAGGGCAGAGAGTTTGGTAAAGACACATTAGAGCAGCAGCACTGCAGAGAGTTTGGTAAAGACACATTAGAGCAGCAGCACTGCAGAGAGTTTGGTAAAGACACATTAGAGCAGCAGCAGCAGCAGCAGAGAATTTGGTAAAGACACATTAGAGCAGCAGCAGCAGCAGAGAGTTTGGTAAAGACACATTAGAGCAGCAGCAGGGCAGAGAGTTTGGTAAAGGGACAAGACCACAGGGACCCATGTCTGTGGGAACATTCCGGAATCTTCCCGGTCAGGTAGCACAGTTTTATGGAGGTGGTCACAAATGAGAGGACCTTGGTGAGCCCCGGACAGACAGGACCAGATTAAGGACAAATGATCAGGGGAAGGGAAGAAGAGATGCAATGCAGAAAAGCACCAGGACCCCCCCCCCCCCCCCCACCTCCCCACCCACTGCCTCACCCCCCGCCTCACCCCCACTCCCCTGCCTCCCTACCCACCCCCACTGCCTCCCCACCCACCCCCCTGCCTCACCACCCCGAGGGTGCAGTACCTGTGATGCTCCTCTCCCTCATGGTGAGGGCGGCCATGCTGTCTGTGATGAGTGTGGCCGGGAAGCCCTCAGCCACGGCCTCGTAAGCAGTCAGCCGGGCTCCCTGGTTGTACGGCCTGGTCTCCGTGCAGTACATCCGCTTCAGCCGACCCAGAGAGTGGAGGCTACGCACCACACCTGCAACGCACCACACGTACGGTGATCACACACACACACACACACACACACACACACACACACACACACACACACACACACACACACACACACACACACACACACACACACACACACACACACACACACACACAGGCCCAGGGTTCATTCTAAAGGGATGCTTCTCCCCTGTATTTCAGTCAACGTGTTAGATTATCGATTACCCCACCCTCATCTAAAGACAACCACACAGACACCAAAACATCCCATCCTCGTACCCAGAGCAGTCCCGTATCCAGCATCCGCACAGACATCGAACCTCTTACCCAGAGCGGTCCCGTATCCAGCGGTGGCCAGTGATCCCGTGTTGCAGTGGGTGAGGATGGTGACCGAGTCTCGTGGAACTCCAGAGAGGATATGCTGGGCGCCATAGTTACCGATCTTCTTGTTGTCGCTGACGTCGCGCTCCAGCATGTCCTCGATCCAGCTGATGACACTACAGGGTTAGGGGTTAGAGAAGGCTGGCTGTCATTACGCTGGCTCCAGCATGTCCTCGATCCAGCTGATGACACTACAGGGTTAGGGGTTAGAGAAGGCTGGCTGTCATTACGCTGGCTCCAGCATGTCCTCGATCCAGCTGATGACACTACAGGGTTAGGGGTTAGAGAAGGCTGGCTGTCATTACGCTGGCTACAGCATGTCCTCGATCCAGCTGATGACACTACAGGGTTAGGGGTTAGAGAAGGCTGGCTGTCATTACGCTGGCTGCCGAGGGGGGGTCTAATCAACAAGTTTCCCCCCCCAATTCCAATCGCATGAAACACACAGCAAAACAACTGCAGCTTTTAACCACAGCCATTCTGTCCATAAAGCCTCCTCCATCTGAACCTCGTGCTCTAAACCCCCCTCCTCGCCTCGCCTCTCCACAACCACCCATTCTGCTTATACCATTCATCCTCACATACACGTGCTCTTTCTATTGGCTTCCATTCATTCCATCCCTCCCTCCCTCCCTCCCTCCCTCCCTCCATTCCACCATCCCTCCATTCATTCCCTCCCTCCTTCCATTCATTCCCTCCCTCCCTCCATTCCTACCTCTCCCGGAGTTGTTCCATGTTCTTCTCCATGCTCTCGTTCTCGGCAAACTCCATCAGCTCCCGTGCGGCGCGGCCCATGTTGACGGCAGTGGGACGGGCGGAGTTCAGATGACATAACGACTCCCTGATAAAGGTCACGGGGTCGTCGCCCCCTGCGCCCGCCCTCAGCTCTACGGCCAGGCTCAGGCAGCCTACGATGGCGATGGCCGGAGCACCACGCACCTAAAGGGAGGGAGAGCGGACTTCATATGAAGCGCACGCTACATGCTACACGCGATTGGTGTTTGTTTATTCTCCTCAGTTTGAAATATTTCAACTTGTGTTTAATTTATTATCTAATTGTCCTCCCTCTGTAGGATAGAGGCAGATGAGCTGAGGTGAGAAGGTGCAAGGATGAACCAACACTTGTTAAAACACTCTCTCTCACACACACACACACACACACACACACGGCGCAGAGTGAGCCATGATACCATCGCTGCCTGGAATCATCGATCTCTCCCATGGGACACTATCATAGTGACATCACCTTCTCCTTATGCTACATTCCATCACTTTCTCCCAAATGTGTGTGGGCACTCACACACACAGACTCTCTCTCTCTCTCTCTCTCTCTCTCTCTCTCTCTCTCTCTCTCTCTCTCTCTCTCTCTCTCTCTCTCTCTCTCTCTCTCTCTCTCTCTCTCTCTCTCTCTCTCTCTCTCTCTCTCTCTCTCTCAAACACACACACTCTTTCTCCCTCCCTCGCACACACAGAAGGCTCTTAAGTGTATTTCTCTTAACTGTGTCAGGAAAAGCACTGGGAAAACACAAACAACGCGAACAGTAGTACACCACAATGTTTTCACTATAGCTCCAAATGAAGTGGGGAAATATCATATCCACTGGTAATCAGCTTGTGACGGTTTCAAGGAGCTGAGCTCTGGGGCTAAAAAGGCGAACAAAAACCCAGGAATAGGTCATTAATAATTCATCGATATTCGTTTTGTATCAGAGGGGGGATTCGTTAAACGGGAGGGTGGTTGTGTGCGAATACCTGGTATTGTATCGCTCGTTGATGAAAAAACGATAGTGTTACTTAAGATAATTATGATCAACCCAGGTCTACTTGGGGTTTCCGTCGCTCGAGCTGTGACACAAGTCGGTGCTGCTGAGGCATAGCGAGCCAACCCCCGGCCGTCTCGAGCGCTCATTCGGCGCCCCCTGATCAGACATACCGTGCGCTTTATCAAACCAGCAGGTTTTGCAGATTAATTTAAAACGAACACAACAACAGGCCTCGACAGGCGATACCAGTACCTCCACGTATGACCATCGACGCAATCTAAGTGCACAGGATGCATTCGTCGCTGACGTAAATTTGAACATACAAATGATGAAGCTCTACATGGGCACCCAGGTTAACAAAGAGAGAACCGCTGTAACGTTAGACAGATGAGACGACTCAAGCGTGATCACAACTCAACAGAGGCTGAACGTAAACCAGGCAAGTGGCTGGCTAGCAACACACGCGCGCGCACGCACGCACACGGGAAGTGACACTGGCTGGCTATGTATGTGACCGTTCAGATTATGTGTAAAACCCAGACAGAATTTTGGAGAAATAAGAAAGAACATGAGAATAAATTACCTACCTTCATGGACTTGATTGCCTCATATCCGTCCTGAACCGAGCGAATCTCATCGAACACAGTCTCGTGAGGCAGAAGCAGCTGGTTAAGGATCTGCAGGGACCCGGCCCGGTAGCGGATCGCTTCGAGCGTCATGACCCAAACGAAGAGATGGTGGATCAGATGGACTGTGGCGATGCACGCGCACACACTCCGCACACACGCACGATAACGGCTTGGTTGTTGGAGGTCCCGGGTTTCGGAGACAAAGGGGTGTCTTAGATTGAGCAAAAGGGGGTTTGGGTGGAAAGGAGTGAGTGGGGGCGCCGGAGATGAATGCAAGCTAGCAAACTGGATGGACGTGAAACCCTGCGAACCTTTCTGACAAGCAGCTACGGAACCACGTGCTCTCTTCTACAGGAAGCTCTCCCTATTCCGTTCACGCCCCCTCGCACTCTCCGGTTTCTGAAGTGGACTACGCCGTTTACAGGCGATGCATTACAACCTTGGTTTGCCGCCGGTGCGCGCTCCGAAACGAATCTGAAGACATTCCCCTCCCCTCAGTCTCATCTCTTGTTCTCTTTTGTCAGGAGAAATTTAACATTCAGATAAGTTATTAGCATAACAGCAAGGCCTGCGCTTTTTCTAACAATGGATAGGACTCAGTAGGCTTCTCCGGGGACAAAAGATGAATTGGCCCCAGGAATAAAAAATAAAAAAAAGATTATAATTTAACTGAACTAGGCCTTTCTTATTCTGTAGTAGCAGACAAACAGACAAAAGCATTGGATCACAACATAAAGCTAGCCCACTTGCGCCACATAATAAAAAATAATCAAGGGCACAAAACACTAAAGATTTTGCTTTTAATGCACCATTACACCACCCCTCCCCACACAACTTCATAATACATGTGATTTTAATCAACAGTCACAAATCTTTCATAGAAAAAATGAGCCATAACCAACGCTGTATATATAATATTTTAACAAATCTATATTGTTTGCCATTGCATGACATACCCATTGAAAAGTCAAACACAAAGTAAGTATCCCCCACAATTAACCGCTATTCATCGAAAATATATTGGACGAAAATACACCAGTCCCCTTACTTATTTGGACATAGGCCGAAAAAATTTGGTATAGAGTAAAGAGGTCATAAAAAAAAAGAGAGAAGGGAAAGAAAGGGAGAGGCAGACCAAGCCAGAGGACTCAGGCCTGGCGAAGAAAAGGCGATAGAGAAGAGTGTGTGTGGACCCACCAGCAGAGCTAACTTTGACCATCTGTTTCCCTGTCCCTGATGTTTGTCCCCAACCAAACCAACCACCCCGGCGTACTGATGAGCCTGTTGTCACAGCAACGCGGCAGGCTCAGGGGCAACAGGGTCACTATAAGAATGATCTGGCTTTAAGAAAGAAACGGGACAAAAAGAGTGTGTGTGTGTGACGGGGTGTGGGGTGGAAGTTACTGAATCTCCAGCTAATGACAGACAGGCGATAGACAGTAATATAAAGGAGGCTTGCTCTTAACCTAGGAGACACAGATACACCTAACAGGAAGGGAGGGCCTCTAGCACACAGTCAGGTGGTACAGTGTCAACAGAAAATGCCATCCAATGCTCCATCCTTACAGACACGATGCTACAGAAAACTCCTCCTTCTGCAAAGTGCCATTCTAAGTGCCATGATCATGACGGAGTGCTGACCGCATGAGAGAGAGAGAGAGAGAGAGAGAGAGAGAGAGAGAGAGAGAGAGAGAGAGAGAGAGAGAGAGAGAGAGAGCGTGCTTGGGTGCTCTTGAGAGGATCACTGTAGGTTGAAAGCCCCCATCAGGCCAGCTTTAACCAGGATTAAGTCAATGTATCTGCCATTCGCAGGGGAAATAGGGTGGGGGGTGGGATTAGGGCAAACCACAGGCTATCCTGCCTCACATCTGACCCAGAAATCACTGCTAGTACCAACCCTCACACATCAACATGGTAGATTCACACACAGATATGGTCAGAGGTACAAACATACGTATAACGTATGTACGCATACACTGATGCACTAAAAACACACTTCCTGCCCAGTCCTCACCCATATGATCAATAAAACAACGATTAAACGACATTATTTGTTGTTTGCACCCTACACGTGATGTTGTCATAATACAATGCCCTTCATTGTTGCAACATTTTAATTAACATCACAGGTTTCACAACATGGAGTCATCCTTTGTTCATTAGTCTATTTGAATACATTATAACGGTCCTGATTGTCTGCGTAAGACTACAGTTAGTCAAGTGAAATCATTAAAACCAGTCGCTTAATAACAGTCCTTCAAAAGAAGTAGCAGATATAGTTATAAGACTGCAATCCAATTCTAAAGCTTATATTACATTCACGGCAGCATGTGAATCTGTCTCTCCCAATTTAACCACACCAATGTATGTGTGAATAAGTTGTCTCCGTGGCGACACGAGCACTAATCCCTCATTATTGGACGTGTTTGAGACACCCTGGAGCCTCCCTTTATTCCCATATCACACAGCTGCAAACGAAGCAGATTACTGTAATCTGGGAATACTGGAGCAGACAGATTAGATTAAGCTCATTACTTGCATTCAATATGGAAAGACGGTTTAAGACGCCCTAGACCTGAACCTCCACACATTCTACAAAGACACACGCACGCACGCACGCACACACACACACACACACATACTAGGTGAGGAGTGTTTGTCCATAGCTAAACAAAGATTTGTACTAGCTCTGAGCCTACAGTAGCTCCCTTATCCTCTGCTAAAGAGAGGGAGAATAAGGGATGGAGAACATGGACTGTTTACTGTGTAGTGTTTGGGTTTAAAGTGCAAGCAAGCCTTCATTCTTTGTCTTGGCCTTCTATTCTACAACCATTAGAGTCACTTTTGTAGTTACAATGTTGTATCTGTTACAAGCTGGCATAAAAAGAGACAGGACACCCTAGAGGAGAACAGATCATAGTGTTTGTCATGGAGCAGCACAGGAGTGCAATCAGACCTATGGTACTTAAAGCTAACCACTGTCAGTCAAGTCTGTTTGTGGCTAAAGAGCAATGATATTTAATGAGCTTTGCGTGTGTGTGTGTGTGTGTTTTCAGAGTTGCTTTAACAGTACACCAGCTAAGATGGCAGTCCATTGGTCGTTCTCTCCTCTTCTCACACAGCACGTTTTCGCCTCAAAGATTCCATCTAAAGAAAGAGAAGAGGAGCGACCGTTAGTAGCTATGATTAAATTACTGTATGTACCAGTGTATGTCTAGTAGCTGTATGATTAAATTACTGTATGTACCAGTGTATGTCTAGTAGCTGTATGATTAAATTACTGTATGTACCAGTGTATGTTTAGTAGCTGTATGATTAAATTACTGTATGTACCAGTGTATGTCTAGTAGCTATATGATTAAATTACTGTATGTACCAGTGTATGTCTAGTAGCTGTATGATTAAATTACTGTATGTACCAGTGTATGTCTAGTAGCTATATGATTAAATTACTGTATGTACCAGTGTATGTCTAGTAGCTATGATTAAATTACTGTATGTCTACCAGTGTATGGTTAGTAGCTATGATTAAATTACTGTATGTCTACCAGTGTATGTCTAGTAGCTGTATGATTAAATTACTGTATGTCTACCAGTGTATGTCTAGTAGCTGTATGATTAAATGACTGTATGTCTACCAGTGTATGTCTAGTAGCTGTATGATTAAATGACTGTATGTCTACCAGTGTATGTCTAGTAGCTGTATGATTTGATGGCTCTGTTGATGTCCCAGACAGTGTATCTAGTCGCTACAAACCTCCTGCTCCACCAGCCTCAATCTACCCAGTGCATCTTTAGCGGCCTCCTGTGTTAAGAACAGAGAGACAGAATCTGGATTATGCTCAACTAGTTTGGCACACATGACAGACAGACACACACACACACACACACACACACACACACACACACACACACACACACACACACACACACACACACACACACACACACACACACACACACACACACACACACACACACACACACACACACACACACACACACACACTCACCCTGTTGCCCTGGCTGGAGAAATTCTTCACGGACTCAGCCAGTCCCTGGTGGAACCGCCGTAACACACTCTCGTACTCTACAGTCACCGGGGGACAAACACACACACAAGTTGAATATGCACGTGAGAGGGAGAGAGAAATAAGGTGTGCTACCTGCTAATAGAGAGAGAGAATGTGTGTGTTACCTGCTAAAAGAGAGAGAGAGAATGTGTGTGTTACCTGCAAGAAGGAGAGAGAGAGAGAGAGAAAAGGAGAGAGAGAGAGAGAGTGTGTGTGTGTGTGTTACCTGCTAGTAGGGAGGGGGAGAGAGAGAGAGAGAATGTGTGTATCCTGTAATAGAAATCTTATAGTAGCCCTTTGATAAATTAATCTCACAAAGGTATGATGCTTAACAATACAAAACTTTAATATGTGAATATTAAAATGAAAGATTACAATACACACTTTTTACCCAAAAAGGATGAACTCCAACTCTCTGAAGGTCTCCTAGTCTGAACTCACATCTATACCCTCAGGGTCTCATAGTATTACCTTCCTTATTGAGTAAAGTTGGCGCAGAGGCAAGGCCCTACACATTTGTTTAGACCCCAAAACATCTGGTATCCATCACCATCAGGTTCCAACCTCATGGCCTAAGAGGTGGACAGGGGAAAGTGGAACCCATAGATACCTCTAACATACAATGGTTACCTATATACAGTTAGGCCCAAAAATATTTGGACAGTGACACAAGTTTTGTTATTTTAGCTGTTTACAAAAACATATTCAGGATACAATTATATAATCAATATGGGCTTAAAGTGCAGACTCTCAGCTGTAATTTGAGAGTATTCACATCCAAATTGGAGCAAGGGTTTAGGAATTACAGCTCTTTAATACGTAGCCGCCTCTTTTTCAAGGGACCAAAAGTAATTGGACAATTGACTCAGAAGGCTGCAAAAAAAAAATAACAACGCTGCATGGGCTCTTCCCTCATTAACCTGTCATCAATTAAGCAGTTAAAAGGTCTGGAGTTGATTCCAGGTGTGGCGTTTGCATTTGGAAGCTGTTGCTGTGAACACACAACATGCGGTCAAAG
>JAPMUY010002850.1:172500-210000 GCA_026901105.3 Galaxias olidus
ATATTCTATAACAGAAACAGAAGCACAGCATACATCAATGTTAGCATAGCCAGGGGTATATTCTATAACAGAAACAGAAGCATAGCATACATCAATGTTAGCATAGCCAGGGGTACAACATACGCCAATGTTAGCATAGCCTGGGGTATATTCTATACAGAAACAGAAGCAGCATACATCAATGTTAGCATAGCCACCATCGTTAGCATAGCCTGGGGTATATTCTATAACAGAAACAGAAGCACAGCATACATCAATGTTAGCATAGCCAGGGGTACATCCTACAACATACACCATCGTTAGCATAGCCTGGGGTATATTCTACAAAAGATACAGACGCACAGCATACATTAATGTTAGCATAGCTTCTGTAGGAACATACACCAATGTAAGCATAGCTCCTTCCGGGTGGCTTCAAATGAGTCCCAACAAACCGTAAGTATTCCATCTGCTAGCCACCGGCAAGAACACTGCGGCCGTATCCGGTGTGCTGCTAGCATGGTGTTAGCCTGAGCTACTGGACCTACAGCTACTGGACCAGAGCCCAAGTCTATAGCTACTGGACCATACCCCAAGCTTAGTTACTGGACCAGACCCCAAGTCTAACTACTGGACCAGACCCTAAGTCTACAGCTACTGGACCAGACCCCAAGTCTAACTACTGGACCAGGTGAAAAGATGCATAAGATGTGATGATGAAGATACTTGCTGCTGGTTCAGATTATAAATGAATGTTGAGGGGTGCAGTGGGGACCTACTTGACCGTGTTGAAGGTCCTCTCCTCTGTATGGTACCTGGGCACAGGCTGGCCCCTGGCATGGAACTTCTTCAGGACCTCAATGTTCTTCATGCACTCTTCAGCCAGCTTCTCAAACCTAAGGAATGGAACAGCTGCTTCTTTAACCAACCCTAACAAACACCCAACCTTAAGAAACACCTAACCCTAAGGAACACCTAACCCTAAGGAACACCTAACCCTAAGGAACCCCTAACCCTAACAAACACCTAACCCTAAGGAACACCTAACCCTAAGGAACACCTAACCCTAACAAACACCTAACCCTAAGGAACACCTAACCCTAACAAACACCTAACCCTAAGGAACACCTAACCCTAACAAACACCTAACCCTAAGGAACACCTAACCCTAAGGAACACCTAACCCTAAGGAACACCTAACACTAAGAAACCCCTAACCCTTACAAACTCCTTACCCAAAGGAACACCTAACCCTAAGGAACACCCAACCTTAAGAAACTCCTAACCCTAAGGCACACCTAACCCTATCCCTAACAAACACCCAACCCTAAGGAACACCTAACCCTAAGGAACACCTAACCATAACAAACACCCAACCCTAACAAACACCTATCCCTAAGGAACACCTAACCATAACAAACACCCAACCCTAACAAACACCTATCCCTAACAAACACCTAATCCTTACAAACACCCAACCCTAAGGAACACCTAACCCTAAGGAACACCCAACCCTAACAAACACCTATCCCTAAGGAACCCCTAATCCTAACAAACACCTATCCCTAACAAACACTTAATCCTAACAAACATTCAACCTTAAGAAACTCCTAACCCTAAGGAACACCTAACCCTTACAAACACCAAACCCTAAGAAACACCTAACCCTTACAAACACCAAACCCTAAGGAACCCCTAACCCTTACAAAAACCTAACCCTAAGGAACCCCTAACCTTTACAAACACCTAACCCTAAGGAACACCTAACCCTAAGGAACACCTAACCCTAAGGAACACCTAACCCTAACAAACACCTAACCCTTACAAACACCTAACCCTAAGAAACACCTAACCCTTTACAAACACCTAACCCTAAGGAACCCCTAACCCTTACAAACACCTAACCCTAAGGAACCCCTAACCCTTACAAACACCTAACCCTAAGGAACACCTAACCCTAACAAACACCTAACCCTAAGGAACACCTAACCCTAACAAACACCTAACCCTAAGGAACACCTAACCCTTACAAACACCTAACCCTAAGGAACCCCTAACCCTTAAAAAACTCCTAACCCTAAGGAACACCTAACCCTAACGAACACCCAACCCTTACAAACTCCTAACCCTAAGGAACACCTAACCCTTACAAACACCTAACCCTAACCCTAACAAACACCCAACCTTAAGAAACTCCTAACCCTAAGGAACACTCAACCTTAAGAAACACCTAACCCTAAGGAACACCTAACCCTTACAAACCGCTAACCCTAACGAACACCCAACCCTAAGGAACACCTAACCCTAAGGAATACCTAACCCTAACAAACACCTAACCCTATCCCTAACAAACACCCAACCCTAACAAACACCTAACCCTAAGGAACCCCTAACCCTAAGGAACACCTAACCCTTACAAACACCTAACCCTAAGGAACACCTAACCCTTACAAACACCTAACCCTAAGGAACACCTAACCCTAACAAACACCTAACCCTAAGGAGCACCTAACCCTAAGGAACACCTAACCCTTACAAACACCTAACCCTTACAAACACCTAACCCTAACAAACACCCAACCTTAAGAAACTCCTAACCCTAAGGAACTCCTAACCCTAAGGAACCCCTAACCCTAACAAACACATAACTCTAACAAACACCCAACCCTAACAAACACCCAACCCTAACAAACACCTAACCCTAACAAACACCTAACCCTAAGGAACACCCAACCCTAACAAACACCCAACCCTAAGGAACACCTAACCCTTACAAACTCCTAACCCTAAGGAACACCTAACCCTTACAAACACCTAACCCTAAGGAACACCTAACCCTTACAAACACCTAACCCTAAGGAACACCTAACCCTTACAAACACCTAACCCTAAGGAACACCTAACCCTTACAAACACCTAACCCTAACGAACACCCAACCAAAGAACCCCTAACCCTAACAAACACCTAACCCTATCCCTAACAAACACCCAACCCTAACAAACACCCAACCCTAACAAACACCTAGCCCTAGGGCACACCTAACCCTAACAAACACATAACCCTAACAAACACCTAACCCTAACAAACACCTAACCCTAACAAACACGCAACCCTAACAAAACACCTAACCCTAACAAACACCCAACCCTAACAAACACCTAACCCTAACAAACACCCAACCCTAACAAACACCTAACCCTAACAAACACCCAACCCTAACAAACACCTAACCCTAACAAACACCCAACCCTAACAAACACCCAACCCTAACAAACACCGAACCCTAACAAACACCCAACCCTAACAAACACCTAACCCTAACAAACACACAGACATGGTCTCCATTACTTTAATACCTGGTGGTTTCGGCCACGTTGCCCATGTGAGTGAACTGCTGAGAGTAACCCAGACATTTCTGTTGAGAGTAAAAAAAAAAAAAAAAAAAACACAAAATCAAGTGAGGAAGTCAGGAAGAAAGGTTGGCATCGCCATGGAAACAGCGTGGTGTTGTTAAACAGTGTGGTGGAACGGGACCTCGTGCTGGCGTTTCAGGTGCTCCATGAGGGTGTTGTACTGCTCCGTGCTGCGAGGAGAGAGGGGAGAGGAGCGGGAGCGCGCCAGGGAGTAGTCCTCCTCACTGACCGGAGCACTGGGCACCTGGGAGAGGAGAGAGGGATCAGGGAACACCTCAAAGAGATGCCGAGGAGAGGAGAGGAGAGGAGAGGAGAGGAGAGGAGAGGAGAGAGGGATCAGGGAACACCTCAAAGAGAGGGGAGGAGAGGAGAGGAGAGAGGGATCAGGGATCACCTCAAAGAGAGGGGAGGAAAGGAGAGGAGTGGAGAGAGGGATCAGGGATCACCTCAAAGAGAGGGGAGGAGAGGAGAGGAGAAAGGGATCAGGGATCACCTCAAAGAGAGGGGAGGAGAGGAGAGGAGAGAGGGATCAGGGATCACCTCAAAGAGAGGGGAGGAGAGGAGAGGAGAGAGGGATCAGGGAACACCTCAAAGAGAGGGGAGGAGAGGGGAGAGAGTGTGTGTGTGAGGGATTTGGAAGCAGATTTTAAATATAGCACAGAGGTGTTTAACGAAGGAGAGGCAGCAGGGGAGGGAGGGCTGATAGAACTGAGAAAACACAACGGAAGGAGACATCGCCCTCTCTCTCTCTCTCTCACACACACACACACACACACACACACACACACACACACACACACACACACACACACACACACACACACACACACACACACACACACACGCACAGGTGTCTTAATCTCACCCCGCACGATTCCACCATCTGTTCCTGTTGCACTTCTTGCTACCCCTCTGACTGGCAAACATCCCCCCCCCCAAACATTTTCCTTGACACTACCTCTCTTTCCTAAATGTAACATTTAGCAGCATTCAGCAGACTGAAGTGATCCCCCACCCTCGCAGCAGCAGTGTTGTGTTGGGAGGTGGAGGGGGGCCGGGTGGAGCAGCTTTACCTTGGAGATGTCCACCGGCAGACCCCCCTTAGCCGCCGTGATCATGTGGTCCAGTCCTTTGGCGTTCCGGAGGTGCTGCGACGCCCCCGCCATGTCCTTCATCTGCTTGGAGCGCAACGCCGCGCGCACAAACGCCTGCCGCCGCATCAACAGGAAGTCCAGCTGCTGCTGGGCTGAGGGAGCGGAGGTCACAGGGCAGAGGTCACAGGGTGTGTGTGTGTGTGTGTGGAGGGGTTTCATTGGAAACATGACCCCCCAGCAGTGTTAAGTCACTGAGAGGAAGGCACCACCGTACACACCTTTGACTCCCAGTCTAGGCGGGGCCGCGGAGCCCCCAGGAGTGAGAGGGGCTGGGGCTCTGGCTGTCTGTGACGGAGGACGCACTGCGGGCTGGAAAGAGAGCCAAAGAAAGAAAGAAAGAAAGAAAGAAAGAAAGACAGCAAAGGAGACGAGTTAAAAAAAGGGTGGGCCAGTAATCTTTCTATATCATTCCGTGTGACCGGCCACCGGTTAGATTCCACACCACACAGTTACCTTGGCAACCCCGCCAGGCCCGTCGTCGCTCTCTTCCTCGGCGTCTTCTTCCTGATTGGCTAGTTTCATGGCTGTTTCCAGGACACCCACGAAGTTCTGCTGGCTGCTCTCTGAGCCCTGGAGTGGAGGGCAGCCTGCCGACAGGGCAACACAACCACACGCTGCAGTGGACTCCAGACCATAATACCTCACACATGCAGCCTTGGTGCGGGGCAGTAACCTTAACACGTGTTTGTGCGTGGGCGTTTGTGTGTGTGTGTGTGTGTGTGTGGGCACGCGTGTGTGTGTGTGTGTGGGCACGTGTGTGTGTGTGTGTGTGTGTGTGTGTGTGTGTGTGTGTGTGTGTGTGTGTGTGCGTGTGTGTGTGTGTGTGGACACGGTGCTAGTGAGTCAGTCGGTCACCTGGAGGCACGGGGAGGTCAGCCAGGATGACGGGCCGTCCAGCTTTGTTAGCCCGGATGGCATCCTGGTATTGCTGTGAGGAAAGGAGCACATCACACAGAGGTCAGCTGATCAATCATAGAGCGCTAGATTGATTATTTACAATAAAAAGATGAATAACAATTGTAATACACAATAAATCCCTTGTCATTATTGATAGGAAGTAGCTTTATTATTAGGATGGTGTAAGTGAGCTCAGGTTAGCCCAACACACACAAAGTGTGTGTTTGTGTGTGTGTGTGTGTGTGTGTGTGTATGTGTGTGTGTGTGTGTGTGTGTGTGTGTACGTGTGTGTTTGTGTACGTGTATGTCTTTGTGTGTGTGTGTGTGTGTGTATGTGTGTGTTTGCGCATGTGTGTGTCTTTGTATGTGTGTGCGTGTGTGTTTGTATGTGTGTGTGTTTGTATGTGTGTATGTGTGTTTTTGTACATGTCTAGTCTACCTTTGCGACTTTGGGTGTTAGAAAAGTGCTATATAAATAAAATGAATTATTATTATTATTATTATTACCTTGACAATGCGTTGGTGCATGCGCGACTTGCGGTCGTCCCCACTGCTCTTGGCGTTCTCTGCTGCTGCCTTGTATTTGTCCATCCTCTGCTGCAAGGCCTCGGCCACACTGCCAGGGGCTGCCAGGGCTAGCACACACACACACACACACACACACACTGATCACAGCCCCTAATATCGCTGGAAGCCATTGTTCACTATGGACACAAACAGGCAGACAGGCACTTACGTGCACTGGCCACAGGGGGAGCAGCAGGACTAGGAGCAGCAGGAGGAGCAGGGGCTAATTTAGACACAGCCTGGGGAGGAGGAGGAGGAGCAGGAGGAGCAGAGTGCTTCGCTACTGAATCAGCTGAGGGAAGAGAAAGAGAAATAGTACTTACACCATTGTGAGGTGAACACGATGCCATGGCATAACAGAGAGAGAGAGAGAGAGAGAGAGAGAGAGAGAGAGAGAGAGAGAGAGAGAGAGAGAGAGAGAGAGAGACTTTAATTCGTTGAAATTAGCTGTTTGGCATTAATTTAGATGTAAAGAGGAAACTAATCACTCTGTAGTGACCATATAAATACACCCACTCACATATCTAAAGTATATAAAATAATACACCCATTTTATTCTTAATTTGCTTATGTTCATTTACATATGACGCATTTCTATTCTGACCGCTGCGGTTTGCATAATACGTTGGTGTATTTGTATAAAATGTGTTTGACTGGAAAAAGGCTCTTGCTGTTGCTGACCAGGAGGAGGTGGCAGGGAGGTGAGGTCCACAGGCCCTCCTCTGTCCAAGGCCTCCACCACCAAGTCCAGTTTCTGCACGAGAGGAGGGAGACAAGGGTTGTGGTCAATCCCAATGGGATAGTATATATAGTAGGGCTGTAGGTCCTCTAAGCCTGAAACAACCTCATTAGAGCTGCTTCTTTTTTATTAGAATTATTATTGTGGGGGAAAATACATTATATACAGCACTATTGAAAAGGGAAAAAATCCATTCATTAAATGCTATCATTCTAAAGATAGACATATGGCCTAATCTAACAGCTAAATATCCTCATGAGAGTTGGAAGAGGGGTTGTGTTACCTTGGCGATGAGGTAATGCTGTTTGGCCAGCTCGGAGTCGCCACTCTGCTTGGCCTGGATGGCAGCTAGCTTGTACTGCCTCTGCCTGGACAAGACTGCCTGCTTCGACTCTGGAGACGGGGACAAGAGAAAGACAGAGAGAATGCTCCATTGCTCTGGGGACCGCAATGACATTTAAGATGAAGCCATGCGGCTGGCGTTCGTCTGTCTTCCATGAGAGATCCACTGAATACTGAGAGCAGAACGAGTGTCCATTTTGAGTTTGTGATATGTGTGTATAAATAGCACTTTGAGATTGTCTTACAATGAAAAGTGCGTTATAAACTAAAATTAATTACGCTCAGATTTTATAATAATAATAATGGTAAGTGTATGTCTGGTTAAGGCAAAGGTAATGAATGAAGAGTGCATGTATGTAGGTGTGTTTGAGTGTCAACACTATCCCCTCTAAGGTACTGCCTTTATTGTGGTGGCGTAGCTACAAAGTGTGTGACTGTTTCTCTATGAGGGTATGTTTATGTTCAGACAGCACGACGGTCCTAAGATAAAACAAAGCACCCTGAGAGGCTAGATCATGTGTTAAAGTAGGGGGCCTTGGATTAAGAGGTGTATTCAGTACTGTGTATACATTTTAGGCAAGGGATGCTGTTTTGGATGCAAAGGGTGGTCACACCAAATATTGATTTGATGTAGATTTTCTTTTCCATCAATTCGTTTAATTGTATTAATTCATTCAAATAAACTATGAACATTAATATTTTGGGAAAATAATTCTTACTTTACAGCATGTTTGTTTCTCACACCTGCCTAACACTTTTGCACAGTACTGTATATGTATATACTGTGTATATACACACTATACACACACGTACCAGAGTGATGTTCCCCGGGCTGGCAGGGGGTGAGTGGAGAGATGGCCGGGGTGTCTGGGGTGATAGCACTAGCAGGCTTCAGAGGCGGGGTCAGGAGGTTGGGCTTAGGTCGCACGGCAACGGGTGGAGGAGCATCTCTCAAAGGTTTCTGATTGGTAGGCGGAGATGGTGTCAGCACTGGGGTTGGCAAGCTCCGTTCCTTGATTGGTTCAGGCTGAGGCACGTTAGTAGGATTTCCACCTATGGCTACGGGAGGCGGGATCTCTGCCTCATCGATTGGTTTTCCCTTTTTGACTGATGCCAACATGGACTGCAATGTCTGGGTTCACAGAGACGCAAGAAACGATAAAATGCACGTGGTGATGTTAGTTTCATTCTAAAGATCAACAAATTGTAATAAAACCGTCATAATAGGAGTTAAGGAACTGGGATTCCCTGTTTTTGGTCTTACTTTGAGGCCCCTATCATATCGGCGCGCTTTGCTGGTGTCCCCTGTGGCCTTAGCGTTGGTTATTGCCATCTGGTACATGCTGATCCGCTCTACAAGGCATGACTCTAGTCCGCCTGTACCACTAGGAGAAACGGGAGTGGAGCGAGATGTGGCGTGGGAGATGGGAGGGGTGGTGGTGGAGGCAGGAAGCGTGGGTTTGGAGGGCTCCGTGTCACTGTCCTCCAGTACTTCATTTAGCTCTGCCTGTGAATGGAAACACATACACCACATGAGTGTTTTTAAACCCCCCCCCCCCAATTTTTTTTTTTTCGGTGTCTGCTACCATTTTGACATTGTGGGCAACAAGGAGAATAGGATGGTAAGAGTAAAAGGTGCCAGTTCGTTACCAGTAGGTCTTCATCATCATCTAAATCTTCATCTTCCTCCTCCTCATCCAGGTCTTTCATGCACAGGGCTGCCATTCTCTCTATGTCTGCCATGGGGACTGGGGCTGGACAACATACAAACATATTTTATAATCACAGATATTTTCAAGATATAAAAGGGGAGCTAGATTGCCCTGTTTGATACTTATTTCCCACAACTTACAAAGTTGAAGAGATGTTTAAAAATCTTTGCTCTTTATGTCAGATGAATTCTCAAAACAGAAAAGGTCAAATCTAGGGCAGTAGGAAAATATTGGGACTTGTTTCTCACCTTTGCCTCCCTTCTTAGCCTGTGACCCTCCCCCGCCTCCCATCAAAGCCATAAGCTCCGCCTCCAGCTCCTCCTCATTCCCTCCAGCGTCCATTCCTCCATCTGGGTCCAGATCCAGGAGAAGACCCATCTGAGCAACACAGAGAGAGCTCTTATATACCTGATCATATTTGAATGTTGTCATTTGCCTGTATATAGTCTTAGTGATTTATATTAATTTATCATTTGTTTTAATTTTAATCGTCAGGTATGTTACCTGTTTGGCTCGCGCTGCCCCCTGACCCCTGGGCGGCGGTTTTCTGTCGCGACTCATGGCAGAGATTTCTTAGAGGTGCTGAAAGATCACAGCATAGAGACAGTAACTTTACGTTAACGTAAATTATTGGGTTTTGTTCCGCAAATTCATCTATATTTTTCCTCTCAATATAATAAAATTCATGAACCAAGGCATTATAATAAATGAAGTCATTCACAAACAAAATAATCCAATTATGTAGCCCTAGCAACTTACACAAACACAAACATACCGTAATAATGACATTGTAACCCTACTAGACTAACCAAAAACAACGACTTAACCAAAGAATAAGAATAAGGTTAGCTAGCGAAATAGCCATTCAAAATGTGTAAACATTGTCATGATGATGTTGCCATTGCATTGGACTTCAAGCTACGTACCGTGAAAACAAGTGTTCTTCGGAAGTATTATTTATCGGGGTGAGTAAGTATTAACGTAGACAGATAAAAAAATTATTAAAACATGCAATTATTTATAAGGTAAGCCATAAAAATACAGGTTGTGATAGCTAGTCGAGCAGCTATTGCACTTCCTGCATTACATCTCCATTGGCAACACAATTAATGCTTTACGGCTTTTGCACACCACGCCCATTGTCACTAACGTAAAACCTGTTGGTACCACTTTTGAAACTATTGAGTAAAATAGTGGACATCTAACGATTAATTCCATCATTGCTGTGGTATTTTTGGTTTAGTGTCAAACAAACTATGGACCTACGATCATTTCAGAATTGTATTTAGCATTTTTAATCGCTTATTTACATCATTCATTAGATAACTTGCGAAGAATAAAAAAATATTTTAGCTGGGTAATGACGTTACTTGTTTGCTAATGTGACAATAGCTAACTAACCTACTTAGTCGATGACTTGTGTTTGAGGCAGGGAAGATGACGAAAAGAAGAGCAAAGAACACAAATTATGGTGAAGTAGTTAACACTGGCACAGATTCAAGACCAAAACAGTATAAACTTATCATAATATAATGGTAGCCAACAATGGGTGGGCTACTAGGCTATACTAAATTGTCCACTTTGATTTATTTCCCCTTTGAAGGTTTCCTATCACCCCAACCCAAGAGGTCACTCAGGTCAACCCAAAAAAAGGGTCCAATAGAAGACGTTTCTCCTGCTGGGGACATTTCAAATCAACCAACACTTAAGCAGCTGGTACCATGTCCAACATCTTGTTTAGTTTTTTTTACATAATGACAATTTCAATCAGAGCATTGCTACATAAACCTACATTATTAATAGTCATCCTCATCTTCTTTGTGTAGGTACCTAAGGACAACCAGGTCTTATTAGCTGCAGCTGTCCTACCATTAAATGATTCCCAACCTCATCTTCAGGAATGTACCAATACTACACCTCAACAGGAAAAAGTATCAGAACAAATCATTTCTACACAGGAAAAGGGAGATCCAGTAGAGGAAGATAATGCTCCGTTTTCTCTGGAGAGCCATACAAATAAGTCCTCAAGTCAACATTTCCAAGGTGGGGAGGAGGATGTGACAACACTGAAGGCCCTCGATTCCTTATCCACGCGTGACCAGGGTCTAAACAATGACATGGATGGAAGCAACCAATCAGTCTGTGAAGACCAAGTGTATGCAGAGCGGACTAGTGAACCTAAGATGGAGAGGGGTGAAAAAAGCAGCCAAAAGGATTCCAGTAGTGAGGAAGGTGCCACCTCGGAAAACGCAGTGATGTTACCAGTCAGAGGTGATGAAGCTGCGGTGGGAGCACCGGTGAGGAAGAGGAGGAGGAGGAGGATGGGGATGTGTGGGCTGGGTGAATGCGAGAGAAGTCGTTTACAGGGTGAGAGACACGATCAAGCAAACCGACATGGCACAGGCGTGGAGAAAGCCCTGATGGAGAAGGAGGACACAGGCCAAAGTGGTGACGACAGTGCTGCTGATCTTGTTGAAGAAAGAGGATCTGCACCTTTGCTCTCTGCCCCAGCCTTAAGCATCCCATGTGTTCCCAGTATTATTAAGAAATGTGAAGGAGAAGTTCAACTGTCAAGGGACTGTGAAATCAGGTCAGAAAGAAGAAAACCTTACTGTGCCATTATATGGATTTTCATTATGTGCCCCTTTTTGTAAAACCACTACCTAAAAATAACCCCATATCTGTACTGTGCTGAAAAAAAACCTATATTTGTTTCTACTACAGGCGAATAACAGAGGAGCAGCTTCAGGATTCCACTACTACCAAAAAGCAGAGCAGGGATGGCCCCAATGTTGAAGGGTTGAAGGCCAAACCTTCCATGGAAGTCCCATGCTGCTCAGGGGACAAGACCTGCCAGACTGAACCCACTACAGAGGTTCAACCTGGGCAGAGGACAGAACCACTAACAGGGCTTCAGCTGGTGGTGCAAAACCAGCAAGAAGACCCACAAGAAATGCAAATAAAAAAGCTGGAAAAGACCAAAGAAAAGCTTAATGAGGAAGAAAGGGGAGATGAATTTAAAGAAGAACAGCATCCTTCTAAAACTACTCATATCCTGGAGCCGGATAGTACAAAGGAGCACCAGGAAGTTCAAAATTCCCCTCCAAAGAGCGAGGGAGATGCTGTGAGGAGGGAGGCCAAAGCTGACACTGGAACTGAGACTGAAGTCTTAAGCATCGAGCCTCGGCTGGAGGCTACAGCTGAGGCTGGATCCAACATGGCAGTCCTCCATCACACTACGGAACCTGGAACTGAGACGAGAGCACTTCTGGAAACCCAAAGAGCGACAGGTGATAGCTGACCCATGATACAGGATAGCAGTTAGTATTAACAAAACCTCGTCTTGTACTTTTGGCCGTTTTAGAAATTGAAAGATGCACAGTGTATTACTTTGAAGTCTGATATGAACTCAACTCAGCAGGCCCTGAGAGGGACCAGGCCATCAGTGAAGTGTTGATTCTGATAAAGATCCCACTGTTATTCACAGACCCCAGCGCTGAGGAGGAGAACTTTGAGGAACAGAGTGAGGCTGCAGCGACACCTAGAGGTTCAAAGGAGATTGACAGTGTGAGTGAAACCCTGTTAACTTCAAAAGCCTAGCACTTAGTTTCCATCTCTTTGCAAAAATCCAGAGTTAAACAGTGCTCATACCGTTTTTTATCATTATTATACTGTATGTAACGTTGTTTATTGTTTGTTGGCTAATTGTATTTTTGTAAAAGTACAATACACATTGCATAAGTACATAACATTGCACAGGACTTTTGTGTTGACACATTAAAAATAATTTATTTTTCTTGAAGACATTTTCAAAAGAAGAAACAGAACGTCGTCATGACACCAAGGATGTCTCTGACCCATATGGACCTGGCTCCCTTGACTACGTGTCCGACTCCCAGCTCAACAACATCGATCTGATGTGAGACAACATATAAGAGGGGGGGGTAAAGAACAGATGGTCTGGAGAAATGTAGAGTATGTTACACGTTTTACTGGGGGAGGGGTTATGGAGTTGGAGAGGTGTAGGGTACGTTACAGGTTTTAATAGAGGAGGGGGTTATGGAGTTGAAAAGGTGTAGGGTATGTTACAGGTTTTAATGGAGGAGGGGGTTATGGAGTTGGAGAGGTGTAGGGTATGTTACAGGTTTTAATGGAGGAGGGGGCTATGGAGTTGGAGAGGTGTAGGGTATGATACAGGTTTTAATGGGCGGGGGGTTAATATTCAATGCCATGTACGGTGACTTTGGGTGTCTAGAAAGGTGCCTATGAATTTAATTTAATATTATTATTATTATTATTATCATCATCATCATCATCTTCATCCGCTTTGTCCGGGGTCGGGTTGCGGAGGTAGCAGTTCCAGCAGGGCATCCCAAACTTCCCTTTCCCGGGCCACATTTACCAGCTCTGACTGGGGGATTCCAAGGTGTTCCCAGGCCAGTGAGGAGATATAATCCCTCCACCTGGTCCTAGGTCTGCCCCGCGGCCTCCGCCCAGCTGGACTTGCCTGGAACATCTCCCTAGGGAGGCGGCCAGGTGGCATCCTTACTAGATGCCCGAACCACCTCAACTGGCTCCTTTCTACGCAAAGAAGCAGCGGCTCTACTCCGAGTCCCCCACGAATGGCTGAACTTCTCACCCTATCCCTAAGGGAGATGCCAGCCACCCTCCGGAGGAAACTCATTTCTGCCGCTTGTATCCGCGATCTCGTTCTTTCGGTCATGACCCACCCTTCATGACCATAGGTGAGAGTAGGAACGAAGATAGACCGGTAGATTGAGAGCTTTGCCTTCTGGCTCAGCTCTCTCTTCGTCACAACGGTGCGATAAAGCGACTGCAACACCGCACCCGCTGCTCCAATTCTCCGGCCCATCTCTCGTTCCATTTTCCCCTCACTCGAGAACAACACCCCGAGATACTTGAACTCCTTCACTTGGGGTAAAGACTCATTCCCTACTTGGAGTAGACAATCCATCGGTTTCCTGCTGAGAACCATGGCCTCAGATTTGGAGGTGCTGATCCTCATCCCAGCCGCTTCACACTCGGCTGCGAACCGATCCGAGTGCTGCAGGTCGCAGACCGATGATGCCATCAGGACCACATCATCTGCAAAAAGCAGTGATGCAATCCTCTGCCCACCAACCCGCAGCCCCCCTCCCCCGCGGCTACGCCGTGAGATCCTGTCCATGAATACCACAAACAGGATAGGTGACAAAGCGCAGCCTTGGAGGAGGGCTTAATATTATTATTATTATTATTATTATTATTATTATCCTAGTGATGATGGAGAGCAGGTCCCTCCTATTTTATAGCATTGCTGCTGTTTGCTGCTTCTAAAGTATGTTCCCGCTTTTATCTGGTATTCTCCGGCCCTTTAAACCAGATTAAGATATTATTATTTAACCATGCATCTTTGTTCTTTAACTCTTACTCAACTGACCTACATATTACCCTTCTTCGACACACTCTAGCGAGGAAGAGGAGAGGGAGCAAGATGCCATTTCCTGTCTTGAAGACGTGACAGAGCTGGTTAGTGGCTTAATCATGGAACTCTCTTCTCTGAAGTAAGTAAAACTGTGTGTCTCTTTAAAATATATATAAAAAGTAAAGTTGGAGAAATGTCATTTAACTTTCACACACATTTTTTACTAATGCTTTCAGCCCTTACACTGCCACTATTCCTCTGGCTCCAGCCAGTCTGCCATCCAAGTGCCAAACCCTTTGACCTTTACCCTCATTGGTCAATCTTATTTCACTCCACTTACCTCTGAGCTCTGATTGGTTAATTGACCAAATACAGATATTTCTAAGGGAGATTTTACGGCATCCTTGATGAATTGTCTTTACCACAGAGAGTGATCAGTGTAATGCAGACATTTTGGAACCCTCAAACAGTGTTATTATAGCAAAACACTTAATTTAAGAACACTTATCAGCAGTATCATCGTCACCAAAACTCAGGCATAGCGGCCTAGAACATAAATTCAAGATATGTACAGCAAGCTTTTAAAATACTACACACGTGTAGTATCAAATGTTTTAACAGATAACGATTCTATGTAATTTTCTAGTTTATTTATGTTGTAAATTCCTTGTTGTCTTTTCAGTCGGACTGTCATGGTTGCACATCGGGGAATGGAGAACGTACGCCGTGGCAGCAAGGTTTTAAGAGCCTCTGCGAGCCAAGGATTCATCCCAAGTCCACACATCTCAGAAATATGATCAATCCTGCAAGGGTTCTGGTTAATATAAGGTCAACGTGTGTTGTGTTGTTTGAGGAATTTTTCTATCCTTTACAGTTCTGAAAGGTTATTTGTTAAGTAGATCTACGATAGAGAGTCCTACTTGTTGACTATAGCAAAGTTTCTGAAATGTTATTCAGACTATCCCATAACTGTTAATATTACTAGTTTTGCAATTTTTCTAATCTCACATATGGAAACAATTACACAGTGAGAGTTGCAGCCAATAAAGATATTCTTATTTGGTTATTTGAGACATGAAAATAATAATCATTGCAAATACAGTTTGATAAAGTTGTTAAATATACTTTTTAATTCCAACTGAATGATCCTTTAAAAAGGAAACAAAAAGTAGACAATTTAAAAATACGACAATGACGTTACAAATATTTACAATTCTAGATCCACAGAATGTTTCATTAAGAGCTTTTGTTTTGATAGCTCAAGATTGAGACAGTGTTCATTACCAATTACAATTTCCTATCAACAAATGTTATGCAGTTGTATCAAAATCAGCAATTATTTAAAATTCTTATTTTTACAAGAATAATCAGCAATTTTTTCTAAAAAAGTTTTGTGTCCAACCCTAAAAGCTTTAGTACGGGTCATCGTTGATTAACATTGCGTTGGGGGTATTAGGCAATTTAACAACAGCGTGGCAGGTGGTGGCATCATAGACAAACATGTATATAAATCAAACTTATTAAAACAGCTTTGTGATTTTTTTTTTTTTAAACGTGCGACATGCATGCTAACACAAACATTCTAAGAAAACAAACCACATTATAAAACTAAGTAAATAAATTACAAGCACAGAAATATAACCCACACATATAAACAAAAAGAGTCAGTCTATTCTAACTATCTTAAAATCAGTTAAAACGCAAACGAACTACCTCACCAACGCGCTTTCTCGTCCGAGCAGACAGTCCGAAACCACCCATATTCATTTTAACGAGGATTCTTGGCATAGACCGAGCTGTAGGCGCGGTCAACCTTGGGACAGAACCGCTTTGTGTGGGCCTGGGCTCCGGTAACACCGCAAAGGGGGCAAACATACTGCCGAAGGTATGGACACACCACTTCCCCGGCCTGATCCTTTAACCAGTGGGAGCTGAACACAGACTCAGACTCTCCGTTATGCCTGCAAAAGCTGCACGTGCGTTCTTCTTGGGAAGTCTCCAACGTATTGGCCTGAGTTGCTCTCTTTCGCTCTTTCGGACCTCGATGGCCAACTGGTCGTTGCGTGTCTTTGGACTCTCCATCTCGCCAATTTAATGCGTCTTTACGCACAAGGTGTATCTCGGCGTCACATCGCTGGGAAGTGGTTGAACCTGACAGTGTGGATTCATTGGAGACAGACATCAGAGCAGTGTCATCATCACCAATAACCGTTGGTTGTTTGGAGTTGAAACTTCGTATTTCTCGAACTGCATCAGACAATCTCATGTAGTCTCTCCAAATCTGGAAACTTTTGAAATCCGACTCCATGTACCGCGGTAGATGTTCTAGAAGTCCGCTAATGATTACGTTCATCCTCACACCCCGTCTCAAATTGTATGCCAAGAAACCTCTAACATCCCAAGACATCAAAACTTCCAAGTATTGACACGAGACTGAGTCTATATTGATTGGCTGCAATTGGCTGCAAGTGTTGATGAGACACACGCCTCTTGCCCATGATGTATTAGCCAATCAACTTGGCGTATGGATCAATAATGTGCTAGTGGATGCACGTGCATGTACAGGAAGACGTGCTCTAGAATCTGCCACACATTTCAATACGCAAGACTCTAGTTTGATTGAAAGCACAAGTTGCGTCTCAATACCCATAGTATATAGTAACCAGAAAAATATTTAGTATGTCCCAAACGTGTCATGTCAAATTCAGTATGCCAAAAATGCATGCAACAATACATTGCAAGTGCAGCTGAAGTATCTACTACAAGAAAAATAAATAGTATGCTATTTGGGACGCATTATAGTGTCTGTCTTGACTCATCAACGTAATTGTCAGTCTTTGGAATATTGGGAACGCTTTGAAAAGGCAAACAATACAAATTTCACTTGACCAAACAGACTAAAGTTTAAATATGATGGCTTGGACATCACAACAATAATGTGTTGACAATTCAACATGAACGATTGGACAGTTTAAGCTATTTTGAATGACAGATTATATAACTAGTGTCAACACATTTGTAATTGCTATAAAACCATATACTTTATTGATATTAAAATTATAAAAATGTGCTTTCACAATCATCCTTAGGATATGTTAAAAGGACCAATCCATATCTGGCTTATGATGCGTGTGTCGTATGCTCCCTGCTTCACGGTCCCAGATCTCTGTCTGGGGTTCACTCTCACTGGATCTGAAAGAAAGTAAAGAAACCGAGATGGAGAAGGGGGGGCGCGCGCACACACACACACACACACACACACACACACTTTGCCCAAGATGGGTTACATTTGTCCAATCGTTGAATGTCTAACCAGCTAAACCTTTGAATTTCCTGTTAAGGAATAGTTCACTTTTGGATGTTTTACCTTATTTCCATGTCCCATATGGATGCAAAATCTATCTGGGCGAATAGGGACAATTCCGGGAGAAATTGAAAAAGGGTAAAACATCCAAAACAGTGAACTATTATTTTAACAAGCAACATCTTATTTAAAGGAATGTGAGTGGACTTACCTGCCGCTGTATGGTAGTCTGAGAGCAGAGTAAAGTTCAGGGGTACTGGGCGTTTGAACCCTGACCCTGTCATGACCTCGTCGTGACCCTTTCAGTGGTGTGGCAGGGCGGCAGCCTGCGATGATCACATGACCCGAGGCTGAGAGATCTGTAAATTTCACAGACATCTTGCTTCCCTTCCAAAATGGTGAACAGCAAGGAATTGAAGATTTACAGAATGAATAAACAAGGTGGTCAGTTTACCAAGGGTGCTCTCCCCTTGTTTTTTTCGACGTTCCCACCTCCGAAACGCAGGAGACGTGCCCAGATACTGCTGTTTTATAAGAGACGCCTGCTGCTGCTCAAAATCACGTCGCTACACAAAGTTTTAGAATTTACAAAAATGCATGTACACTTATTATTGTAAACTGCCTGGCATACCTAACAACTTATCATCCCCCATGTTTTCAATTGCTGAATTATAGGTTTACAAGCTCTTCCCTTAGTCTGGTAGAATTTGGTATATTACCTATAAGCATGACAATTTAAAAAAACTGATCTGAATAGTTATCATGGCCCACGCTCAAGTCCACCGTCTGACCTGGTGGCCTAGCCGGATGGCGGCGTCTGTGAACGCCTGCCTCTCTCTTTGAAAGCTCCTCTTCTGGCCCTCCAGCTCTGCACAGCGGGCCTGGAGCTGCTCCCACTCCTCCAGGAAGTACGAGTCGGCCAGGGCTGTCGGCATGGCACATACTACACTGTCCTACAAAGAGACGTGGCCATTACGTGAGTGAGTGAGTGAGTGAGTGAGTGAGTGAGAGAGAGACACACAGACACAGAGCATCCAACCTGTAGCAATTGCTGCTGTAGTTTGACCAGCTGTTGGCTCTGCTCCAGCTCAGTCTCTAGTTGGGCAAGGAGCTTGTCCTGGTCCGTCCCTGCAGAAGGGTGATCTACACACATGGAAACAAACAGACAGGTGACTTCATGCTGTCAGGGTCAAATAGTATTCATACACCCTTTACCTCTGGCAAGCAGCTCTCCCAGCTTCTTCTGCACCTTCACCCAACCCTGAACCACACCCCCAGTAACATGATCGCCAAGCTCCAACTCGGATTGGGCTAGCTTTGTGCTTCTGTTGGGCATCTCTTCATCATCATCATCATCATCATCATCATGTAAGGAGTTCAGGGCCTGTAATACAATGTTGTGATAATAAAATTCATACCAATGTAGCATTTATAGATTACACAATTGTTAGGGAAGGAGTGTGACTGGAATGGGCCCTAGAAACAAGTGCCAGATCTTGAATCACAAAGCTTGAACTACAAGACCCTTAGTGCCTGTTACAGGTCTTAACAGTTGAACTACAAGTCCCTTAGTGCCTGTGACAGGCCTTTTCAATTGAACTACAAGTCCCTCAGTGCCTGTGACAGGCCTTAACAACTGAACTACAAGTCCCTCAGTGCCTGTGACAGGCCTTAACAACTGAACTACAAGTCCCTCAGTGCCTGTTACAGGCCTTAACAATTTAACTACAAGTCCCTCGGTGCTTGTTACAGGGCTTGAGGCTGTAGCCTTGTGGTATAGTCCAGTGTACCACGTACCCGTTCCATGGCGGCTCTGAGGGCATGCAACAACGTGGTGAGGCAGTGACGGAGCTTCATTGCTTCTCGGAGCTCCGCCTCCCTGCGCTCTAGCATGAGACGCAGAGCGGCCTCTTCCTGCCTAAAAAGGGGGGGGGGGGGGGGGGGGGGGGGGGGGGGGTGTGAGTGACGGACAAAACGGGTGAAGAAGCTGATGGAAGACAGGATTGGAACTAAGTCTCGAGGGAAAAAAACGTGATATAGCAAAGGGTACGTTTTAATTTCATTGGTGTAAAAATGAAGACAGCGTGGTGTACCTCCCAGTAGGTCTGGTAGGTCGACCTGTCTGGTCCTTCTCCCGTGGACCTTTGGATAGCGAGTTTAACAGCTCAATGGCTGGATAAAGAGTGAGACAATACAGATAAGACATCAGATTCAATGCATGTAGTCTGTGAACAGCAGGAAAATTGAAGTTGCCCTCATATTTTGAATCTTAAATGAGCAGTTTATACAATGTGCTTTTTTACAAAAATAAATCTGATCTGGATTTCTCACTGGAACCCTTTTCGCTTTGCCTTTCAGAGAGCTGGGACAGACGTTCCTTCAACCTGTTGTTCTGTTGCTCCCTACGTCTCAGCTCTGCCCCCTGCTGGTTACACCGGAACTGCAGCCGAGAGCCCTGGCAAAGAGGAGGGAGGAGTTAATGGAATGAATCGTGAACTTTGTCAACGACTCTCCTCAAAACCCGCGCGCAAACAAATAAAATCATACCTTCTCCCGCTCGCGCTTGAGATTATCTTGTAGCCTAGTGACATGCTTATCCCGCTCAGCCAGTTGGTCCTACGGGGAATAGAAGACTTCAAACGCATGTTCGTTTATCACTTGTCAATTGCTCTTCTGTACGCTTACGCTGTACCCTGAGTGAGGGTCCCTTGTCCCTGTATTCCTCCCTGCCAGCCCACCAGGATGCGCTTTGCGATTCGTCAGTTGGAGGATGGCTCGTCTCGTCTCCTAGGAGAACGTAGGTTTCCTGCAGAGCTAAAGGGAGCGGAGTGAGAGCTTGCTGGGAGAGGTCAGAGATGTGTTGGTTGTGTGTGAAATGTCTCATTACCTGTGCGCTCCATTTCTCGTCTACGTGGAACCACCTTTGTCTGACCATATCTAGATGCCATCTGGAACAATGTTTTAAAGGATCATCCAGTCAGTTCCATTTAGTTGGCCTTTTATAGAATCAGTATGGTTGACCGTCAGAGTAAGGATGTGTTAAAGATATTAGCTTTAATGTTCTATGCTATGTCTTACCGAGAAGGGGATTCCCTATTGCAGAGGACAACATCTTTATGCGTTTCTAGCAGCTGTAAGCACTTAAACCAATTGCAATTTAATTGATCAATGGAGAAAACAAGGCCACACCACTGACAAAAAATACATAACACACCATCATGATTCAAAATGTAGATTTAATAATCAGAAATGTTCACACAGTAGCAATTTTAAGGCACAGCAGACGTGTTCTGAGTTAAACGTTAAGAGTGTCAGCCAGGGTTTAGTCTAAGCCATATCTTACAGTAACGCATAACACGATGAACATGGTAAACTGATGTAACAAATACCCCCAAAATCCTAAGAATAGCTGTCTAATTTAGGACATTTATAAACAACAAGTAAACATCTTACAGCTGGAAAGAAAAAATGTCCAGGGCGTTTATATTCCCATCTAACACATAAGATGGCCCTCCTTACTTTTAGTGTCATAAGCCTAATGTAGGTTACAGTTTGTAGGTTAACATGAGACGTTTTCTGTTTTTAAAAGGGCAGAACAGCATTAAACGAAAAACAAGCACTTTTAGAGGAATGCACACAGCTTTTTATAGAGATCAATAAAGTAATAGATAAAGAATCATTCGTTTGAAACAGAGAAAAATGTGTTTTTAGTGCTGCTCACTTGATGGATATTTATTTCTTTGTACCTGGGAGTGTATGGTTTAAAATTTAAATTACCATAGCAAACAGGGATATCACAAAATGTCTAATATCAATACTATATTGCAGGACAATGTTGCCATTACATAACAAAGATAAACTGCAAGCGTCGCTCACTTAATGACTTCAGGTCGCTCACAGGCTTTTCAATGAGCACAAACTAACTTCAAATTAATATTCCGGAACATGATGACGAGGATCAATAGTGCTGCAGTACAACTCCTGCAA
Organism: Galaxias olidus; assembly: GCA_026901105.3. NCBI lineage: Eukaryota > Metazoa > Chordata > Actinopteri > Galaxiiformes > Galaxiidae > Galaxias > Galaxias olidus. The sequence goes on from JAPMUY010002850.1 coordinate 194,021, forward strand.
AAGCAAAAATAGTGCACAAATAGTCTTCATATATAAACATTGCTCTGTGTCACATTATAACGCTGTGATCGTACTACTGATAAAGTTTTATGAAAAGGCACGTCCGTGTACAGCTTAACTGATGAAGGGGGAATCACGGGGCCACCCATGTTAAGGGTCCCATACCTTTAAGCATGGACAAAACATCCTAGTCCTGAAAAGATCCGTGTTAAAAGAGAAAAGGTATTACAAGTATTATTTCCCCTAAAACAGAAGAGGAACAGAAAGTAATAGCTCATCCATATTAACTGAGGCTAATGGCATATCCCCCATGGCCCAGTTCCCTGGAGAAAACATAGAAGGCTGAGAGATACCATGCCTAGGTTAGGGGAACGCGCTCGTATGGCACTGCTCGTAGTGTGTAATACATCGGAGTGGCAATGACATCTAACTTGGTAAACCAATAGGCCAGTGGGTCGACAGAGAAAAAGCGAAGAGAAAGGCCTTCAAGGAAACATTTTCAGAGATCCTCCTTTTAGACTCTTGCTGCAGAAAGAGAGGAAGAGACAGGGAGACAGAGGGAGAGAGAGAAGGAAGAGGGAACTACAGTCAGTCAAAACGCAAATAACCAGTTCCTGATGGGTAATCCAATGACCCATCTGCCACACCTCATGTAAGGAATGATGGATTGCTATGTTGCCAAGGAACATTGTTGTTTACACTAGAAACGAGATAAACAAACAAGCATTGAATTCAAATCCACAGTTGTTTTTGAGCCAACAAATAAGAATAAAACAAGTAGCTTTTGTTCGTCAAGCTATGCTGTCGATTTAGTTGACGTAGACCTCAAAACCCCTTTTGCAATTTCATTTATTTGTTTCTTGTACCTTAGAAAAGGGCACATGACTTGGGGGGTCTGAAGGGGTTGTCACTGGAGGGTATCCCAACCAGAAGAGGGTCTCTGTTAGCATTCTGGAGACAAAAGTTTCTCAGATCTGTAGCAGCCTGGGAAACCTGGGGACAAAATGTAACTTTTCAACCATGGTCAAATATTGTTTTTGCTGTTGCATGCTACTGACAAGCTCCGCCCCTCCTTATTTCTCTCTCTCTCACACACACACACACACACACACACACACACTTTATACTCTTTTACTCCAATGTGTTTTGAATACAATTTGCAAGAGTTCCTATAGCACTACTCTTTTCCCAAACAAGGGGGGGGGGAGTTCCCCTAAAAGCCCAAAAGGCTTTTTGTGTTGGCTGGGCTGGAAATATATTGAATGTTTGAGAGAGTTCCGAACAAACAATGTTAGTCAAACACGACTCTCATTAACTGCGGCGTGCTAAATGTCCAAGAGCGCCATCACAAGATACTACTAGCCTACATCGTGGCACAGAAAAAACAGAAGAGAACAACAGTTAACTTTGTTATAGCAGACTAATACAAAAGCGGTTACAATCAACCGCAAGTCATATGCTTGTTGTTATAACAATGTTAACAATGTTTTTTGCAATAAAACGCGCTATCCGCTATTTAATGTAGGCTATTTTATGTCTCATACAGTAACGGTTAACCTGCACTGTCCCCGTATTGCTCAGCTGACACTGGTAGTCTTCCGTGTTTGTCTTTAGGAGCCCAGGCACAGATAAGATGGAACCTACCTTAATTCTCCGAGCACTTGCTTCCACCCGAAGTTGCTTGACAGCTTTTTGAGCGATGACCAAGCTACTGTTCAGATTATTGTTCGACATTTCTGTAGCAAGAATAATAAATCGAAATCGTTTTCGCTGAAACTTGAAGTCGAAAATAAGGGTAGTGGCCTATTATATCCCGCCCCTTAAGGTCTGTCAAAAAATATCTATTCTAATTGGCTGCAAGTCGATTGATCACAAAGCAGAGGTCTGTTGTAACTTACTTGTCGACACTATAGTGAGTTTCCGGTCTAACATAACTTTTGACGACTTATGAATGTAGACGTGCGTGTGTGAAGTAAAATTTCACAATACACATCTTATTTATTGAAAGGTCTTTATTTCAGAAAGTAGTGCCCTAAACATAAAACAGTGCCATAACTGGCATGCATATGGATACGTCTACATTCAAGTTAACGAAGCCGAGTCCAAACATTGAATTTCACAAGTTTTTACTTTTAGCAACTTACTTACTATACACAATCTAGATATTTTCATGAGTCATATAAGATATATTTTCAAATACGTTTGATTTAGGTAAAATATAGTTCCAACTTACAGCTACAGTTTTTAGTATCAAGCAGTTACTAATGGATATGAGCTTGACAGCGGGACTGTGTCCTCACCAGTTTATTGTCCTCTAGTGGAGAGAGAAGAAACACACTGTCTCCATGGCATATAGTTCATAATTACATTATTGATACGTGATTGACCACCACTCTAAAAGAGTAATTGGTCCAATGGTGAAATTTTTTATAATTGTTTGTGTGTGCTAAGAATGCTATTGCGGGCTATCTTTGAATTTGTCTAGGGCTTTAGAACGTTTGGAGCCTCGGGACCGCGTCCTTAAACAAAGTTGTTTGAGACATTACACATTAGCGGTTTTCAGAGTACAAGCTGTCAATTTTGCACACTTAATTTGGGTAAATAATTATAAATTATGTAAAGGCTATGACTGATTATCTTAAGGTATCAATCGCAAAATACCGATAAATACTCTATTAGTACACTACCACATTGGGATGTTCATGCTCAATAAATAAGTCTGGCTATACACCGAGTAACATCTCGGTAAATTTAAAATCCATTTTTAGATATTAAAACTGTACATTTTGGACAAACTGACAATTTTGTAATTTGCTTTTTTATTAATAAACGTTTACTAAATAACCAAAATCTCAAGATGTCATTGTTTACTTGATTAAAAAAAACAACTGAAAATGCTCTTGACTTGCCTAGTGGTGACTCGCTAACTAGCAAGCTTACGTCACACAGACAGACCCCGGGCACGGCCTTATGTTACAGTTTTTTTCAATTGCTAACAAGCATTGGTCAAAACTGAAGTCACATTGTCAAAAACTCTTCACATGGTCAGCAAAACAGAAGTCTATGTGGAGCAAACTGTGAGTCACATTTCATTGCTTTCACACAAAATGCATTCAGTGACCACAGTTACCAAAATTTATGAACTCCTTTCTCAGTCAGAGTCCACAAACTACAAAACACTATACCTTTGCAGCACATTTTTCAAAACAGTTAAAAATACAATCAAAACAGAATGATGAAGAAAAAAAAATTTCAATTTCTGCTGCAGCCACATTGAAATCTATAGAAAATAATATTAAAATATTGACAATAAAAATTATTCCAAACACAGCTGAGTGCAGTTTACAGCTGACAACCTACCAAGGTGACCTTTGTTTGGCCTCATTGCTCATAGCAATCAGATACAAGGGGATGGCTTCTGCATGGCCTTTTTGGAAATATGGGTCAAAGAGGACAGGTTGTTGGAGAGAGAAGAGTGTCAGGGAGAGGGAGAAGAGGAAGGAGAGGAAGACCAGGAGCTGTGGTCTCTGATGAGATAAGGGCCTGAAGCCTGCCAGGGTTGGTTCAGACATTCTAAATGATTCTTCCCAAGGTGCATTCCCAGAGAAGACGTAAGATGTGATGTTGATGAAAACATGTGGCAAAATGCAGAAGAGAGGGAGTGAATATGTTATACAGGAAGTATTGTAAATCACTATGCAATGAAATAGAAAACATAAATGTAACTGAAGCAAATTGCTGCATTGCTGATTCATTCTTGTTACAATATACAATAATTTAGTACACTTAATAAAGTGCAAAGATCTTATTTTATAAAAAAAATACTGATTTATCTGAAAACAAATCATTAGAACTTTAAAGATAAAATGTCTTTTATGTAATGCTCTTTGTTGTTAGTATTTTGTAGTTGAGTGTGCTAAGAGTGACAGTGTTTGCTTCCTGAGTGACACTTGTTGCCAGTGTTGTGGATGAATGAGCTCATTTCGAGACATGTATGATGTGTTTTGTTGGTGAGAAATAATTTTGGAGGTGAGATGAAGTGTTTAGCTGAGATGCATGTTTGTAATGCAGACTGAATAGTTTTGAAAAAGTAGTTTCAGTATGGACCAATGCTTGTTAGCAATTGAAAAAAACTGTAACCAGCTGGTCTCTAGCTAGCTATCATCCTGTATTTAATTTAGCAACAACGCACTGGGTAAACGAACTAATTGGAAACTTAATACAATTTCACTAAATTACGAGACTTAATTTACAAGAAAATGGTTAATGTCCACACACTTACGTTCTATCTCTTGTCATTTAAACCTGGTCAGTAAACTTTGGATGTTCTGAGTTTGGCCTCAAGGGAGCATGGGTGCCATTCATACACATTTGATTCATTTCAAGGTTTTTATGTTAGAAAAGATCGCCAAATCATAAACCTATGGCATGCATATGGAAACTTTTACATTCTCATGATCTTAGTATTTAGAAAACAAAGTAACAGGCCCAAAATATAATTTCACAAATTAAAACGTTTGACAGCTTACTATACCCAGTCTATTATCCTAAACCCGTTCATTAAATTTTTTTCATTTTTGTAAAAACAGTTACAGCTATAGTTTTAAGTATCAAACAGATATACATGTTTAGTAAAAACAGTTACAGCTATAGGTTTAAGTATCAAATATATATATATATATATATATATATATATATATGTGTATATATATGTATATATGTGTGTATATGTATGTGTGTGTGTATACGTGTGTGTGTGTGTGTGTATATATGTATGTATGTGTGTGTGTGTGTGTGTGTGTGTGTATATATGTGTATGTGCACATACAGTTAGGCCCAAAAATATTTGGACAGTGACACAAGTTTTGTTATTTTAGCTGTTTACGAAAACATATTCAGGATACAATTATATAATCAATATGGGCTTAAAGTGCAGACTCTCAGCTGTAATTTGAGAGTATTCACATCCAAATTGGAGCAAGGGTTTAGGAATTACAGCTCTTTAATACGTAGCCGCCTCTTTTTCAAGGGACCAAAAGTAATTGGACAATTGACTCAGAAGGCTGCAAAAAAAAAATAACAACGCTGCATGGGCTCTTCCCTCATTAACCTGTCATCAATTAAGCAGTTAAAAGGTCTGGAGTTGATTCCAGGTGTGGCGTTTGCATTTGGAAACTGTTGCTGTGAACACACAACATGCGGTCAAAGGAGCTCTCAATGGAGGTGAAACAAACCATCCTGAGGCTGAAAAAAAAGAAGAAATCCATCAGAGAGATAGCAGAAATGTTAGGAGTGGCCAAATCAACAGTTTGGTACATTCTGAGAAAAAAGAGTGCACTGGTGAGCTTGGGAACTCAAAAAGGCCTGGACGTCCACGGAAGACAACAGTGGTGGATGATCGCAGAATCCTTTCCATGGTGAAGAAAAACCCCTTCACAACATCCACTCAAGTGAAGAACACTCTCCAGGAAGTAGGTGTATCAGTATCTAAGTCTACCATAAAGAGAAGACTTCATGAGAGTAAATACAAAGGCTTCACCACAAGGTGCAAACCATTAATCAGCCTCAAAAATAGAAAGGCCAGAATTGACTTTGCCAAAAAACACCTGAAGAAGCCAACCCAGTTCTGGAACAGCATTCTTTGGACAGATGAGACTAAGATCAACCTGTACCAGAATGATGGGAAGAAGAAAGTTTGGAGGAGAATTGGAACAGCTCATGATCCAAAGCACACCACATCCTCTGTAAAAAATGGTGGAAGCAGTGTGATGGCATGGGCATGCATGGCTTCCAATGGCACTGGGTCACTTGTGTTTATTGATGATGTGACAAAAGACAGAAGCAGCCGGATGAATTCTGAAGTGTATAGGGATATACTTTCTGCTCAGATTTAGCCAAATGCAGCAAAGTTGATTGGACGGCGCTTCACAGTACAGATGGACAATGACCCAAAACATACTGCAAAAGCAACCCAGGAGTTTTTAAAGCAAAGAAGTGGAATATTCTGCAATGGCCGAGTCAATCACCAGATCTCAACCCAATCGAGCATGCATTTCACTTGCTCAAGACAAAACTTAAGGCAGAAAGACCCACAAACAAGCAACAACTGAAGACCGCTGCAGTAAAGGCCTGGCAAAGCATCACAAAGGAGGAAACCCAGCGTTTGGTGATGTCCATGGGTTCCAGACTTCAGGCAGTCATTGCCTGCAAAGGATTCTCAACAAAATATTGAAAAGTAACATTTTACTTGGGGTTATGTTTATTTGTCCAATTACTTTTGAGCCCCTGAAATGAGGCGCGTTTGTATAAAAATAGCTACAATTCCTACATGTTTAATCATATATTTTTGTTCAACCCCTTGAATTAAACCTTAAAGTCTGCACTTCAATTCCGTTGTAGTTGTTTCATACCTCCAAAATCCTAAGAATAGCTGTCTAACTTAGGACATTTATAACAACAAGTAAACATCTTACAGCTGGAAAGAAAAAATGTCCAGGGCGTTTATATTCCCATCTAACACATAAGATGGCCCTCCTTACTTTTAGTGTCATAAGCCTAATGTAGGTTACAGTTAGTAGGTTAACATGAGACGTTTTCTGTTTTTAAAAGGGCAGAACAGCATTAAACGAAAAACAAGCACTTTTAGAGGAATGCACACAGCTTTTTATAGAGATCAATAAAGTAATAGATAAAGAATCATTCGTTTGAAACAGGGAAAAATGTGTTTTCAGTGCTGCTCACTTGATGGATATTTATTTCTTTGTACCTGGGAGTGTATGGTTTAAAATTTAAATTACCATAGCAAACAGGGATATCACAAAATGTCTAATATCAATACTATATTGCAGGACAATGTTGCCATTACATAAAGATAAACGGCAAGCGTCGCTCACTTAATGACTTCAGGTCGCTCACAGGCTTTTCAATGAGCACAAACTAACTTCAAATTAATATTCCGGAACATGATGACGAGGATCAATAGTGCTGCAGTACAACTCCTGCAAAAGCAAAAATAGTGCACAAATAGTCTTCATATATAAACATTGCTCTGTGTCACATTATAACGCTGTGATCGTACTACTGATAAAGTTTTATGAAAAGGCACGTCCGTGTACAGCTTAACTGATGAAGGGGGAATCACGGGGCCACCCATGTTAAGGGTCCCATACCTTTAAGCATGGACAAAACATCCTAGTCCTGAAAAGATCCGTGTTAAAAGAGAAAAGGTATTACAAGTATTATTTCCCCTAAAACAGAAGAGGAACAGAAAGTAATAGCTCATCCATATTAACTGAGGCTAATGGCATATCCCCCATGGCCCAGTTCCCTGGAGAAAACATAGAAGGCTGAGAGATACCATGCCTAGGTTAGGGGAACGCGCTCGTATGGCACTGCTCGTAGTGTGTAATACATCGGAGTGGCAATGACATCTAACTTGGTAAACCAATAGGCCAGTGGGTCGACAGAGAAAAAGCGAAGACAAAGGCCTTCAAGGAAACATTTTCAGAGATCCTCCTTTTAGACTCTTGCTGCAGAAAGAGAGGAAGAGACAGGGAGACAGAGGGAGAGAGAGAGAAGGAAGAGGGAACTACAGTCAGTCAAAACGCAAATAACCAGTTCCTGATGGGTAATCCAATGACCCATCTGCCACACCTCTTGTAAGGAATGATGGATTGCTATGTTGCCAAGGAACATTGTTGTTTACACTAGAAACGAGATAAACAAACAAGCATTGAATTCAAATCCACAGTTGTTTTTTGAGCCAACAAATAAGAATAAAACAAGTAGCTTTTGTTCGTCAAGCTATGCTGTCGATTTAGTTGACGTAGACCTCAAAACCCCTTTTGCAATTTCATTTATTTGTTTCTTGTACCTTAGAAAAGGGCACATGACTTGGGGGGTCTGAAGGGGTTGTCACTGGAGGGTATCCCAACCAGAAGAGGGTCTCTGTTAGCATTCTGGAGACAAAAGTTTCTCAGATCTGTAGCAGCCTGGGAAACCTGGGGACAAAATGTAACTTTTCAACCATGGTCAAATATTGTTTTTGCTGTTGCATGCTACTGACAAGCTCCGCCCCTCCTTATCTCTCTCTCTCACACACACACACACACACACACACACTTTATACTCTTTTACTCCAATGTGTTTTGAATACAATTTGCAAGAGTTCCTATAGCACTACTCTTTTCCCAAACAGGGGGGGGGGGGGGGTTCCCCTAAAAGCCCAAAAGGCTTTTTGTGTTGGCTGGGCTGGAAATATATTGAATGTTTGAGAGAGTTCCGAACAAACAATGTTAGTCAAACACGACTCTCATTAACTGCGGCGTGCTAAATGTCCAAGAGCGCCATCACAAGATACTACTAGCCTACATCGTGGCACAGAAAAAACAGGAGAACAACAGTTAACTTTGTTATAGCAGACTAATACAAAAGCGGTTACAATCAACCGCAAGTCATATGCTTGTTGTTATAACAATGTATTTTGCAATAAAACGCGCTATCCGCTATTTAATGTAGGCTATTTTATGTCTCATACGTAAGTGTGTGGACATTAACCATTTTCTTGTAAATTAAGTCTCGTAATTTAGTGAAATTGTATTAAGTTTCCAATGAGTAAGGATGTGTTAAAGATATTAGCTTTAATGTTCTATGCTATGTCTTACCTGAGAAGGGGATTCCCTATTGCAGAGGACAACATCTTTATGCGTTTCTAGCAGCTGTAAGCACTTAAACCAATTGCAATTTAATTGATCAATGGAGAAAACAAGGCAACACCACTGACAAAAAATACATAACACACCATCATGATTCAAAATGTAGATTTAATAATCAGAAATGTTCACACAGTAGCAATTTTAAGGCACAGCAGACGTGTTCTGAGTTAAACGTTAAGAGTGTCAGCCAGGGTTTAGTCTAAGCCATATCTTACAGTAACGCATAACACGATGAACATGGTAAACTGATGTAACAAATACCCCCAAAATCCTAAGAATAGCTGTCTAATTTAGGACATTTATAAACAACAAGTAAACATCTTACAGCTGGAAAGAAAAATGTCCAGGGCGTTTATATTCCCATCTAACACATAAGATGGCCCTCCTTACTTTTAGTGTCATAAGCCTAATGTAGGTTACAGTTTGTAGGTTAACATGAGACGTTTTCTGTTTTTAAAAGGGCAGAACAGCATTAAACGAAAAACAAGCACTTTTAGAGGAATGCACACAGCTTTTTATAGAGATCAATAAAGTAATAGATAAAGAATCATTCGTTTGAAACAGGGAAAAATGTGTTTTTAGTGCTGCTCACTTGATGGATATTTATTTCTTTGTACCTGGGAGTGTATGGTTTAAAATTTAAATTACCATAGCAAACAGGGATATCACAAAATGTCTAATATCAATACTATATTGCAGGACAATGTTGCCATTACATAACAAAGATAAACTGCAAGCGTCGCTCACTTAATGACTTCAGGTCGCTCACAGGCTTTTCAATGAGCACAAACTAACTTCAAATTAATATTCCGGAACATGATGACGAGGATCAATAGTGCTGCAGTACAACTCCTGCAAAAGCAAAAATAGTGCACAAATAGTCTTCATATATAAACATTGCTCTGTGTCACATTATAACGCTGTGATCGTACTACTGATAAAGTTTTATGAAAAGGCACGTCCGTGTACAGCTTAACTGATGAAGGGGGAATCACGGGGCCACCCATGTTAAGGGTCCCATACCTTTAAGCATGGACAAAACATCCTAGTCCTGAAAAGATCCGTGTTAAAAGAGAAAAGGTATTACAAGTATTATTTCCCCTAAAACAGAAGAGGAACAGAAAGTAATAGCTCATCCATATTAACTGAGGCTAATGGCATATCCCCCATGGCCCAGTTCCCTGGAGAAAACATAGAAGGCTGAGAGATACCATGCCTAGGTTAGGGGAACGCGCTCGTATGGCACTGCTCGTAGTGTGTAATACATCGGAGTGGCAATGACATCTAACTTGGTAAACCAATAGGCCAGTGGGTCGACAGAGAAAAAGCGAAGACAAAGGCCTTCAAGGAAACATTTTCAGAGATCCTCCTTTTAGACTCTTGCTGCAGAAAGAGAGGAAGAGACAGGGAGACAGAGGGAGAGAGAGAAGGAAGAGGGAACTACAGTCAGTCAAAACGCAAATAACCAGTTCCTGATGGGTAATCCAATGACCCATCTGCCACACCTCTTGTAAGGAATGATGGATTGCTATGTTGCCAAGGAACATTGTTGTTTACACTAGAAACGAGATAAACAAACAAGCATTGAATTCAAATCCACAGTTGTTTTTGAGCCAACAAATAAGAATAAAACAAGTAGCTTTTGTTCGTCAAGCTATGCTGTCGATTTAGTTGACGTAGACCTCAAAACCCCTTTTGCAATTTCATTTATTTGTTTCTTGTACCTTAGAAAAGGGCACATGACTTGGGGGGTCTGAAGGGGTTGTCACTGGAGGGTATCCCAACCAGAAGAGGGTCTCTGTTAGCATTCTGGAGACAAAAGTTTCTCAGATCTGTAGCAGCCTGGGAAACCTGGGGACAAAATGTAACTTTTCAACCATGGTCAAATATTGTTTTTGCTGTTGCATGCTACTGACAAGCTCCGCCCCTCCTTATCTCTCTCTCTCTCACACACACACACACACTTTATACTCTTTTACTCCAATGTGTTTTGAATACAATTTGCAAGAGTTCCTATAGCACTACTCTTTTCCCAAACAGGGGGGGGGGGGGGGGGGTTCCCCAAAAAGCCCAAAAGGCTTTTTGTGTTGGCTGGGCTGGAAATATATTGAATGTTTGAGAGAGTTCCGAACAAACAATGTTAGTCAAACACGACTCTCATTAACTGCGGCGTGCTAAATGTCCAAGAGCGCCATCACAAGATACTACTAGCCTACATCGTGGCACAGAAAAACAGGAGAACAACAGTTAACTTTGTTATAGCAGACTAATACAAAAGCGGTTACGATCAACCGCAAGTCATATGCTTGTTGTTATAACAATGTATTTTGCAATAAAACGCGCTATCCGCTATTTAATGTAGGCTATTTTATGTCTCATACGTAAGTGTGTGGACATTAACCATTTTCTTGTAAATTAAGTCTCGTAATTTAGTGAAATTGTATTAAGTTTCCAATGAGTAAGGATGTGTTAAAGATATTAGCTTTAATGTTCTATGCTATGTCTTACCTGAGAAGGGGATTCCCTATTGCAGAGGACAACATCTTTATGCGTTTCTAGCAGCTGTAAGCACTTAAACCAATTGCAATTTAATTGATCAATGGAGAAAACAAGGCAACACCACTGACAAAAAATACATAACACACCATCATGATTCAAAATGTAGATTTAATAATCAGAAATGTTCACACAGTAGCAATTTTAAGGCACAGCAGACGTGTTCTGAGTCAAACGTTAAGAGTGTCAGCCAGGGTTTAGTCTAAGCCATATCTTACAGTAACGCATAACACGATGAACATGGTAAACTGATGTAACAAATACCCCCAAAATCCTAAGAATAGCTGTCTAATTTAGGACATTTATAAACAACAAGTAAACATCTTACAGCTGGAAAGAAAAAATGTCCAGGGCGTTTATATTCCCATCTAACACATAAGATGGCCCTCCTTACTTTTAGTGTCATAAGCCTAATGTAGGTTACAGTTTGTAGGTTAACATGAGACGTTTTCTGTTTTTAATAGGGCAGAACAGCATTAAACGAAAAACAAGCACTTTTAGAGGAATGCACACAGCTTTTTATAGAGATCAATAAAGTAATAGATAAAGAATCATTCGTTTGAAACAGGGAAAAATGTGTTTTCAGTGCTGCTCACTTGATGGATATTTATTTCTTTGTACCTGGGAGTGTATGGTTTAAAATTTAAATTACCATAGCAAACAGGGATATCACAAAATGTCTAATATCAATACTATATTGCAGGACAATGTTGCCATTACATAAAGATAAACGGCAAGCGTCGCTCACTTAATGACTTCAGGTCGCTCACAGGCTTTTCAATGAGCACAAACTAACTTCAAATTAATATTCCGGAACATGATGACGAGGATCAATAGTGCTGCAGTACAACTCCTGCAAAAGCAAAAATAGTGCACAAATAGTCTTCATATATAAACATTGCTCTGTGTCACATTATAACGCTGTGATCGTACTACTGATAAAGTTTTATGAAAAGGCACGTCCGTGTACAGCTTAACTGATGAAGGGGGAATCACGGGGCCACCCATGTTAAGGGTCCCATACCTTTAAGCATGGACAAAACATCCTAGTCCTGAAAAGATCCGTGTTAAAAGAGAAAAGGTATTACAAGTATTATTTCCCCTAAAACAGAAGAGGAACAGAAAGTAATAGCTCATCCATATTAACTGAGGCTAATGGCATATCCCCCATGGCCCAGTTCCCTGGAGAAAACATAGAAGGCTGAGAGATACCATGCCTAGGTTAGGGGAACACGCTCGTATGGCACTGCTCGTAGTGTGTAATACATCGGAGTGGCAATGACATCTAACTTGGTAAACCAATAGGCCAGTGGGTCGACAGAGAAAAAGCGAAGACAAAGGCCTTCAAGGAAACATTTTCAGAGATCCTCCTTTTAGACTCTTGCTGCAGAAAGAGAGGAAGAGACAGAGGGAGAGAGAGAAGGAAGAGGGAACTACAGTCAGTCAAAACGCAAATAACCAGTTCCTGATGGGTAATCCAATGACCCATCTGCCACACCTCATGTAAGGAATGATGGATTGCTATGTTGCCAAGGAACATTGTTGTTTACACTAGAAACGAGATAAACAAACAAGCATTGAATTCAAATCCACAGTTGTTTTTTGAGCCAACAAATAAGAATAAAACAAGTAGCTTTTGTTCGTCAAGCTATGCTGTTGATTTAGTTGACGTAGACCTCAAAACCCCTTTTGCAATTTCATTTATTTGTTTCTTGTACCTTAGAAAAGGTCACATGACTTGAGGGGTCTGAAGGGGTTGTCACTGGAGGGTACCCCAATCAGAAGAGGGTCTCTGTTAGCATTCTGGAGACAAAAGTTTCTCAGCTCTGTAGCAGCATGGGAAACCTGGGGACAAAATGTAACTTTTCAACCATGGTCAAATATTGTTTTTGCTGTTGCATGCTACTGACAACTCCGCCCCTCCTTATCTCTCTCTCTCTCTCACACACACACACACACACACACACACACACACACACACACACACACACACACACACACACACACACACACACACACACACACTCTTTTACTCCAATGTATTTTGAATACAATTTGCAAGAGTTCCTATAGCACTACTCTTTTCCCAAACAAGGGGGGGGGGGGGGTTCCCCTAAAAGCCCAAAAGGTTTTTTGTGTTGGCTGGGCTGGAAATATATTGAATGTTTGAGAGAGTTCCGAACAAACAATGTTAGTCAAACACGACTCTCATTAACTGCGGCGTGCTAAATGTCCAAGAGCGCCATCACAAGATACTACTAGCCTACATCGTGGCACAGAAAAAACAGAAGAGAACAACAGTTAACTTTGTTATAGCAGACTAATACAAAAGCGGTTACGATCAACCGCAAGTCATATGCTTGTTGTTATAACAATGTTAACAATGTTTTTTGCAATAAAACGCGCTATCCGCTATTTAATGTAGGCTATTTTATGTCTCATACAGTAACGGTTAACCTGCACTGTCCCCGTATTGCTCAGCTGACACTGGTAGTCTTCCGTGTTTGTCTTTAGAAGCCCAGGCACAGATAAGATGGAACCTACCTTAATTCTCCGAGCACTTGCTTCCACCCGAAGTTGCTTGACAGCTTTTTGAGCGATGACCAAGCTACTGTTCAGATTATTGTTCGACATTTCTGTAGCAAGAATAATAAATCGAAATCGTTTTCGCTGAAACTTGAAGTCGAAAATAAGGGTAGTGGCCTATTATATCCCGCCCCTTAAGGTCTGTCAAAAAATATCTATTCTAATTGGCTGCAAGTCGATTGATCACAAAGCAGAGGTCTGTTGTAACTTACTTGTCGACACTATAGTGAGTTTCCGGTCTAACATAACTTTTGACGACTTGTGAATGTAGACGTGCATGTGTGAAGTAAAATTTAACAATACACATCTTATTTATTGAAAGGTCTTTATTTCAGAAAGTAGTGCCCTAAACATAAAACAGTGCCATAACTGGCATGCATATGGATACGTCTACATTCAAGCTAACGAAGCCGAGTCCAAACATTGAATTTCACAAGTTTTTACTTTTAGCAACTTACTTACTATACACAATCTAGATATTTTCATGAGTCATATAAGATATATTTTCAAATACGTTTGATTTAGGTAAAATATAGTTCCAACTTACAGCTACAGTTTTTTGTATCAAGCAGTTACTAATGGATATGAGCTTGACAGCGGGACTGTGTCCTCGCCAGTTTGTTGTCCTCTAATGAAGAGAGAAGAAACACACTGTCTCCATGGCATAGAGTTCATAATTACATTATTGATACGTGATTGACCGCCACTCTAAAAGAGTAATTGGTCCAATGGTGAGAGTTTTAATAGGGTTGGATTTAAAAGATGAGCGGGATTTCTTCTGGAACACATCTGGAAGGAAGCAAGAGGTAGACAAAAATAAGTTGGACAGTTTGTAGACATTGGGGGTATATGTTAACGATGTTGTTAAGTCATTGATATTAGCATAGAATGCTAATAAGATGAATAATAGCTTACACCTCATATGAGAACATAATTGTTAACGCAGTGTATCAGCAAAACATAAATAGGACTTACAAAATGTTCTGTTTTTGTCAATTTTTTTAATAATTGTTTGTGTGTGCTAAGAATGCTATTGCGGGCTATCTTTGAATTTGTCTAGGGCTTTAGAACGTTTGGAGCCTCGGGACCGCATCCTTAAACAAAGCTGTTTGAGACATTACACATTAGCGGTTTTCAGAGTACAAGCTGTCAATTTTGCACACTTAATTTGGGTGAATAATTACAAATTATGTAAAGGCTATGACTGATTATCTTACGGTATCAATCGCAAAATACCGATAAATACTCTATTAGTACACTACCACATTGGGATGTTCATGCTCAATAGGTCTGGCTATACACCGAGTAACATCTCGGTAAATTTAAAATCCATTTTTAGATATTAAAACTGTAAATTTTGGACAAACGGACAATTTTGTAATTTGCTTTTTCATTAATAAACGTTTACTAAATAACCAAAATCTCAAGATGTCAATGTTTACTTGATTAAAAAAAAAAAACTGAAAATGCTCTTGACTTGCCTAGTGGTGACTCGCAAACTAGCAAGCTTACGTCACACAGACAGACCCCGGGCACGGCCTTATGTTACAGTTTTTTTCAATTGCTAACAAGCATTGGTCAAAACTGAAGTCACATTGTCAAAAACTCTTCACACGGTCAGCAAAACAGGTCTATGTGGCGCAAACTGTGAGTCACTTTTCATTGCTTTCACACAAAATGCATTCAGTGACCACAGTTACCAAAATTCATGAACTCCTTTCTCACACAAACGTCAAAACACTATACCTTTGCAGCACATTTTTCAAAAAACACAATCAAAACAGAATGATGAAGAAAAAAAAAATTCTATTTCTGCTGCAGCCACATTGAAATCTATAGAAAATAATATAAAAATATTGACAATAAAAATAATTCAAAACACAGCTGAGTGCAGTTTACAGCTGACAACCTACCAAGGTGACCTTTGTTTGGCCTCATTGCTCATAGCAATCAGATACAAGGGGATGGCTTCTGCATGGCCTTTTTGGAAATATGGGTCAAAGAGGACAGGTTGTTGGAGAGAGAAGTGTCAGGGAGAGGGAGAAGAGGAAGGAGAGGAAGACCAGGAGCTGTGGTCTCTGATGAGATAAGGGCCTGAAGCCTGCCAGGGTTGGTTCAGACATT
>JAPMUY010002850.1:212500-235142 GCA_026901105.3 Galaxias olidus
TTTCCGTCAACAACCAACCAACACTCAAGCACCAACGCAGCGCCAATCTTAAAACATGCGTCTGAGCTCTCTCTCTCGTACACGTATAGCCTACACACACTGCACTGTGCGTGCCATTAGAGCATTGGTGAAAAATAAAAATATGATGTAGATCATCATCATCTTCATCTGCTTTGTCCGGGGTCGGGTCGCGGAGGTAGCAGTTCCAGCAGGGCATCCCAAACTTCCCTTTCCCGGGCCACATTTACCAGCTCTGACTGGGGGATTCCAAGGCGTTCCCAGGCCAGTGTGGAGATATAATCCCTCCACCTGGTCCTAGGTCTGCCCCGCGGCCTCCGCCCAGCTGGACGTGCCTGGAACACCTCCCTAGGCAGGCGGCCAGGTGGCATCCTTACTAGATGCCCGAACCACCTCAACTGGCTCCTTTCTACGCAAAGAAGCAGCGGCTCTACTCCGAGTCCCTCAGTGTAGATTACATACACTAACTCTTACCGAATGAATTCAGACATACCCCAAAATCATTCAATATTTTGCATAATAATCAAGAACGCCAGGGCTGGCGTCAAAGTAAATGAATAACATGGCTTACCTTTAAAAGAGTTGCAGACGGCTAGGTCTGGTACTGAACCGCCTACGAAAGTGTCCTTACACTCAGTTGTACATTTTCGCACTAAGTCCTACTCAAACGCTAGCTGAACCAACTGGGCCTTTCTTTTTCTAATATCCATTTTTCACTCTAAATAAGTGCAATCTGAAAATCGCTTGTTATCAAGTCACACCTCTGACTTGCTCTGTGCACGTGCTTATGTTGAGGTCATAGTCGAGCATCAAACCAATGAACACTCTTCCCCAAATGTGAGCTCACGTAAATATTACCGACAGGGTGTGTTTATATTAATTTGTTTTTACCAGATTTTTGTTTTTATTTAATTTTACAAAAACATTTTGCAGTAAGGTTTTCACTTTCAATACTATAAATATAAATTAATGAATACATGAATGAAAAGCAAAGTGACAGAGCTTGGCCTGGAGGGGGTCACAGTAACTCATTTGGGGGGGTATAGCCTGCGAATGCCCCCCATGACGCCGAACCTGTGCCGAATGCTGTTCATCGTTAGGGGCCGTGTGCACTGAACGCGTTTTTTCAAACACCTGCGCCTCTTCCCCATTCATTACCAATGTGAAGACGCGCCTGGCGCGCTGCATTTTCAAAGCGGCGCGCCTCGCGTCTTTTTGAGCTGCGTTTTTTCATTTTGGGCGGAGCGCTCAAGTTGAAAATAGTTAAACTTTTGCCAAAGCGCGGCGCTCGTCAATGTCACTTGTTGAGAGCCGGCCAATCAAAATTGATTAAAGGCGGGTCTAAACATAAAAATACATAAACAAACGCCGCCATTGAAGAAAATTAATTCAGCGATCTCAGATTTCCAAAAGGTGTACGTTCGTACAAAGGGCGCTTTTAAATTGAGTCAGTTGTATGATATATTTGTAACATGTTGAAATAAACGATAAGTTACATACATTCGAAGAATTTTGCTCTTTATTAGGCCTAATGTTGTGACCCTGGTCTAGTGACAGTGTACCTGGGGAAGAAGGTTGTGGGGGGACTACCCGTTATGGGCGTTACATCGGCCAAAGAATGAGTAGGCTATAGTTGTAAAATCTTACAGCTATGACTACGATTTGGTTTCTATAATTGTTCATTATAATAACTTACCACCCCATTAGCGTTATGAAAAAGACTAAACTCTGTAACATTAGTAGCTAGCATGGTATGGGATTTAAGTTAGGCCACATAGTACGTGCATGGGGGGTTTAAAAGTGCTAGTACATCGTTGTCAGGGACAAATTTATGAGATTTAACAATGGCCAATTGTATTTCTTAAATAATATGTAGCCTATTCCCAGAGCATAATTTACGGGGCAATGAGCCGGAGTGTAAAATGTGTTTTAATATCATTGATTTTACGCCAGCAAACATCTTGTACGGACCTCGGCCGCAGTGAAGACTCACTGAACGAATTTAGTACAAAGACGAATCGTTCGCGAACGTGCAAATCACCAGAAGTCGTTCGCGAACCGGTAAACGAATCAGTGAACGAATCTGAAAGATTCATGTCCCGAAAGGGCCTTCAGTGAAGGGAATCGAAATGCCCACCACCGTACTATGAGACTAACCACCATGCATAGCAACAAAAAAGGCGTCCGTGACGATGAAGCGCTTTGGTAAAGCGCGTTGAAAACGCGTTGAAAGCGCAAATTTCAATGAAAAGGCGCAGCGCCTCGCGTGTCTTTGGCCGATCTAACGGGTTGTCCCCCCCACAACCTTCTTGCCCGGGTACACTGTCACTAGACCGGGGTCACAACTTTAGGCCTAATAAAGAGTAAAATCAATTGAATTGTATTGAATTAAGTTATTCCAGGTCTCTACTCTACATTGAGCAAACACTTACGACAGGTAGGGTCGGACTGCGATGTTGATGTCGCTATCTCCATCCAGAAGATAGGCACAGGTGAACGGCACGCTCAGGGGTCGCTCAAAGGACACGATGGGTACCGGGTACACAAACAAACTGTTGGAGTACAAGGCATGGGTGCCGTTGGTCTGAAGGTGGGAGAGGAGAAGGGGGGTTAAAAAGGGCATAAAAAAGCAAATAGAAACTTCTATCACTTTGATCAGACACCTGAGCAGTCCCTCACCCTCAGTGTGTTTCCACAGGTGCCCTCGGTTCGCTCCACTCTGTACCACACCGTGCATTCTTTTTCAGCGTAGTCATGGCAACGCGGGTTGGCCAGGTGAGCGCTGAATGCATCCAGGCCAATGGTCTGCAGTTTAGCCTGCTGGAGGCCCACCTCCATGACACTGTGACCACAGTGCAGCACGGGCTCAGGTAGACCAGGGTGACCTGAGTCGGGTGGAAGGGTGGGGTATTATTATTATGGTAGTATTTAACGGCATTAAATACCATAACCAATCCCAGTGTTGCTATGTACTCCTGTAGCTCTTACCCGGCTGCTCACAGGCAGCACACATAGTTTGTGCTGTAGTGGAGCTGATCTGGGGTGTTGATGTATACCTGGAGGGGATGGATTTTTGGTTGTTGTTGTAGTTGTTGTTGCTGTTTCTGGTGCTTTTGTAGTTGTGTTCGTCTGTTGTGGTACGTCTGTAGTTGTGGGGGTCTGTTCTGGTGCTATTGTACTAGTTTTCTCTGGTGTTTTTGTGGTTGTGGTGGTCTGTTCTGGTACTTGTGTAGTTGTGGTGGTCTGTTCTGGTACTTGTGTAGTTGTGGTGGTCTGTTCTGGTACTTCTGTAATTGTGGTGATGGGGGTTATTGTAGGTTATGAGGCATGCGCAGATCATGGGGTCAGGTAGAAAAAACACGATGAGAAGGCAGCATTCATTTCTTTGGAAAAGAACTGTTACTCATAAATGAACAATATTTTTTTCCAAATTTATAGGGGCCTCAACCTTAACAAAAAAAATGACACCCACTTTGTCCTTACCTGCACAATAGGCAAGCCAGCAGCGTTCAGGCCTTTCAAACTTGTAGACATAATAGTTTCCAGGACAAGCTTTAACATGGATGGGCTTAGTTTCCCATTGACAGCAGGACCATGCCCAAGCAGCACAGACACGGCTTTGAATGATCTGGAAATCAAAAGGTTAGACTCAATACATATACATTAACAACTGTATTTTAATTTAATCTTCCCAAGTAAACATGCGTCATGCCTAAAATAAAATTATACCAACAGGAGATTCAAAAACAAAACAATTTATTGTGTGAATGCTTTTCTAGTTTATGGCTCAAATGTCTCAAATAGAAATACATCCAAATGAAGATCCTCGTCTTACCTGGTCATTCAGCTTGGGATGTTCAGAGTTTAGCCACATGGGAGCGTAGGTGCCACACATTAACCAGTTAACACATTTGTCTGGCATGGAGGCACTGGTGTTGCCGAGCATCATACGGTACCAGCCCACCCACACCACGTTTTGGTCACAATGCACACCTACATCGTTTATGTGGGAGCTTGTGGAACGCCAGGCGTCGTCCAACACTTGGTAGTTGGAGCAGGGGTCAGCACACAGCTGATAGCCACCAGGAGTACTGAGACAGTCCTGGCCATCAGGACATTGTGAGAAGCCACAGCTGAAGAGCATGTGAGTGAAGTTGTTGGTTGTTGTGGTGTCTGGTGCTACTGTAGTTCTGGTGGTCGGTTCTGGTGCGTCTGTAGTTGTGGTTGTCTGTTCTGGTATGTCTGTAGATGTAGTTGTCTGTTCTGGTATGTCTGTAGATGTAGTTGTCTGTTCTGGAACTTGTGTAGTTGTGGTGGTCTGTTCTGGTGCGTCTGTAGTTGTGGTTGTCTGTTCTGGTGCGTCTGAAGTTGTGGTTGTCGGTTCTGGTGCGTCTGTAGTTGTGGTTGTCTGTTCTGGTGCGTCTGTAGATGTAGTTGTCTGTTCTGGTGCGTCTGTAGTTGTGGTGGTCGGTTCTGGTGCGTCTGTAGTTGTGGTTGTTTTTTCTGGTGCATCTGTAGATGTGGTTGTCTGTTCTGGTGCATCTGTAGATGTGGTTGTCGGTTCTGGTGCGTCTGTAGTTGTGGTTGTCTGTTCTGGTGCGTCTGTAGATGTTGTGGTCTGTTCTGGTATGTCTGTAGATGTAGTTGTCTGTTCTGGTGCGTCTGTAGTTGTGGTGGTCAGTTCTGGTGCGTCTGTAGTTGTGGTGGTCTGTTCTGGTGCGTCTGTAGATGTTGTGGTCTGTTCTGGTGCGTCTGTAGATGTTGTGGTCTGTTCTGGTGCGTCTGTAGTTGTGGTCGGTTCTGGTGCGTCTGTAGTTGTGGTTGTCTTTTCTGGTGCGTCTGTAGGTGTGGGTGTCTGTTCTGGTGCGTCTGTAGATGTTGTGGTCTGTTCTGGTATGTCTGTAGATGTTGTGGTCTGTTCTGGTGCGTCTGTAGTTGTGGTGGTCGGTTCTGGTGCGTCTGTAGTTGTGGTTGTCTGTTCTGGTGCGTCTGTAGATGTTGTGGTCTGTTCTGGTATGTCTGTAGATGTTGTGGTCTGTTCTGGTGCGTCTGTAGTTGTGGTGGTCGGTTCTGGTGCGTCTGTAGTTGTGGTGGTCTGTTCTGGTGCGTCTGTAGATGTTGTGGTCTGTTCTGGTATGTCTGTAGATGTAGTTGTCTGTTCTGGTGCATCTGTAGATGTGGTTGTCTTTTCTGGTGCATCTGTAGATGTGGTTGTCTGTTCTGGTGCGTCTGTAGTTGTGGTTGTCTGTTCTGGTACTTGTGTAGTTGTGGTGGTCTGTTCTGTTTCGTCTGTGGATGCGGTTGTCTGTTCTGGTGCGTCTGTAGTTGTGGTGGTTGGTTCTGGTGCATCTGTAGTTGTGGTTGTCTGTTCTGGTGCGTCTGTAGGTGTGGGTGTCTGTTCTGGTGCGTCTGTAGATGTTGTGGTCTGTTCTGGTACTTCTGTAATTGTGGTGATGGGGGTTATTGTAGGTTGTGAGGCATTTGCAGATGCAGATCATGGGGTCAAGTAGAAAAAACACAATGAGAAGGCAGCATTCATTTCTTTGGAAAAGAACTGTTACTCATAAATGAACAATATTTTTTCCCAAATTGACAGGAGTCTGAACCTTAACAAAAACAATGACACGTCTTTAGTCCTTACCTGCACAATAAGCCAAGTCACATGCTAGTGGAGGGACAAAGTTGTAGACATAATAGTTTCCAGGACAGGCTTTAACGTGGATGGGCTTAGTTTCCCAAAGACAGCAGGACCCTAACCAGGAAGCACAGACACTGCTCTGTATTATCTGGAAATCAAAAGGTACTGTTAGACTGAATACATATACATTAACAACTGTATTTTAATTTCATTTAATTTTCATCCCAAGTAAACAAGCGTCATGCCCAAAATAAAATTATACCAACAAGAGATTAAAAAACAAAGCGATTTATTGTGTGAGTGTTTTTCTAGTTTATGGCTCAAATATCTCAAATAAAAAATACATCCAAATGAAGATCCTCGTTTTACCTGGTCATTAAGCTTGGGATGTTCAGAGTTTAGCCACATGGGAGCGTTGGTGCCACACATGAACTCATCCACACATTTGTCTGGGATGGAGGCACTCGTGTTGCCAAGCATCATACGGTACCAGCCCTCCCACACCAAGTAGTAGTCACAGTGCTGACCTACATGGTTTACGTGGGAGCTGGTGGAACGCCAGGCATCGTCCAACACTTGGTAGTTGGAGCAGGGGTCAGCACACTGCTGATTGCCATCAGTACTGTTGAGACAGTCCTGGCCGTCAGGACATTGGGAGAAGCCACAGCTGAAGAACACGTGAGTGAAGTTGTCGGAAAGCACAGCGGCACGCCGACGTCGCCCACCAGTACGAGGGACTTGGCTAACTCCTGATGGGGCTAAAGTGCCGGGCGAGCAGGAGAGTCCATCGCCAAAGAAGCCTTCGTTACAGACACAGGTGAGGGAGAGGAAGGATGAAGTCAAGCCTTCTGAATCAACCAAAGTTTGGCAGCTGGCATTTTCGTGACAGACGTCACAGCTAGCGACCATCAGACCTGTATGGCAATTGAGAAAATAAACCCCAGTAAGTGTACCAGCTTCTGTAGTGCCCATATTGTTCTCTGTATTGTAATAAGATTTACAATATAGATTTAGTGGAATAATTCTGGAATTGTTTAGCCACAATGCTAACTGGAAACCCATGTATTATTTCTATTTGTACAAGTCAGGACAACTCCGGGAGAGATGAACATAAGGTAACATCCAAAATAGCAAACATTTATAGTTACTTTATAGAGTAACAAAACAATTATTTAGGAGTAATGGACAGGTGTGGGCAGGTAAGATACTGTAGTACTGCATGAGGAATGGTCGTAACAATAATTCATCGATTAAAAACAGTGATAAAAGTGGAAGGCAACTTGAAACAGGGAATAGATTTATGAAGCATTTGATTCAATAAATCAAAAAGTGATTACATAAAACCTGTAGTTTTACAAAATAAGGGTCACAAAACGATTTACTTTGTAAATGTTATTCTTTTGTTTTTTAATAGAAGGTCGGCATAGTTTAACACCACTACAAGTACTGTTTATTTTTTTATGGTGCAGAAAGCTAAATGTAAATCAACAACATTGGCCACTAAATTACTTCAAAGTTATTGGTTCTCACCTTTACTTATTGCTTATGACAGAGTGGCTAAATGCTCTTGGTAAAACTATTTTGTACTGTGCTGTTATTGTATGTTTAAATGTGAAACATTTCTGAATAACTAACAATGTATGAATGTAATTATGAATAAGACCACTAGGCGGTGGCCAAGAAGCATGAACCCCCATTAAGACAATTATAGTATCTATCTGTATAAATAGAAGAAAGAAAGATACTGAAAGAAATGAAGACAAAGCTCTCAATCTACCGGTCTATCTTCGTTCCTACTCTCACCTATGGTCATGAAGGGTGGGTCATGACCGAAAGAACGAGATCGCGGATACAAGCGGCGGAAATGAGTTTCCTCCGGAGGGTGGCTGGCATCTCCCTTAGGGATAGGGTGAGAAGTTCAGCCATTCGTGAGGGACTTGGAGTAGAGCCGCTGCTTCTTTGCGTAAAAAGGAGCCAGTTGAGGTAGTTCGGGAATCTAGTAAGGATGCCACCTGGCCGCCTCCCTAGGGAGGTGTTCCAGGCACGTCCAGCTGGGCGGAGGCCGCGGGGCAGACCTAGGACCAGGTGGAGGGATTATATCTCCACACTGGCCTGGGAACACCTTGGAATCCCCCAGTCAGAGCTGGTTAATGTGGCCCGGGAAAGGGAAGTTTGGGATGCCCTGCTGGAACTGCTACCTCCGCGACCCGACCCCGGACAAAGCGGATGAAGATGATGATCTGTATAAATCATGAACTAAGTCTCATCAACAGCTGACAGCTACAGTCATGTACTTGTCTGAACACATACAAACTCCATGTCTGTACAAATGTATTCATTACAATGTTGAAATTCATCAACATGCATGTAACATAGGCCATAGCCAGGATTTCGGAAATGCTGAGGTCATGAGTCCTTGTTTGAGAATTTCATTAAGACTATAGTTTAAATCTATGCATTTTAATGTACTTGAGTAACACAAATCACTAAGGAAATCATGTCAGACTTTGTCAGTGCCGACACATTAATTCTACTAGTCTAATTTTCATTTAAGACAAGATAAGTCACAAATATGGCCAATACTGAAATTACTCTTCTGTTCAGTTTCTCATTGCATTGAAATCCCTTTCACCATTTAACAAATTGAGCGGAGTATCTTTCAGGTTTGGCTATCTTTCAGGGCTGGCCTGACAAGTGTTCAAAAACTCATTACTCTAGTTTAGTCTCTTCCTTCACTAGATAATTTCCCCCTTTATCTTGCTATCTTCTCTAGTCTCTCTCTCTTGGAAGAACCCGCTCTCTCGCTCTCCTCTCTTCTTTTTTCACTCTGCACCTGCTGCCATTCTCATCTCTCTATTTCCTTCCGTCTCTCCTGCAGAATTTTTTAAATTATAAAAAAAACTTTTCAGTTACCAATATGGAGATTGTGAAAGTTAGAACCGTGTCATCATCAACATCGGACACAATAGCAGCATTTTGATTCATTAATAAATAGCATGATTGATGTTTTATGGAAAACTGGAGTTTCCAATAGTTTATCCACCCTGTATAGGCTCAGCAAATCCTAAATTTACATACGAATGCATTCATTATTATATTTGAGCAAGAATAATATATTTTAATGAGCAGGTACTGCCAAAGAAGAAACAGTGTTACAAATAAGATACCTTCTCTTTCTCTCTATTCATCATCTCACTCGCCTTTTCATTCACTTTTTCTGTCTCATGTCTTGCAACCGCTATCCCAGTGAAGAAAGTAAACATTAGTGTTAGCTAGCTTACTCTAACTTAAAGTTTCTCTCCCCAAAATGTAACCTAACTTCAGAGCAACATTTAGCCCACTTCCCGACAAGCTAGTCTCACAAGCCCGTTACCAATGGATTTCTCTGGTTGTGCAGTTTCATATGCCAATAAATAGTTCCGAGCTTAAATGAGCCCGCCAGAGCTCGCGTGTAAGAGCGCAAGGGGAGAAAAGAAAAAAATAGGCCTATTGAAAAAACATCGAGGACATGACCTCAATGGTAGCTACGGTGCAACATAATTGGTCTTCACAATTAGATGGACGCGATTGTTTACGAGTGTATGCCTCTATTAGGCTACATACAATTGGTTTACATGGATCTTATAATGTGCTTCTTCCAACACAATTTAAAGAACTAGCCCCAAGTTGTGCGTCACTCCTGAAAAGGACGGACCGCGGTCAGATAGAGAAGTCAAGACCAACGTGCGTCCTTGCCTCATTCAGATGTTTATCGAGAAGAATTTCAAAACAAACATACAATTTAAATACATTTCTTTCAGTATCTTTCCTTAATCCATACTGGAAGAAATGTTTTGTTCAATTTGTATGTTTGTATTACATTGGTATATCGATTATTCAACAACCTGGCTTTAGCTTTAATGTAGGCCTATTACTGTCATGTTTCTTAAGCAACATCTTATGAAATACATTGTAAAAATAGCACTGTAAATTTAAAGATTTTTTTTACAGTGTACAATTAACAGCATGTGAAGTCTAGCTAGCGCATCGGTTACGACCGTGAAGTCTCTTTATCTCACTGGAGCTGTTTCCTGCTGTCTCTGGCCGTATAGCGGCCTGGCTGGAGACAAATGGAACGATGCAACGCGTTATCGTGTCCATTGTTAAAGTTTGAATGTGTTCATATATCGCAGCAGATGCAATCGGATTATTCACTACATAAAATCAGAATTTTTTTACAGGTTGCTGAGGTCTTCCACATGAAAAAAAACGCTATATGGTCTGCGAAAACGTAGTATTGCCAGGTAATACTTGTTTGAGAAGTACTATTGCCACGGCAATACTGCCAATACTGACGGCGGCGGTCATGCCACAGTGTCGTATTCAATAGTAGAAAAACCTGATGAGCAGAACTGGTAAAGAAGGACTAAAGCTGATAAGTTTGATTGGATTCAAAATGTTGATTAAATATTATCAGTTATATTTCAACAAATTGTAAATTCATTTATATTGTCTTTCAGTCTGTATTACAAATCAGTTGTTTGTTTTAAATTGAATTATTGCTAATTCCACCTTCACACAATCCATACTTCATACAGAGCAAAGCTTTACATTCTCAGATCCCATCTTTTTAATGCTTCCCTTAAAACACATATCAATGTAATCTTGTAAGAGATATAGGAGGGTTAAGCCTTCATTAATGTTTGCTCTAATAATTGAGTATTACTGAAGAGGGTCAATGCCTGTAAAGTACTATCTTATAAAAATCTATTCTCCTATATAAGAGCTCTTGGGTTGGGATTAGCTCGAGGTTATTTTCAGAACGTATTATTTCCAAATCTTTTTGTTAATTTTGTTCAGTCTAGGGGAATGCACCTGTGTTGTCTCCAGTGACCGTCTGAAGAAGCATGAAGAACAACATCAAGTCTGACCCTCTCATCTTCATAGTCCACATCCTTCAGTTCTGGTACACACCAACCTGTTGAAAGTTCAAATAACAAAACAACGATAAAAAAATTCAATACAATACAGATCATAAAACCAAACATTGTATTGAATTTACATGAACAGTATGATTTCACTTTGAAAGTGACAGAAAGAGCACACAAAGTTTTCACAAACAATAGTTATCATTTTGCATCTCTTCCTTAACTTGCCGTGTGAAAGTGTTCTGCATTCCACCTCAGCTTGAGAACTTATAGGTATGAGTCCACGCATGACAGGTCATGTGACAATTCAGTTACTCAATCATCAGTGTGCCTTTGTAAACAATTTTGGATTTTTCTCACTCAATCAGTTATTTACGACATGAAATGTTCACTTGAGTGGTACGCATAGTGTATATATTGACAAACAACCTCTCTTTGATTAATTGGAGTTCAAATCGTTTGAAAATCGTTTGTATTATTTGAAAGATCCACACTAAATTTCTAAAAATGTCAATGTCTTGCACTACATTATAAAGTAAGTGTACATATTGTAGTTCTGACAAATTACATTCTAACTTTATTTACTAAACTGGGACAAGGGATGTTCTAATTTTCATTGTCCAGAGACTTTTTGATGAAGATTCATAAGTAATACTATTTGCACATTTATTTTGCAGTAGGCCCTACATTACGATGGTTCTCAACTAGACTTTTTTTGTCATTACAAGACATCTTGATCCTCAAGGAACATTTCAAACATATTTGTTCCACACAGATATAAGGGTTCCGGTTGAAGTAATGTAGTGAAAATAATCCACCATGACTTCCTCTTCCTCAATGAGTTGTTTACAGCCAGAAAAGTCCTCAATGTGGTGCACATAGTGTATATATTAACAAAACAATCTCTCTCTGATTCATAGGAGCTAGTTCAAATGAATTAAAACTTTGTTTACGAGGTATTATAAAGAAGGACCACAGACAATTTAAAACATGTCCATGTCATCCTATACAGTGTAAAAAGTGCTGTTTTTACAGAGATTACATCCTAACTTTTTTTTTGACCAAGTTCATCATTCACTTACAATATTACCCAAGTGCCCCCAAGCTACACGCACTCACGTCTTTATGCCGAAATTAAATGAATAGAAGCAGTAAACATGTTGTGATGTGTGACAATTAAAGTAACGTCTCAGGTGCTGAGAAGAGAAAGAGGAGAAAGGACAAAAGAAAAAAAGAAAGAAAGAAAGAAAGAAAGAGAAAGAAAGAAATACACATTTAGGGTATCTGAATGAAAACATTAGACTTTTTACACATTAAATTAAAGGCATTAGATGAACAAACATAATTTTTAAGCGAGCTCATTTAACCAGCTGCGTTTAATAAAATGAGCTGAACACCCATGACAGCCAATGGCACGACTATATTATTTGTTGGGGTTGTTTGTACTGGCAACTTCCATGAAGTCAAGTCAAATTTTATACAAACCTTAATATATTAAATATTGAACATTCTCTATTAAATTAAAAACTCAAATCCACCTTAAAGTTAAATATTCCAATAAAAAATCTATTTTCTTATTTTATAAATCAAAATTTAATTTATATAGAATTTTTCTTATAATCCCCCATATTTTAAGAATAATTCTAAATATAAATTAACTTTTCTTTCAATCTTTATTTATATCAAATTTTATACAAACCTTAATATATTAAATATTGAACATTCTCTATTAAATTAAAAACTCAAATCCACCTTAAAGTTAAATATTCCAATAAAAAATCTATTTTCTTATTTTATAAATCAAAATTTAATTTATATAGAATTTTTCTTATAATCCCCCATATTTTAAGAATAATTCTAAATATAAATTAACTTTTCTTTCAATCTTTATTTATATCAAATTTTATACAAACCTTAATATATTAAATATTGAACATTCTCTATTAAATTAAAAACTCAAATCCACCTTAAAGTTAAATATTCCAATAAAAAATCTATTTTCTTATTTTATAAATCAAAATTTAATTTATATAGAATTTTTCTTATAATCCCCCATATTTTAAGAATAATTCTAAATATAAATTAATTTTTCTTTCAATCTTTATTTATATCAAATTTTATACAAACCTTAATATATTAAATATTGAACATTCTCTATTAAATTAAAAACTCAAATCCACCTTAAAGTTAAATATTCCAATAAAAAATCTATTTTCTTATTTTATAAATCAAAATTTAATTTATATAGAATTTTTCTTATAATCCCCCATATTTTAAGAATAATTCTAAATATAAATTAAATTTTTCTTTCAATCTTTATTTATATCAAATTTTATACAAACCTTAATATATTAAATATTGAACATTCTCTATTAAATTAAAAACTCAAATCCACCTTAAAGTTAAATATTCCAATAAAAAATCTATTTTCTTATTTTTAAATCAAAATTTAATTTATATAGAATTTTTCAAAATTTAATTTATATAGAATTTTTCTTATAATCCCCCATATTTTAAGAATAATTCTAAATATAAATTAATTTTTTTCTTTCAATCTTTATTTATATCAAATTTTATACAAACCTTAATATATTAAATATTGAACATTCTCTATTAAATTAAAAACTCAAATCCACCTTAAAGTTAAATATTCCAATAAAAAATCTATTTTCTTATTTTATAAATCAAAATTTAATTTATATAGAATTTTTCTTATAATCCCCCATATTTTAAGAATAATTCTAAATATAAATTAACTTTTCTTTCAATCTTTATTTATATCAAATTTTATACAAACCTTAATATATTAAATATTGAACATTCTCTATTAAATTATGACTGATATAAATTAGATATTTATATCAAATTTTAGTATTAATAGCCAAAAATACATTCTCTAATAAATTCCTTGTCTAAAATTCAACAAGGCCCAAGGTACTTAATATGATATGCTTTTTTGTAAAAAAAAATTATATATATATTATGTTTTAAATTAATTAACATACAATGCCCATTAATGTAACACCTGCTGTGACTCACCACCTCCACAGTTGATACTGATGTGACAGGAAATACAAACCCGAGCACACATCCACAGAATTCTCATGATGAATATGTTTGGATAATTCGTTGAAACCACAAAATTGCATTTCTCTGACATTTTCCCCCAAAAATATAGTATGAAAGGATGCTAGACAATCGATCAGAAAAAGCCAGGAGCAATTGACTTTAAATTGTCGATAGTCGCTTGGCGATGAGATCAAATCAGATGATTGGTTATTGTATCCGTGTGTATGTATGTTTGCATGTGTAAAGTACAAGGTAACGCTACACATTTGACTTATTTCAAGGTTTTAATCTCAGAAATGACTGCCTAAAACATATGGCATGCATAAGGATAAGAATGAGCATTTATTAGGCTAACAAAGTTTTAGGCCTGAAACAGAATCTCACAAATTTACTTAACTGTACCCAGTGGCAATGTATCCATCTATGAGTATTTTTAACAGCATTGATTGAAGTTGATTTGAGTAAAAACAGTTACAGCTGTAGTTTTATGACGCAAGCAGATATAAATGGTTAAGATCGAGCTTGATTGCTAGAAATACGGCAGAACTGGTGTTCTCACCCCAGTTTCTTGCCCCCTAGTGGAGAGAGAAAGGAAACACATGGTCACCATGAAAAAATTCATCATGACATCATCGATACGTGATTGACAGCCACTTTCAAAGAGAGGGCAAAAACAGCTTTTTACTCACAGGTGATTGGTCCGATGGTGAGAGGTTTCAAAGGGTTAGACTTAACAGCTGAGCGGGATTTCCTTCTGGAACACACCTGGAAGGAGAGAAGAAGTAGAAAGTTTATAGACATGGATGTTTGACGCTAATGCCGTATCATTGATGGATCGTAGCATAGAATGTTATCATTATCATCATAATTATTATTATTATTATTATTATTATTATGATTATTATTAATAATCATAATAATAATAATAATAATAATGTTGATTTGATGACGAGAGCAATAAAACCAATATGTTGAATAAATATCAACACAGTCACTCACAGGAGAGCAGGAAAACCTCCTCTGGTCACACAGGCTGAGGCTGCAGTGCAGGAAGACGTCCTGGTAGTCTCCCTGGTACAGGAACAGCAGGGCAGAGAAACGAGCCTGGAGGGACGAGCCGCTCTCATCCACTGTCACCTGGCTTCCATCACTGGGACACCTGTGAGACAGTAAAGGTCAGGATCATACTTTCCTTCTGTTACTCCATTACATCCTGGTCTGTTCCTGTGCAGTTCACTATAATAACAATACAAATAATAATAATAATAATAATAATAATAATAATAATAATTAATAATAATAATAATAATAATAATAATAATCATAATCATCATCATCATCATAATAATAATCATAATAATACAAATAATAATAATAATCAATCATTGTATTGAGAGCAATAATTATGAAAAATAATAGCTACTTGTTCTGAACCAGGAAGTATTTGGCCCGTCCATCTGGGTTGGGGGTGTGAGTGGCGTAGCAGTCCTCCAGAACCACCACAAAGCGGGAATCCCTCTCTTCAACAGACACGACCACAAAAAGGGCAGAACCAAGTGGCAGGGAGACTGGGCCCTGTGGGTAAGGCTCTGTGTAGTTGGAGTTGTGGTATAGAGACATGGAGGCTGTGGCCTTAGAGCCCACACCTGCAACACCTTCAAATCTGTCGAGAAACAACACAAATAATTCATGTTTTGAGTCAACTGAAATACATATAAAAGTGTAATATCCTGTGTTCTATACCAGTGGTTCCCAACCTAGTCCTCAAGGACCCCCACCCATTTTAGGTATTTAATCTTCCCAGTTTCTAACACACCAGGTTTAATTAGTCTCATACAGAAAGTCCTTGACTAATTGCACCAAGTGTGCTGGCACTAGGTAAGATCCAATTCCTGGCATGGCTGGGGGTCCTTATAAGACTGGGTTGGGAACCACTGTTCTATACTGAAGTCACCATCAAGTGCACTCTAGCAGGGACACTTACAGCGGGTGAGGTCTAACAGCTACGCTCAGATCGCTCTCTGTCTCCAGAGGATAAGCACAGGAAAAAGGGATGCTGAGAGGAAGGATGAGCGGGTTCTTGTTAGAGTCGCCTGAAGACATGTTCTGCACTGGGTAGACAAAGAGACTGTTGGAGTAGATCGCATGGGTTCTGTTGGTCTGAAATACAAGAGGAGAAGACCGCTCGGAAAGTTAGGCAACAGTGTGGGCTGAATATAACTTACTATGTAGAGATGTATTTACTTGTTCATTCTTAAGAAACTATTGAATACATTTTTGTGTTACGTAATAAAAGAAAGTTATAGTTGGGCAAGGTAGTATCAAAAAGTAAATTTACTTTATTGAACAAACACGGATTAAAATGTCTATTCAGCATGTTATATTATGTTTAAAATCAATAATTTGGCTATGCAATTGCACTAGAAATAAGGACTTTAATTCTTTACAGAAAATCGTTTTTTACTTATTGTTTATGTGATCCCAGCATCTAATTCCGACACTGAGCTAGAACAATGTGCTTCAACCATCAAAGAATAAACTGTGTTTAAAGAACATCTCTCACTGTCAAAGTGTTTCCACAGAGGCTGTCTGTGCGGTTCACTCGGTACCACGCTGTCCCGTTCAAAGCCCGGTACCCAGAGCAGACGCGGTCAGCCAGGTGGGCAGTAGAAGCATCCAACCCGGCCACAGCGAGGTGGGCTAGAGGCAGACCTAGCTGCAGTTCGTTCCGCCCGCATATAAGCTCGGGAGTCCAGGAATCGGGATGTTTAACTTGTTACGAGGAGAAATGGGAGATCAGAGAAGGAATGTTGAAAGGAAAAGAAGAGTAGGAAACAGACCTAGTCCCTTGCAGAGTAATCTGAATATTAAAGAGTACTTTTCATTTACTTGTGGCAATATATTTGAATGATAAGATATATCATGCATTGGTAATGCCTGGTAAAGAAACCTTAACAAAAACAATGACACCCTTTAGTCCTTACCTGCACAATAAGCCAAGCTACATACTGGTGGAGGGACAAACTTGTAGACATAATAGTTTCCAGGACAGGCTTTAACGTGGATGGGCTTAGTTTCCCAAAGACAGCAGGACCCTGACCAAGCTGCACAGGCACTGCTCTGAATGATCTGGAAAACAAAATCAATTGTTAGATTCAATACATAGGGATTAACAATTGTTTTTCATTTTCATAGATCAAAGTAAACATGTGTCATGCACCAAATCACAGCATGCCTACACGAGAATTAAAAACAATTATAATATTATTGTGAATGTTTTTCTTGACGTTTTTTTGCCTGAAAAATCTCAAATAAAAAATGTATCAGTGTGTTTTTTACAACTGGGTAAATCAGGGCAGTGTAAATACAGCCAAATTAAATAACAACAATATCTCATACCCATGTAGGGTTTTGTGTTAGCTCTGTTGTTGGGTTGGTGAAACATTACATAATGAAAACACATACCAGTCTGGCTCTTGTTAGCTCTGCTTAGCACTGTGGTGTAAACAGGCTTCAGTCTCCAACTCTCCTCATCTTACCTGGTCATTCAGCTTGGGATGCGCAGAGTTGAGCCACATGGGAGCATGGGTCCCACACATGAGCTCGCTCACACATTTGTCTGGCATGGAGGCACTGATGTTGTTGAGCATCATACGGTACCAGCCCTCCCACACCACACTTTGGTCACAGTGCACACCTACAACGTTTCCGTGGGAGCTGGTGGAACGCCAGGCGTCGTCCAACACTTTGTAGTTGGAGCAGGGGTCAGCACACTGCTGATAGCCACCAGGAGGACTGAGACAGTCCTGGCCATCAGGACATTGGGAGAAGCCACAATTGAAACGCACGTGAGGGAAGTTGTTGGTTGTTGTTGTGGCTGGTGCTTTTATAGTTGTGGTGATGGGGGTAATTGTAGGTTGTGAGGTATTCACAGCTGCAGATGATGGTCATGTTCGTTAGGAAAATATGATGAGAAGGCAATGTTTACAAATTTGGAAAAAAACAGTTACTGATAAATGGACAATATCTTTTCTCGAACTGATAAGGGCCTCAACCTTAACAAAAAGAATGACAACTCATTTGTCCTTACCTGCACAATAGGCAAGCCAACAGTTTTCGGGCCTTATGAACTTGTAGACATAATAGTTTCCAGGACAGGCTTTAACGTGGATGGGCTTAGTTTCCCATTGACAGCAGGACCCTGACCAAGCTGCACAGGCACTGCTCTGAATGATCTGAAAACAAAATAAATTGTTAGATTCAATACATATACATTAACAGTTGTTTTTTATTTTCATAAATCAAAGTAAACATGTGTCATGCACCAAATCACAGCATGCCTACACGAGAATAAAAAACAATTATAATATTATTGTGAATCTTTTCCAGACGGTTTTATACCTGAGAAATCTCAAATAAAAAACGTATCAGTGTATTTTTTACAACTGGGTATATCAGAGCGGGGTAAATACAGCCAAATTAAACAACAACAATAGCTCATACCCACTTGGGGTTTTGTGTTAGCTCTGTTGTTGGTGAAACATAACGATATGAAAACACAGCAGGTTGGATCCTGTTAGCTCCGCTTAGCACTGTGGTGTAAAACAGGCTTCAACAGGCTGGATCCTGTTAGCTCTACTTAGCACTGTGGTGTAAACAGGCTTCAATCTCCTACTCTCCTCATTTTACCTGGTCATTCAGCTTGGGATGCGCAGAGTTGAGCCACATGGGAGCATGGGTCCCACACATGAGCTCGCTCACACATTTGTCTGGCATGGAGGCGCTGATGTTGTTGAGCATCATACGGTACCAGCCCTCCCACACCACACTTTGGTCACAGTGCAAACCTACAACGTTTCCGTGGGAGCTGGTGGAACGCCAGGCGTCGTCCAACACTTTATAGTTGGAGCAGGGGTCAGCACACTGCTGATAGCCACCAGGAGTACTGAGACAGTCCTGGCCATCAGGACATTGGGAGAAGCCACAATTGAAACGCACGTGAGGGAAGTTGTTGGTTGTTGTTGTGGCTGGTGCTTTTATAGTTGTGGTGATGGGGGTTATTGTAGGTTGTGAGGTATTCACAGCTGCAGATGATGGTCATGTTAGTTAGAGAAAATATGATGAGAAGGTAATTTTTACAAATTTGGATAAGAATTGTTACTGATAAATGAACAATATGTTTTCCAAAACTAATAGGGGCCTCAACCTTAACAAAAACAATGACACCCCTTTGTCCTTACCTGCACAATAAGCCAAGTAACATACTGGTGGAGGGACAAACTTGTAGACATAATAGTTTCCAGGACAGGCTTTAACGTGGATGGGGTTAGTTTCCCAAAGACAGCAGGACCCTGACCAAGCTGCACAGGCACTGCTCTGAATGATCTGGAAAACAAAATCAATTGTTAGATTCAATATATATACATTAACAATTGGTTTTTATTTTCATAGATCAAAGTAAACATGTGTCATGCACCAAATCACAGCATGCCTACACGAGAATAAAAAACAATTATAATATTATTGTGAATATTTTTCTTGCCGGTTTTATACCTGAGAAATCTCAAATAAAAAACGTATCAGTGTATTTTTTACAACTGGGTATATCAGAGCGGGGTAAATACAACCAAATTAAATACCAACAATAGCTCATCCCCACTTGGGGTTTTGTGTTAGCTCTGTTGTTGGTGAAACATAACGATATGAAAACACACAGGTTGGATCCTGTTAGCTCTGCTTAGCACTGTGGTGTAAAACAGGCTTCAACAGGCTGGATCCTGTTAGCTCTACTTAGCACTGTGGTGTAAACAGGCTTCAATCTCCTACTCTCCTCATCTTACCTGGTCATTCAGCTTGGGATGTTTGGAGTTTAGCCACAAGGGGGCATAGGTGCCACACATGAGCTCGCCAACGCATTTGTCTGGCATGGAGGCGCTGATGTTGCCGAGCATCATACGGTACCAGCCCTCCCACACCACACTTTGGTCACAGTGCGCACCTACAATGTTTACGTGGGAGCTGGTGGAACGCCAGGCGTCGTCCAACACTTTGTAGTTGGAGCAGGGGTCAGCACACTGCTGATAGCCACCAGGAGGACTGAGACAGTCCTGGCCATCAGGACATTGGGAGAAGCCACAGCTGAAGAGCACGTGAGTGATATTGTTGAGAGACACAGCGGCACGCCGGCGTCGCCCACCAGTACTAGGAACTTTGCTAACTCCTGATGGGGCTAAAGTGCCGGGCGAGCAGGAGAGTCCATCGCCAAAGAAGCCTTCGTTACAGACACAGGTGAGGGAGAGGAAGGATGAAGTCGAGCCTTCTGAATCAACCAAAGTTTGGCAGCTGGCATGTTCGTGACAGACGTCACAGCTAGTGACCATCAGACCTGTAGGACAATTGAGAAAATAAACCTCTGTAAGTGTACCAGCTTCTGTAGTTTACAATGTTTTAATTTATATTGTATTAAAAAAGATTTACAATTTAGATTTAGAGGAATAGTTCAGGAATAGTTTAGCTACAATACTAACCATTTGACTGAATACCCATTCCTATCTCTATTTGGACAATTCAGGACAATGTTTACCCCAATTAAAAATAGAAAAGTGGAATGGAATTAGAATTGGGGAATGGGTTTCTGAAGTATTTGATTCAATAAATAAGGTAGTGATAAGAGAAAACCCATACCTTTACAAAATAAAGGTCACAAAAATATTTGCTCTTGTTTTTCTTGAGTTTAATAAAATAAATGGGTTGGTTGCTTTTTATTAGAGGGTCGGCATAGTTTGATATCGTTTATTGTTCATTTGGTACAAGCTAAATAACAACCCTGCCCACTAAAGTGCTTCGAAGTTATTTGTTTAACTTTACTTATGACAAAAAATATTGGCTACATGGTCTTGGTCAAAATCAAAGTTTATGGAAAATAACATTAAAACTAATTCTATTAATCCATCCAATTGAGTTTGGCACTGACCTTTAGGGCCAGTATTGTGTACCACTGTGTTGTATTCGATAATAATAATAATAATAATTCACTTTATTTATATAGCGCTTTTCTGACACCCAAAGTCGCTTCACAGCATCAACATAAATAACATGACAAAAATAAACAATTAGACTGAAATAGCATCACAGAGAGACAGTAACAACTGTTCTAGGAAGAAAAGCATGTTCAATAGTAGAAAAGCATGAGGAGTATGGGTTGTTTTCAACCCAGCCATGTTAAGAGTGTATATTTCAACAAATTGGAAATTCATTTAGATTGTCTTTCAGTCAGTGTTACAAATCACTTGCATTTTCATTAGAGGACGATTTGTGCCAATATTAAGTAAATAAAAACTGAAATGTTGACTTAAATAATTAAATGTAACATATTTAATTATTTATGTACATATTTCACTATTTATTTATTTATTTATATAACTATTTATTTCAGTATTTAATTATTTATTTCTACATTTATTTATTTATTGTCACATTTAATTATTTTGCTCTGCATTTATTTATTTCATGGTAGTTGGTGTCATGTGTACTGTGACATCAATAAATCTGTCAACTTCATCCATCAATAGCAGTTGGAGGGTCTAGCATTTGATTGGTCGGTCAATTTAAGTCGATTGCTTTTGACTTTTGAAGTTATACGCACTTAGAAGAACTTGAACTGTTCCCATGGCTACTACTTCTTTGAAATCTATTTTCTACAGGATTGTCTATCTGACTTGCGTACTTGTTTCTCTGTTTCTCTCTATTGCATTACTACAAAACTAATCTAGACAGTAATCCCCTACATATTTTTCTTATATTCAGACAACATTTTATAACTAATTTCATGTGCACCCAGCTCCGCTCAGTCCATTCTGCTGTCCGGCCGCAACCAACGCGGTCACGGTTGGGTTGCGAGGTCGTGGGGGCCAGGCTGGATCATCATGATGCTGAGCGGTCGGGACATGGTTTTGGTCATAGTTTTATACTTATAAGATCAGTATTTAGACAAGATACAACAGTTCAGACCATTTAAAACTAAAATGTTTTAGTTATATGTTCATTGCTTCCACGAGGAATAACAAAAATTGTTTCAACGTCTCTTAGGGTTGGAGTAAATTGCAGTAGTTCCGCCAAGGAGATCAATTGATCGAATGACGGAGTGTTTACTAAATTCACCCAATAGGATATTAGATTCCGCCCACTGCCATCGATACAGAAGGAAGTACACGACGCTCCTCCCACAGATCGTTCCGGAAGAGAATTTCCCCACTCTGTTCTCCATCGAAATATTTTAGAACCGCGAATATAAGATCCCTGTTCTACCAACACTTACAATTCGCTCCTGGTTTGTAGAGAGACACGGTTTCTTCTAAACATGGTAACTCGTTTTTAACGTGTTGAAATGTGAATTTATATATAACGTTTTTGACAACGCTTCAAATAAAAAACTTCAAACTGTATTTTTTGCTAGGCTCTGATTGGCTCTAAAACGATTTCCTGCGCTGCTCTGTGCAATCTCCACTCCGGTGCCGATTCGTTGCTCTTGTTTAGCTAGCTAGCTAGGTAACGTCATTCGCTTTAGTGTGAGTGAAGTCTCTTAAGTCAAGTGAAATTACATTTAGTTAGTTAGTTAGCTATCTAGCTAGTTTAGTTCGTTTGTTAACTAGTTAGTTTGTTAGCAGGCAATTACAAGACTCACATGTTGGAAATAAATAAAACGTACTACAGTTATGCACTCCAGAACGATGGTTGGCGGTCAGGGACGAAACGGCACCATTTTGTTGATATAGCTACGTTAAGCAAGCAAAGCAACCAATATGTTATAAAAAAAATACTAAAAGCACAATCGAACAATATATACTACACAGTACTAGCTAACAATGACAAAACACAACAGTTTATAAAAAAATTACTAAATACGTCTATACGTATGTATATACACAACTACTTAATTCATTATATCAAACTTTATTTATTCCAGACTCACAGGAGGGTCCATACCAAACAAACAAAACAAAAATAATAA
>JAPMUY010002851.1:0-23857 GCA_026901105.3 Galaxias olidus
ATAATGAAAAACAACGTTCTTAAAATCCTCTTACTTGAGATTATTTTGTTATTTACTGCAAAGATGGACTGTAATTAACATTTAAAGGGAAATATTAAGTGAAAAGGTAGGGTGAAATTCTCCTTTAAGTAGGTGACTACATTTTTTAAATGCTGTTTTGAGTTTTTTTTGGCCTGCATACTTTTTCTGTCCTTCTTTAGTACCCCTGACAAATACTAAAACCTAAACTAAACTAGAAAACACGCTTTAAAAACAAATTAAAACTAAACTGAAATTGAATACAAAAAGTCAAAATAACTAATGAAAAATGCAAAACTATACTAACCTTGCTACAAAAACAGATATTCAACAAATTAATCAATTACTGTAGATGTAGATAGCTAACAACAAATCCCTATGGCAATTCATCAACTTCTTTTCCTTTGCAACTGCTTGGCGTACGAGCACATCAAGATTGGAACCCCAATCTGATTTTTTTTAGGGGTTAAGTGCAAAAGTGACACTCAATTTAACAGATTTCTAAACGAGATGGAATGAGGCCGACCATAGCACAATGTCTGGTCTGAGGTTGGTTGACGCAATCTCAGCTGGAAATCATAGCCTCTCGCCTAAGTCTGCCACCATCTCCCAATTGTGTGCCCCGCCTAGCCGCCGGTGTCTGGTCTTGTCGGGGCAAGTCTGGCTTGACCCTCACTCTTCCGGACAAATGTTGTTGCCGGCCAGCGAGATGAAGGGCGAGAAAGGGCATGGACGCTCATCTGCAATCAATAATGGGGGCAGCTTGTGCTACAAATGGATCACTCGACTGTTAGCATCATCTCCAGTCTTACTTTGGCACACTTGTACTCTTCTGAGACTGGAAATGGGTAGCTCTAGGACTCCTTTGCTGTAGAGCCGTATGCTACTGAGGCACCTGGGAAGACCAAGCCACTTTCTATATAGCAGTTGGTCAGTCTATCTAGCACTTCCACCTATGAGATTGGAGCTTCATATAGGGTTAGTGGCCACATGAGGCGTGGAACAAGACCAAATTGCAAACGACAGAGCTTCAGTGTGCCAGGGAGTGTGGTCCTGTCAATGCTCTGCAGGTCACTTACGGCATCCTTCCTGAGCTGATCTACTTGCTCTGTCTTTTAGGGATGAGTTGTACCACCGACCTAGCTCTGCAGGATTTTCAGACTGTTGAAATTGTCTCATCGCCAATGTAAAAGCGTTGGTCTGACAGCTTTCCCTTGACACTGGAGATGCTTCTGGACTTGCTCGGCTTCATTCAAGCCAGCTCAATGTTCTCTTGAAGTATCCTCAACAGATGTACAGTACAAGCCTAGATTGCGGTGAATGTTGTAAGGTCGTCCATGTATGATCTGACAGGCGGAAGCCTTGGACTAGGTATTGTGCGTTGTCCTCCAACCACCCATCGAGATACTCTAATGATCAACTCCATGGCCATGGTGAAGGACAACGGAGAGATGGTACAGCCAGCCATGATTCCCACTTCTTGATGTTGCCAAGCTGTGGTGTAGTCTGCTGTTGTCAAGCAAAGCTGCACGTCCTGGAAGTAGGCCTTGACTACTTTTGTAAGGGCTACTGGGACCCTAACGAAGTCGAAAGCAGTCCAGAGAAGGCTGTGAGGGACTGAGCCAAAAGGGTTGGCGAGGACCAGGAAGACCATGTGAATGTCTGTTCCCTCCTTCTTGGCGACCTGGATCTGACGCAAGATGGTGGATTGCAGAAAACCGGATAAGCCTGAGATCCCTGCTTTCTGGATTGATGTGTTAATGTGTGATAATTACTTTTCTTTTGGTATCAGGATTCCTCCGGCTCTCCACCAGGATGTTGGCATCTCCTGCTTGCACCATACCAAGCCTCAGGAGGAAATGCAGGACATGTGGTGAAGTTTTGTAGAACCTGTATGGACCTCCATTGGGACCTGGAGCTGATGAGGCCCTTGCTTTATGCAGTCTTTTCCACTTCACTCCATCCAGTTGGGCTGATATCTAGTTGGTGTGACGATGGATTGATTGGTGACATGTCAGGTGGGAGGGTAATCTCTTCATAGCGTCGGTCGTCTGCCTTGGACACTGGGAGACTTCCACTCTTCTCCTTTGTGCAGGGCGCCTTCACCAATTTGAAGAGCTCTTTGTACAAGCTCCTTCTGCGCTTCTTTACCAGGCTGCTCTCCTCAGTGTCTCAAGCTCTGGATGTCTGCTTGCAACAGGTTTATGCCTGTATTCTTCTCATCTGTGGCTTCTTTAGCTCCTCTCTTTCCTTCTGCCTCCTGGACTTAGTGGAGATCGTCGGTGTAGTTTTCTTCCTCTACTGCTCCAAACCATTCCACTCCATAACTGCAGATTCAGTCCCTCATTCTCTCCAATGTCTTCATGATGGTGCCTCTCAGAGTCTTTAAGATGTTGCAGAGGTCACCATTGACCGCCTCCCATGCCTTTTCACAGGACTTTGGTCACTTGATCAACGGCTTTAGCCGGGTTTCGGTTGCTCCCCTGTGCCTTGCTCTTCCTCCTCTGGGACAGGGTTGTTGATGTCTTGGCAACTTTGGTTTTTGTCCTGCTTCAGTCAACTGACTTCACCTGCTTCTCGGTAAATAGCTGTTGATGTGAGATCCCTTTTGCCCCTTTCTCAGGTACCTTTTTCTCCAATTATGTATTTTCAGGCCTGTGATGGAAGCAACCTTTGCACTGTCGCATGTGTAACTCTGGAACTTGTGTCCTGTTGTATCTGTTGCAGCTTTAGGTATGCTGATCATCAAATATGTTGTCTGTTCTGTTACTGTATCAGTGGCATCCTCCGCCCCACGTTCGTTGACTGGGGGGGGGGTATTTTCATCCTACACAAAATATCAAATCAGCTGGATGGTCAAGTGAATGATGACATCTTCTGGGTTATCTTGTGGGTGCCCTCTTTACTCTATGTTTTGCTGATAGGGGCCCACAACACCTCCAGAGGGTTTGCTGAGAATCCCCCAAAATGCCATCTACTCACTTGAGGACCCTGTAATCTGTAAACATGCAGTACCTGTAGCTGCCGGAGGGATGTGTGGGAAAGCCAGTCCACCCAGGGACCCTGAGGTGGTCCCATGACCCAGGCCTCCTTTCTTCGC
The DNA here is from genome assembly GCA_026901105.3 of Galaxias olidus. Lineage (NCBI taxonomy): Eukaryota > Metazoa > Chordata > Actinopteri > Galaxiiformes > Galaxiidae > Galaxias > Galaxias olidus. Next base: position 3,119 of record JAPMUY010002851.1, read on the forward strand.
CCCTGTGCGCCAACAGTCCTTGCCCTCTCACCCCGAAAGTATGGAGTTTTTCTGCTCTCTGACAAGGATGTACAGCCATTCTTCTCCACTCCTCTGGGCACCTGAAATGCAAAACCACAACTAAGTACTAAGAACTCAAACTTCGGAACTGAGATGAATTATATTATAAAAGTCTGTGAACAAAGAAACTGCCAAGAAATTATAAACACAGCAACATTGCATAACGTAAGTGAATACAAAGGTTTAGTAAAGGACAGAAATAGCTAGGTGTTTTAATCCTTCATAGGTATGCATAAATATCAACCCTTAATTTAAGGTGGGAGACTAAATTGAGATTGAAGTCTATTTTGCAATTGAGCCCTATTTGCAAAATGTAAAGATAGTACACTTACCAGAACAAGTAATTTACATGCATCCATATTCCTGGCCTCTCTAATTACAGTTAAATTATATTACTGTTTGTCAGTCACACATTAAAGTGGCTATGCAACAACTTTTTTCTATTAGCATTCTGCATGTCTTCTTTGTGGCTAGGTAAAATAATTACACTAAGCAAACGGTAGGGGTTCCCAAAACTAGAAACTATATACAGCCGCTTTAATTATTAAAAAAAACGTGTTACTGTCTGAGGTGCTATAGAGATGATCCGTCAGTTTTACGAGGACGCAAGAAGTATAAAAGCCCAAAACTCAATTGGTCGTTTGTAGTTTGTTGGTCGTTCATCAAGCGAGTAATTTTTGTCATCTGACTCTTGTCGACAGCAGTATTAGGATTTAGCTATTTAAGGCTGGCATTGGAATACTCGTTACAATGCAATGCAAAAACTAAATATATAACCTTTTTTAAATAATGTGAAATAAGATTTTAATATCACAATTAATTAATTGTATTGGAGGATATGGAAGTTATGGACAAAAAAGTGGTATATTTTGGTTGAAACTTGACACGGCTTCTTAGTGCTTCACTTTCTGCCCTTGTGTGTTTCCCAACAGTCTTGATTGCCTGCCCTGCCCTGATTGAGTTCACCTGTTTTCCCTCCCTAGTCTAGTATATAGTCTGTGTCTTCCCTTCACTCTGTGCCAGTTCGTTTTTGTACCTTTGTGTCAATGGTCCAGCTTCACCTAGCTATCGCTCGTGTGTTTCTCAATTTTTTTCTGAATCCCTGCCTGCCTCTGTGACTACGCCTAGCCTTTTTCCTGTTGGATTTGTTTGCATGTATTGGATTGCCTTACATTGTACAGACCTATTTTTTGGCAAGTAAAGACTGTGTTTTTATACAAAGAGCTGTATGTTTGAGTCCTATATTCTTGTGGTTCACCAGTCATAACAAAACTTAAATATTGTGCGCATTTTTATTATATGTTTATTTTTATTTTCTTAAAGTTGCAAGAGGCAGGATTCTGTAGGAGGTCATTTTGGAGACCCCATAGTCACAAAGTTACAAAGCCCATAGTCCATGCCAAAGGGTGCTACTCTCGCACAGAAAACACTGCTCCTGAACTGCCTGAAACGCCTTGTTTGTAGTCCAGCGTTTTCTGCCGTAACTTATCTACGTCACTAAGTCACACATTCAAATAATGCTGGGCACGCCCTCAACCAGAGCCAGTCAGAGCGGAGGCCGGGTGGTAAGCGCGAAGGCATATTCCCTTTGTTCGGCCAGCTGATCAATCAGAGCAAACTGAGCTCGTCGGGAGGGCGGGCCTTAAAGAGACAGGAGCTAAAATGAAGCATTTCAGACAGAGGGTGAATAGAGGTGCTGCAGATCAAGGCAGTTTGGATAAAATAAAATGTTTTTTGAACACTAAAATGTGTAAACCTATTCTAGCAGAACTCCTAAATAAAGGTATGAACCTGTAAATTGACATAATATGGCCCCTTTAAATACATTTTTTAATTTGTAGTTTCAGATATAATTTATAAATCATTTAGCAACTTTTCTATATTTAGATCCAACTTATGAAATAAATGAGAAAACACGCTTGCTTTTTTTAAACTTGGCTAAGAATAAATAAAGTTTTAAAATTAAATATTTATTTCTAAAATCAAGATTTAGCAGAAAACCACATTAATGTGGCATATTATAAGTGTAAATACAGTATATGAATATATACAGTATATGTATATGCATGTGTATATATATATGTGTATATATGTCTATGTATGTATGTGTATATACAGTATACAGTTAGGGCCAAAAATATTTGGACAGTGACACAAGTTTTGTTATTTTAGCTGTTTACGAAAACATATTCAGGATACAATTATATAATCAATATGGGCTTAAAGTGCAGACTCTCAGCTGTAATTGAGAGTATTCACATCCAAATTGGAGCAAGGGTTTAGGAATTACAGCTCTTTAATACGTAGCCGCCTCTTTTTCAAGGGACCAAAAGTAATTGGACAATTGACTCAGAAGGCTGCAAAAAAAAAATAACAACGCTGCATGGGCTCTTCCCTCATTAACCTGTCATCAATTAAGCAGTTAAAAGGTCTGGAGTTGATTCCAGGTGTGGCGTTTGCATTTGGAAGCTGTTGCTGTGAACACACAACATGCGGTCAAAGGAGCTCTCAATGAAGGTTAAACAGACCATCCTGAGGCTGAAAAAAAAGAAGAAATCCATCAGAGAGATAGCAGAAATGTTAGGAGTGGCCAAATCAACAGTTTGGTACATTCTGAGAAAAAAAGAGTGCACTGGTGAGCTTGGAAACTCAAAAAGGCCTGGACGTCCACGGAAGACAACAGTGGTGGATGATTGCAGAATCCTTTCCATGGTGAAGAAAAACCCCTTCACAACATCCACTCAAGTGAAGAACACTCTCCAGGAAGTAGGTGTATCAGTATCGAAGTCTACCATAAAGAGAAGACTTCATGAGAGTAAATACAAAGGATTCACCACAAGGTGCAAACCATTAATCAGCCTCAAAAATAGAAAGGCCAGAATTGACTTTGCCAAAAAACACCTGAAGAAGCCAACCCAGTTCTGGAACAGCGTTCTTTGGACAGATGAGACTAAGATCAACCTGTACCAGAATGATGGGAAGAAGAAAGTTTGGAGGAGAATTGGAACAGCTCATGATCCAAAGCACACCACATCTTCTGTAAAACATGGTGGAGGCAGTGTGATGGCATGGGCATGCATGGCTTCCAATGGCACTGGGTCACTTGTGTTTATTGATGATGTGACAAAAGACAGAAGCAGCCGGATGAATTCTGAAGTGTATAGGGATATTCTTTCTGCTCAGATTCAGCCAAATGCAGCAAAGTTTATTGGACGGCGCTTCACAGTACAGATGGACAATGACCCAAAACATACTGCAAAAGCAACCCAGGAGTTTTTTAAAGCAAAGAAGTGGAATATTCTGCAATGGCCGAGTCAATCACCAGATCTCAACCCAATTGAGCATGCATTTCACTTGCTCAAGACAAAACGTAAGGCAGAAAGACCCACAAACAAGCAACAACTGAAGACCGCTGCAGTAAAGGCCTGGCAAAGCATCACAAAGGAGGAAACCCAGCGTTTGGTGATGTCCATGGGTTCCAGACTTCAGGCAGTCATTGCCTGCAAAGGATTCTCAACAAAATATTGAAAAGTAACATTTTACTTGGGTTTATGTTTATTTGTCCAATTACTTTTGAGCCCCTGAAATGAGGAGCGTTTGTATAAAAATAGCTACAATTCCTACATGTTTAATGATATATTTTTGTTCAACCCCTTGAATTAAACCTTAAAGTCTGCACTTCAATTCCGTTGTAGTTGTTTCATTTCAAATCCAATGTGGTGGCATGCAGAGCCCAAATCATGAAGATTGTGTCACTGTCCAAATATTTTCGGGCCTAACTGTATATATATATATGTGTGTGTGTGTGTATGTGTATATACACTGCTCAAAAAAATTAAAGGAACACTTTGAAAACACATCAGATCTCAATGGGAAAACAAATCATGCTGGATATCTATACTGATATGGACTGGGTAATGTGTTAGGAATGAAAGGATGCCACATCGTTTGATGAAAATGAAAATTATCAACCTACAGAGGGCTGAATTCAAAGACACCATGAAAATCAAAGTGAAAACATTATGCGGCAGGCTAGTCCATTTTGCTGAAATTCCATTGCATCAACTCAAAATGGTACTCAGTATTGTGTATTGCCCCCACGTGCTTGTATGCATGTCTGACAACGTCAGGGCATGCTTCTAATTAGACGACGGATGGTGTCCTGGGGTATCTCCTCCCAGATCTGGACCAGGGCATCACTGAGCTCCTGGACAGTCTGAGGTGCAACCTGGCGGCGTCGGATGGACCGAAACATAATGTCCCAGAGGTGTTCTATTGGATTTAGGTCAGGCGAGCGTGGGGGCTAGTCAATGGTATCAATTCCTTCATCCTCCAAGAACTGCCTGCATACTCTCGCCACATGAGGCCGGGCATTGTCGTGCATCAGGAGGAACCCAGAACTCACTGCACCAGCGTAGGGTCTGACAATGGGTCCAAGGATTTCATCCCCATACCTAATTGCAGTCAGGGTGCCGTTGTCTAGCCTGTAGAGGTCTGTGCGTCCCTCCATGGATATGCCTCCCCAGACCATCACTGACCCACCACCAAACCGGTCATGCTGAACGATGTTACAGGCAGCATAACGTTCTCCACGGCTTCTCCAGACCCTTTCACGTCTGTCACATGTGCTCAGGGTGAACCTGCTCATCTGTGAAAAGCACAGGGCGCCAGTACCTGCCAATTCTGGTGTTCTAAGGCAAACGCCAATCGAGCTCCACGGTGCCGGGCAGTGAGCACAGGGCCCACTAGAGGACGTCGGGCCCTCAGGCCACCCTCATGAAGTCTGTTTCTGATTGTTTGGTCAGACATTCACACCAGTGGCCTGCTGGAGATTATTTTGTAGGGCTCTGGCAGTGCTCATCCTGTTCCTCCTTGCCCAAAGGAGCAGATACCGGTCCTGCTGATGTGTTAAGGACCTTCTACGGCCCTGTCCAGCTTTCCTAGAGTAACTGCCTGTCTCCTGGAATCTCCTCCATGCTCTTGAGACTGTGCTGGGACACACAGCAAACCTTCTGGCAATGGCACGTGTTGATGTGCCATCCTGGAGGAGTTTGACTGCCTGTGCAACCTCTGTAGGGTCCAGGTATCGCCTCAGGCTACCAGTAGTGACACTGACCCTAGCCAAATGCAAAACTAGTGAAAAACAGTCATAAAAGATGAGGAGGGAAAAAATGTCAGTGGCCTTCACCTGGAAAACCATTCCTGTTTTGGGGGTCGTCTCATTGTTTCCCCTCTAGTGCACCTGTTGTTAATTTCATTAACACCAAAGCAGCTGAAACTGATGAACAACCCCCTGTGCTACTTAACTGACCAGATTAATATCCCAGAAGTTTAATTGACTTGATACTCTGATTAAAAAGTGTTCCTTTAATTTTTTTGAGCAGTGTATATATATATGTGTGTGTGTGTATATATACTGTATATGTGTGTATATACAGTGCTGTGCAAAAGTATTTGCCCCCTTACAGACACTTATTGTTTTTGCACATTTGTCACACTTAAATGTTTCAGATTATCAAACAAATTTTTATATCAGACAAAGTTAACCTGAGTAAATACAAAAAGCTGTTTTTAAATGATGATTTCATTTATTAAGGAAAAAAAGCTATCCAAACCAACCTTGCCCTATGTGAAAAAGTAATTGCCCCCTAAACCTAATAACTGGTTGTGCCACCCTTGGCGGCAACAACTGCAATCAAGCGTTTGCGATAAGTGGCACTGAGTCTTTCACATCGCTGTGGGGGAATTTTGGCCCACTCTCCTTTGCAGAATTGTTTTAATTTGGCCACATTGGAGGGTTTTTGAGCATGAACGGCCTGTTTAAGGTCATGCCACAGCATCTCAATCGGATTTAAGTCCGGACTTTGACAAGGCCGCTCCAAAACCTTCATTTTGGGTTTTTTGAGCCATTCAGACGTGAACTTGCTGGTGTGCTTCGGATCATTGTCCTGCTGCATAACCCAAGTGCGCTTGAGCTTAAGGTCACGAACTGAGGGCCGGACATTCTCCTTCAGGATTTTCTGGTTGAGAGTAGAATTCATGGTTACATCAATTTCGGCAAGTCGCCCAGGTTCTGAAGCAGCAAAGCAGCCCCAGACCATCACACTACCACCACCATGTTTGATTGTCGGTATGATGTTCTTTTTCTGAAATGCTGTGTTAGTTTTACGCCAAATGTAACGGGACGCACACCTTCCAAAAAGTTCCACTTTTGTCTCGTCAGTCCACAGAATATTTTCCCAAGTCTTGGGGATCATCAAGATGTTTTTTGGCAAATGTGAGACGGGCCTTTGAGTTATTTTTGGTCAGCAGTGGTTTTCGCCTTGGAACTCTCCCATGGATACCTTGTTTGCCCAGTCTCTTTCTTATTGTTGAATCATGAACACTGACCTTAACTGAGGCAAGTGAGGCCTGCGGTGCTTTAGATGTTGTTCTGGGTTCTTTTGTGACCTCCTGGATGAGTCGATGCGCTCTTGGAGTAATTTTGGTAGGCCGGCCACTCCTGGGAAGGTTCACCACTGTTCCATGTTTTCTCCATTTGTGGATAATGGCTCTCACTGTGGTTCGCTGGAGTCCCAAAGCCTTAGACATGGCTTTGTAACCCTTTCCAGACTGATAGATGTCAATGACTTTGTTTCTCATCTGTTCTTGAATTTCTTCAGATCGGGGCATGATGTGTTGCTTTTTGAGATCTTTTAGCCTACTTCATGTTGTCAGACAGGTTCTATTTAAGTGATTTCTTGATTTTACAGTTCTGGCAGTAATCAGGCCTGGGTGTGGCTAGTGAAATTGAACTCAGCTTTCCCAAAAATTTGGTTAATAGCAGTTAATTCATGATTTAACAAGGGGGGGCAATTACTTGTTCACATAGGGCCAGGTTGGTTTGGATAGGTTTTTTCCCTTAATAAATGAAATCATCATTTAAAAACAGCTTTTTGTATTTACTCAGGTTATCTTTGTCTGATATAAAAATTTGTTTGATAATCTGAAACATTTAAGTGTGACAAATGTGCAAAAACAATAAGTATCTGTAAGGGGGCAAATACTTTTGCACAGCACTGTATACATGTATGTATGTGTATATATATATGTATGTGTATATACGTATGTATGTGTACATATGGATGTGTGTGTATATATATATATATATATGTATATGTATGTGTGTACATATATGTATGTGTGTACATATATGTATGTGTGTATATATATATGTATATGTATGTGTGTATATATATATATGTATGTATGTACACTGTGTGCACAATTATTAGGCAAGTGATTATTTTGACCATAACATAATTTTATCCATAATTTCCAACTCCAAGATGTATAAACTTGAATGCTTATTGGATTTTATGCATATCAGGTGATGTGTATTTGTGTAACGAGGGAGGGTGTGGGCTAAGGAGATCAACACCCTATATCAAGGTGTGCATAATTATTAGGCAGATTCTTCTCCTCAGGAAAAATGGGCCAAAAAAGAGATTTAACTGACTCTGAAAAGTCAAAGATTGTAAAAAGTCTTTCAGAGGGATGCAGCACTCTTGAAATATCTAAGATATTGGGGCGTGATCACAGAACCATCAAATGTTTTGGTGCAAATAGTCAACAGGGTCGCAAGAAACGTGTCGAGAAGAAAAGACGCAAATTAACCGCCAAAGATGAGAAGAATCAAACATGAAGCTACCAGGAACCCATTATCCTCCAGTGCTGCCATATTCCACAACTGCAACCTACCTGGAGTGTCAAGAAGTACGAGGTGTTCAGTTCTCAGAGACATGGCCAAGGTAAGAAAGGCTGAAACCCGACCACCTCTAAACAAGACACATAAGTTGAAACGTCAAGAATGGGCCAAGAAATATCTGAAGACAGATTTTTCAAAGGTTTTGTGGACTGATGAGATGAGAGTGACTCTTGACGGACCAGATGGATGGGCCTGTGGTTGGACCAGTAACGGACACAGAGCTCCACTTCAACTCAGACGCCAGCAAGGTGGAGGTGGGGTACTGGTATGGGCAGGTATTATTAAAGATGAGCTAGTTGGACCTTTTCGGGTTGAAAATGGACTCAAAATCAACTCTCAGACCTACAGCCAATTTTTAAAAGACACTTTCTTCAAGCAGTGGTACAGGAAAAAGTCTGCATCTTTCAAGAAGACTTTGATTTTTATGCAAGACAACGCTCCATCACATGCATCAAAGTACTCCACTGCGTGGCTGGCCAGTAAAGGCCTTAAAGATGAAAAGCTAATGACATGGCCCCCTTCTTCACCTGACTTAAACCCTATTGAGAACCTTTGGGCCCTTCTTAAGCAGGAAATTTACAGTGAAGGTAAACAGTACACCTCTCTGAACAGTGTCTGGGAGGCTGTGGTTGCGGCTGCACAAAAAGTTGATTCTGACCAGATCAAGAAATTGACTGACTCCGTGAATGGAAGGCTTGTGACTGTTATCGAAAAGAAGGGTGGCTATATTGGTCACTGAGTTTTTTGGGGGGAAATTTCAGAAATGATTATTTGTAAATTTTGAGTTTGTTTATTATTCTCACTTTAACAGGTGAAAATAAACAAGTGAGATGGGAAAATCTTTGTTTTTCATTTAGTTGCATAATAATTCTGCACACTTATAGTTGCCTAATAATTGTGTACATATAGATATTCATTTAAGAAAGCCCAAACTTCTCTTTTACTACTTAAATGTTCAGGTTTGCGGGTTTGTTAACATTTTGGATTGACCGAGAGCACTGTAGTTGTACAATAACAAAATTAATCCTCAAAAATACAACTTGCCTAACAATTGTGCACACAGTGTATATACAGTGCATCCGGAAAGTATTCACAGCGCTTCACTTTTTCCACATTTTGTTATGTTACGGCCTTATTCCAAAATTGATAAAACTCATTTTTTCCTCAAAATTCTACACACAATACACTATAATGGAAATGTGAAAAATGTTTTTGACATTTTTGCAAATTTATTAAAACTAAATAACTAAGAAATCACGTGTACATAAGTATTCACAGCCTTTGCCATGAAGCTCAAAATTAAGCTCAGGTGCATCCTGTTTACACTGTTGATCCTAGAGATGTTTCTACAGCTTAATTGGAGTCCACCTGTGGTAAATTCAGTTGATTGGACATGATTTGGAAAGGCACACACCTGTCTATATAAGGTCCCACAGTTGACAGTGCATGTCAGACCACAAATCAAGCATGAAGTCAAAAGAATTGTCTGTAGACCTCCGAGACAGGATTGTCTCGAGGCACAAATCTGGGGAAGGGAACAGAAAAATGTCTGCTGCTTTGAAGGTCCCAATGAGCACAGTGGCCTCCATCATCCGTAAATGGAAGAAGTTTGGAACCACCAGGACTCTTCCTAGAGCTGGCCGGCCGTCTAAATTGAGCGATCGGGGAAGAAGGGCCTTAGTCCGGTAGGTGACCAAGAACCCGATGGTCACACCTGTCAGCGCTCCAGCGTTCCTCTGTGGAGAGAGGAGAACCTTCCAGAAGGACAACCATCTCTGCAGCAATCAATCAATCAGGCCTTTATGGTAGAGTGGCCAGACGGATGCCACTCCTTAGTAAAAGGCACATTGCAGCCCGTCTGGAGTTTGCCAAAATGCACCTGAAGGACTCTCAGACCATGAGAAACAAAATTCTTTGGTCTGGTGAGACAAAGGTTGAACTCTTTCACATGAATCCCAGGTGTCATGTTTGGAGGACACCAGGCACCGCTCATCACCAGACTAATACCATCCCTACAGTGAAGCATGGTGGTGGCAGCATCATGCTGTGGGGATGTTTTTCAGCAGCAGGAACTGGGAGACTAGTCAGGATAGAGGGAAAGATGAATGCAGCAATGTACAGACACATCCTGGATGAAAACCTGCTCCAGAGCGCTCTTGACCTCAGACATGTCCTTGAGTGGCCCAACCAGAGCCAAAACTTTAATCCGATTGAACATCTCTGGAGAGATCTGAAAATGGCTGTGCACCGACGCTTCCCATCCAACCTGATGGAGCTTGAGAGGTGCTGCAAAGAGGAATGGGCGAAACTGCCCAAAGATAGGTGTGCCAAGCTTGTGGCATCATATTCAAAAAGACTTGGGGCTGTAATTGCTGCCAAAGGTGCATCAACAAAGTATTGAGCAAAGGCTGTGAATACTTATGTACATGTGATTTCTTAGTTATTTATTTTTAATAAATTTGCAAAAATCTCAAAAAAACGTTTTTCACATTGCCATTATGGTGTTTTGTGTGTAGAATTTTTAGGAAAAAATTTATTTAATACATTTTGGAATAAGGCCGTTACATAACAAAATGTGGAAAAAGTGAAGCGCTGTGAATACTTTCCGGATGCACTGTATGTGTGTATATACTATATATGTATGTGTGTATGTGTATATATGTATGTGTGTGTGTGTGTGTGTGTATATATATATATATATATACACTGTATATGTATATATATTTAGAAATTTGACAAATTTCTAAATATCTATATATTTCAATTTCAAATCATTTCAAAGCGTTAGCAGGTTCTAATTTTGATTCGCACAGTGATCTATGGGCATTGTGGTGTACAATCAATTAACCATGTAAATGCCAGCTCTCGGCCCAGAAAACGGGTTCCAAGCTGGCTCCAACTCTCTGCTGGTCTAAGACCAAGCACCACTTCAGTCTCAAATCTCGACCGGGGTCCGACAGGGCTCAGTCCTGGGCCCTCTTCTCTTCTCTCTTTATACAAAGTTATTTTCATCCCCGGGAAGTCCAGCCCATTCCAAGACCCAACCATCACCGTTGATAACAATGTGGTCTCCTCCTCAAGTACAGCAAAGAACCTGGGGGTCACATTGGACGACCAGCTGTCCTTCTCAGCTAACATTGTGGCGGTAACGCGCTCCTGCAGATTCCTTCTCTACAACATCAGGAAGATACGGCCGTTCCTTACAAGAGAGGCTGTGCAGGTCATAGTCCAGGCCCTTGTCATCACGCGCCTGGACTACTGCAACTCTTTTTTGGCTGGGTTGACTGCCATCAAACCCCTTCAGCTCATCCAGAATGCAGTCGCTCGTCTGGTCTTCAACCTCCCTAACCTCACACTATTCCTCTACTTCACACACTGCACTGGCTGCCGGTAGCAGCACACATCAAATTCACTAGTCACTTGTCCTAGCCTATCGGGCGATGCCTGGAATCTGCCTACAGCTCAGACACGTCATCCCGATCACTGCGCTCTGCAGGAACTGAAACCATCGCTAGCTAACAGCTTTAAGTTTTTTTTAACGCAAAACATGTATCGTATTTACTTCTTCTTATGAGCCATGACAGAAACAAAATTATTTCATAGCTATAGTAGCAGGATTGAACAACTTCACTCGATTTACCAAATGCTTCTCCCTGGCTGATCTCACGTCGGCCCCCCCACCATTTTCATCACACTAGCCAGAAAGAAGTCACCCACAACTTTAATACAAAGCAGAATCTTTCGAATCAATAACTCTCTGAAAAAGAGAAACTATAATACAATTCATTCATATTTAAAAGGTTCTCTTTTAATTAATTTGTATGTTTCTTTTTATTTTTAGTTCTGACTTTAATCGCTTTTGATTGGCCGGATAACAAAGAAGTGACATTGATCAACGCTGCACTTTGGCAAAACTTCAACTGTTTTCCACATCGGACACATGACGTGCTCTGCCAAAAAGGAAAAAGTGCAAGGGGGCGCCGCTTTAAAAAAGGAGTATGCCAGGCACGTCTTTGAATAAGTAAAGAACGGGGAAGAGGCACTGGAAGCTGTAAAAGCGATTTTAGTTGCACCGCCGCTAGTCTGCCATTGATGTTGTGCAGTGTAGTTGAGGCTTGCATTGCTGCGAAAGTAGAGACTTATACTGAGGTATATGATGACGTAATGACGTGGCTTTCTTGCCAGTGGAATAGCAAACGGTTCATCTAAGGTTCTCAAATTGAACCCACAGTGAACTGGCTCTAGCACCAGCACGGAACTGGCTCTAGGTTCCTGTTGGTGGAAAAAGGGTAAGAGAAGACCTCTTCCTCTGAAGAGTGATTGTGTAGAACACACAGATGTCAGAGCACAATTGCATGTGTTTTCCCATGTTTAGCTACCAATTTATATATTTATTTTGAAAATAAATTTTTATTTTGAAATTATATAGGCCTATACAATTTCAAAATGAATAAATATTTTCTAATTATATATTTAAGTTCACAAATGCCACATTTGTGGTTTCTGCTAAATCTCGATTCTAGAAATATATATATAGACCTATTTAATTTAATACTATATTTATTTATAGCTAAATCTCAAATGTCAAGTGTAAAAAAAAAAGCAAGCAAGCTTCTCAGATTTATTTCATACATTTGATTTAAATGTATAAAAGTTGCAAAATGTTTTAAGATTTATAAATTGTAACTGAAACTACAAATTTAAACATTTATTTAAATGTTTTTCAGACATAAAAAAAAAAAAAAAGAGATTTAATTTCAATTTGGAAAGAAGTGACTAGATTTAAGTTAACACATGAAAATGTTTGCGCTTTTTTACACTTGTTTCTTGGAGCACATTTACAATTTACTGTTGTTGTAAGAGGAGGCTACAATATATAAAAGCATAGTAAACAAATTAGTTTACTTTTTAATAATTAGTCAACATGGTAATTGCATTGTCTGTAAAGAGCATACATTACCGCAGACTTGAAAAGACAAGAAGGGGGAGAAGTGTGGATGGTAATCACACCAGTTGACTGCCTGCTCTCCTTCAAAGGCATGCTACTAAAAGAACACAAACAATCTAACAACAGCTAGCCAACAATAGGCCTACATTTAAATGTACTATTGAGCACTTTGATCGATTAAACTATGGATGATTACCAATTGTCGCCTTAACGTTTAATAGGTTTTGTTATCTTTACTAACAAGGTTGGAAATAACCTCTGTTGGTTTGCAAATGTCATATTACGTTAGCTACATAGTTACCTATAAACTTGAAGTGGTAAAAAAGCATTTTGACACCCACCTGAGTCTGACTCAAGACCTGCCAGGCAGGTACTTTATTTACGAGAAATTCGCTCCTTGCCCGGCTCCTGGCTTCCCTGACCTACTTATATCGTTGCCATAGTAATGTCAAACAAATGAGAATAACAACACCATCCCTGCATCCATGCTCCACGTCATTTTGAACTATCTGTGCAACCCGTGTAGTAATTTAATAAAATAACCCCCCAAAAATATGTAGGTCTATTATCGAAAACGAGTCATATACACCGCCTGACATTGACAACTAACGCATGTCATGGGTCTACAAAAATTGTGAGAGAATGATAAACCTTTTCACGTCTGTGTCTTGTGGGCTCCTTTTGAAGATGTGACTTCTTAGTTCACACATTTTACAAACTTACAGTAGGCCTGTAGTAGGCGATATGTGACATCATCTTTAGGCCTATATGTTGTTTCGGTTGCATAGGCAATGCCACGCTGAAACGTACAAGGGCAGCCTTGCCTACTTATGGAACAAAATAGTTTCACGAATGACATACTAAAACATGAGAGCCTGATACGTTTGAAATATCATCATTCATCGAGAAGATCATTTTGTTAAAAAAAATGTAGGCCTAATTTGGGCAGTACCACGCTTTTTTTATGAGACTGATATGGAATTGTAATATTGTCAGATATATCCTATAAGCTACAGAGAAATAGTGCATTTCTATAAAATTGCATTATCCTGCAGACTCCAGATAAGGTCTGCAGATAAGGTCTAGATCATTTGAGATCCTTGGCGCGTCAATGAACACCTGCAGGTGCACAATCCCGTAAAGACCAGTTAACGCTGACGGCACCCGCAGGGCTAGGCAGCTAGCCTACTTAATATCAGGCTGTTAAAGACGCGTAAAGGGGTGAGAACGTGGCCAGACCTATAACTGGGAATAAAAGTTTTTTTTTTCGTTTGCCGAGTCAAGTAAAAGGGAGAGGACTACATGGATTGGTGGACTACGTTGGCAGCGAGTATAGCCTTACTCTGGCTTCTCTGTTTTATAGACGGTAAGAGAACCTGGTTAGCAGAGATTTGGAACCTGTCATCATCAAAGGAACGGTGTGGCAGTGGTCTTCCACCCTATTGCGGTATGCAACAGCTTTAATCAATCTATCAGAATTATAACCTATTCTGCACCGCACCACACGTCCGACAAGTTGAAATATAGGTTAGGCTACTACTGTGTTGGAGTTGGCCAATAAGGTCAATAGGCTACTAAGCTTCTAAAATAGGAGCATATCCTAGACTGACTAGATCAAAGTTAGCCTACAAAAACGTACTGCCAAGAGGATGAGCTTAAATTGTGGCACATGGAGTGAAATAACATTTATTAACCACACTCGAACTTTGATACATCAACACTTGTCTACATGACCAGAAAACGTTTTATCCCAGACGGCTTAATTGTCATGTGTGATTAATGGAACAGGAAAATCGTTTAGCCCCATACCAAGTTGGTTCCATATTTTTTTATTTATTTTATTTTGCGAGTTGGTGGCTCGCAAGGATGTTCCAAGGTGTTCATCGTACTCCTAAACGTAGCACTTGGCTGTGAATGACTTTAATCCGAGGTCAGACACTTTTAGTAATAGTTCTTGACATTAGCCGCGGAGTTTTAAGTAAGACTTTAGCTGACCCCGTTACCCTCTTATCCCCAGGTAACGCCGTCCTCGAGCTGCGGCTGCTCTTCCACGCACTAACCAAAGCTGCGTGCCACCTGTACTTGGCACTGCTGCCACTGCGTCGCGCCGGCAGCCACTTCGCCAACTCTGTGAGACACGTCGTCAACCATGGACCTCCCCCTGCTAAAAAAGGCGCACTACACCTTCTGGAGGGGTTGTGTGTGGTGTGTGAAACTGTCCCTAACGTCCTTGGAGCAGCCCTCAACGTAGGCGCAGCATTCTGCCACGCATTGCAGGGGGCATTCTTTGTTCTTGCAGCCACTTTGCGCACCATTCAAATCAACCTGTTCTACCAGATGAACAGGGAGAAGGAGAGATGGGATAAAGAGCGAAACAGGGCAAAGGATGAGGAAAAAAGACAGAATGCAAAAGTAGTGGAATATATTTCGGTATTTTGTCAAGATCCTGTCACTTCCCTTCGAATAAAAGTTGACGTACCACCAGTATATAGATAATTTAATTCAGACTATTTGTCATGAAATGCAATGGGCAAAATGGCACATGAGATGGCTCTTCTGGTGGGGCTGTGCGCGCAATGTGTCCATAAAACAGGTCCAGAATTTTGAATGATGAAACATGAGTTTGATTTTCAAGTGTATTTTGTACTTACTGATTGAAAAGGGAATTGCTCGCTAAGCAAAACATAAGAATTAATGCCAAAACTGATTGGAAGAAAATATTTTACCTGTTAAAAAATTTATGAAATTACTTATTTGTATGATGTTGTACATGCTTGAGTTGGAAAAAAAGGTTCTCATATCTGTTTAGTTGTGGATCATGGCAAGCCTATTTAACCTGTTTCGTAAAACAGAAAATACTGATGATGAATTCCAGTTTCAGTCCTAAATTAAAAATCTTGATTCTGAGTGTTTAGTTTGATATCAACTGTCTTCAGGGTTTAAATAAGCGATTCTAATTACTGCTCTTTACTTTTTCTCATCACACCCAACTCACTTCAATCAAATACTATACATAGTACAGTATCTTTACACCAAGGTACAGTATTACTATTCAAAACACGAAAGCTGATCCTAATCCCTCCCACATGTAGGCGGAATCATCATTTATTCCCCCCCCCCCCAAAAAAGAGAGAAAAAACATAAATTATTTCCTTAAAGATCCTCAACTTGGATATCTGAGATTACCCACAACAGCAATTATTCCAAGGGAAGGGATCGTGCTTTATAATAGAACACTGTCTAAGTCAAATCAGGTAACTGACACCCAGAAGTATTAGGTGGTGGATGTCACGGGTCCTGTAGAGATAAAGAGAGAGACTAACACTAAAAATAGATTTGTGTGCAGCCTAGCATCAGGTGCTTTTCATGAGAGTTTCAGGGGGTTTTACTTGCTGTAGATGGAGAAAGAGAAAATATTCTCAGTTTGGACGTGGGCAATGACACGAAAAAGTATATTACAGAAAGAGTTTGTCTACCAGGATGTTAAAATGTGGAACAGAGGCCACTTCACTTTAACATTTTAAGCCAGCATATTCGTTATCTTTACTGTAATTACGGGGTCTAATAAAAATACAAGGACCACATGCATAAACTTGCTACCAATATATACTGAAGGTAATATTCTGGAGAATAGACTTAACATCCTTTAAACACTTTGGCTATTACCGATTTAGAGCTTAGTTGACTATATGCATGCTCAGCTTTAGCTCAGCTTTAAAAAAAAAAAAAAAAAGTTATGTGCTGAAAGGATTAATGTAGCTATAGCTTTAAGGTTTTGGAGAACTTACAATGACACATTTATTTCTGTGTGTGTTCTGTGTGTGACTGTATAATATAAGGCTGGTGAAGGTGAGTGAAATTAGAAATGTATTTATTTATTTTTTATTTAAATTTTTAAAGTTGTTCCCCATAGGACTCCCTGAAGACTGATTGGCACAGGTTTTCAGTTTTGTAAGAGCACATTTGGTTTGGTTTATTACACATAACATTTGCTCACAAGGATTTAGGCAGTTTTTTCGTGCAGTCTCCCTGCCATATTTGCCAAATCTCAGCTAGATCAATGGGGATCACAGGGTTTGCTTGGTTATGCCTCTGATGTGCAGAGACGTGTCCTTTGGCCACACCAGCATTGTGAACCTTTACTTTAGCTGTGTACTTGAAGCGGATCCTTCTCTCATGGACCTCTATATGTTGCTGCATGAATCATTCTCCCAATGATAATCAGTCTCGCTGTTACCGCCACTTTGAAGGTGCTTTTAATTTGCCTAATGGGATATTTCTATATCTGGGTCCTAACCACCCCTCCAATCAAGCATTTATATCCTGATATGCCCAGTTGGTGATACTTTTCTTCTTCTTCCTAAAGCCATGTGTAGGTATTAACTAGCTTTTTTTATTTTTTGATATAGGGCTTGCCTATGCCTTGCATATGTCTGTGACTAAAGCTCTTTTCATGCTCTAATGTATAACCTTTTTTTAACTTGTAACTTGAAAAAAGTAAACATTTCATTTGTTCAAAGGTTTCTTCTGTCACCACTAGTATTTTATTTTACAACATTTATTTAAGGAAGTAATGCTGTGTTGTTATAAGATAAATTTTGATGTTATTCTGCTTATTAGTATTATATGCATTTATATTAGGTCAAATATCATGTATTGGACTTTCCTGATGGCTGCTCCGTTGGCTGGCTCTGCTTTGATCTCCGAGGAGAGCATTAGTTAGACACTTCAAGGGCTTCCTCTGACACCAAAGAGCTTAAATTAAATAGCTTTAGGGGTTAATTTAATTACGTATGGCCGCAACTTTACCACCGCTTCTAGTCTTAGGGTGGATACAATATCTTCTGTGTGTCTGTGGAAAGGCCTTTATCGTAGTTGAGCTTACCTTTGAAGATACAAGAATACTAGTTCCAATAGCAAAAACGTAGAAGTAAGACCATTTGTTTTTGTCTCATAAGTTAAAATGATATGAATAAATATTGTTTTCATAAATACCGGTCATTATTCTATCCCCTCTTTAAAACTGCAACTTACCAGTGAGATACATAGCCTGTCTGCAGGAAAACTATAATATTAACATTATTACAGGTACTAGGCCTGTTATTATTATTATTATTATTATTATTATCATCATGACTTCTAACTTTGCTTTAATAAAGAGGGAAACAAAATGACAATGGTTGAGGTAGAAAAGCAGAACACTTGTAGAAGAATAGAGATTCAAAGAAAGTCTGAACAATAATAAATGATAAAGCAAAGTCATCAGGTTTTCTGATTGTGAGGGTTGCGATGACATCTGTCCAGTACAGGGCACTGCAGGACCATGGTGGGGAGACATTCCTCTGACATATCACAGGTTTGCAACAGGTGGGTTCAATCTGATGATTGAGGAATATAATTTATGGGTGTCTGTTCTATTGCAGTAGGAGTGCACCTGTCTATGGGCAAGGAATGTGATTTCTATTATAAACTTCAAGTCTTAATTTGTAGCAGAGATGTGTTTGCTGCTTGCATAAAAACTTAGATTAATCTATCTCAAAATCTTTTTTTATATTTAGCCAAAACCCAAATGTGTTGTGCCCCGCGCTCCCCTACTCTGGCAGCAGCCCTGACAACAGCTGAACGTTGCTATCCCTAGCCAATAAAGTCAACTAATGAATGGTAATGAGCAATGGGCATTCACCACTGAAAACGGCATGCGAGTTGGAAGGGGAAAAAGAGGCACTCTTGAATAATACAAAAAAGATTTGTAAAACTGCTTCATAGACACAAATGTATGATTGTCTACATCATCGGCCATTTAAAATAATAGAAAATATAATCTTTCGACTTTGTTTCCAATTCTTTTCACTGTCTGTATGCCACTGTCAAGTAGAGAGAGGCATTGTTGACATTTGAGTAAACGTTCATGCAGTAACAGACTAATCATATATTGTTCAGTGGCATCGCATAGTAACCTTACTTTTGTTAACATGCTTGTGATCAATCAATTACATTCAGAATGCTGTGGTGACTGTTTGACCCTGAGAGGCCAACGCACTGCAACTTCAGAAAACACATGCAAATAGATAATACACAAGCAAATTAGGAAAACATCTAGATCAATTTGACAACACATGCGCAGCATTTAGAAAGCGCGCTGTTTGAAGGTATCATACCAACAACATTACTGTCAGGAATGTGACATACCTTCTAAAATCGCATTTACAAACCTGCAGTTAGGAAGGTACTCCAAATTCTTCAGGCATTATGTTGCATATGTGGCCAGTCACAGAAGTGACGTAAAACATTGAAACACTTTTTTTTATTGGGTGCATGCACTGTACCTTTGGGGTGCTCTCTCCTAGCGCATGGAGAGACGTGGGCCTGAGTTTTTGGACCAATGAGGAACGGCGTGAGTGAAGGGGAGAGGAAGGGGGAGCGCGTAAGTTTTGGCAAGCCAGCGGAAGATAATTAAGCGTTGTTCACAACAAGGACAATTCGTTTTTATTTGTTTTAACTGCGGTAGTTGTGCTCAAAAGTGCCGGTTAGTTCGGTCGGCTCGTTCTTGGGAAGAAAGCGAAGAGAGACCGAACGCCGAAGAGAAGGAGGTCAGTTAGCTGCCTGGAGCTGTGGCCAAGCTACGTAGCTAGCCCAGTGAAGAAGTGTAGTCGGTCACGTAGTCCAGGCACAAGTCTCTGAGTTAGAACAGTGCATCTTCAGTTTATATCGGCTTATTCTGTACGTGGTTTCAGTGGCTCGTTTGCTCTGCGTTGTTTGGACTACCAAATCTCTCTTTCCCCGTATTTACCTGTTCTCCCCCACCCCCCAACGGAGGTTTTCGATGATAACGCAGACTGTGAGTAGCTTACCATTTCCCTGCCACATGAGACCTCCGGTATGGATTGAAAGACACTGGATGATACAAACTTTGAATTGTTTACCGTCCCAGTTGCACACACGGACTCTCTACCTGACTGTTCCTCGGAAACATTTCAGACTTGTTGTTGCTGTAAATGTGATGTGCTATTTCTGAAATGTGATTTAATTGTGTTACAAGGATAATTGTGTTTGGGGTTTGCAGTCCCCTGTTTTAATGAGGGTTATCGCATGTAGAGTTTATGGTCATTTTGAGAAATAGTCTCATTGATAATTGATGCCCTGTGATGGACTGGCGACCTGTCCAGGGTGTACCCCGCCTCTCGCCCTGTGTCCGCTGGGATAGGCTCCAGCCCCCCCCGTGACCCTGTACAGGATAAGCGGTAAAGTTAATGGATGGATGGATGGATAATTGATGCTCCAAATACCAGTCCCAGATTATTAGTACCTCACCGGTGAGATTTATCTTAAACTTGAGGGTAATGCTTTTAGTTGTATTTTATTGTAATTTTTCATTATACCCATTGGTTTCACTGAAATAAATGAGGAATTGGCTATTCTAATTGTGAAATTGTTGGTTTTAAATAAGAGGTTCTCCAGAGTAGGGGCAACTTAGCCTTACGACAGCCAGGGGAAGGATTAGGGAGGGAGCTGTGAAGTGCTGCAACGTGCAGCCCTATGTCAGGTAGCAGCACAGATCACCCATCACTTCAGGAAGGCCCATGACATGAAAATCTCCTGAACCCCCTTTCTCCTACCGGACTTGTGAGGTGTAGGTTTAGTTGAATTGTGCTGGGAGGCTGGGACCAGTTCCCTGGCCTTCCTGCCGTCTGGGGAATACAGCCAAGATCCCCTACTATACAGGTACAGCTCTACCTGTTACACATACCAGAGATGGAATAATGTTTACTCAACTTATTAATAAATACTGACTATAAAGTTGGTAAAATATATTGATGATTGAATTCAGGTTGAAATTAAGTTCTCAGGCACATCAATAGAACATACCATTTGACTGATGTATGAATGCATCTTTTGTTAGGATGAATTCAGTTTCCCACTGCAAGGGATTGCTGTAGGCATCTGAATGATTGCAAACCTTCCAAGCTTTATTTGAATCAATATT
>JAPMUY010002856.1:0-17500 GCA_026901105.3 Galaxias olidus
AAGTTCTCAATAACACAGAAAAAAAGGCCTATTTCAGCTTTTAAACCCTATTTTGCAGTTACTCTTCCACTGTCACATTATTAGAGTTCAATCTTGTCATTCTCAAACGAGTCAAAATGTACATTCAGCAGGTTTTCTCAGTCTTTATTTACCTATTAAAAGAAACACAGAAACGGCACCAGGAGTGTCACCAGACTCCACGTGCTGCTGGTGCGTACGCACGTGGATTCTTAGGCCAACGGGTTGTCTCTGACCTTCTTTACTTTCAATGTTAGCCTAGCCTCTGTTAGCATCGAAAGGTAGCTGCCTTCCGTAGTCCTCGTCTTTAATCTGTCAGAAACATTTACTCTTTTC
Organism: Galaxias olidus; assembly: GCA_026901105.3. Classification (NCBI taxonomy): domain Eukaryota; kingdom Metazoa; phylum Chordata; class Actinopteri; order Galaxiiformes; family Galaxiidae; genus Galaxias; species Galaxias olidus. The sequence continues at coordinate 355 of JAPMUY010002856.1, forward strand.
TCCCACACACACGTTCGCTCTTCTTTTCTCCGCGCCGCTTCTCTCTCCCTGTCTATTGACCTTCTTGGCTCCCCAACGCAGCGCTCCGGCTCTTTGCTTTCGCTCCAAGGCTCCTGTGTTGCTGAGCTACACACCTTTCTGCTCCTTTCTTCTTTGTTCTCTCTCCTTCTTTTCCTCCTCTACCTCCCTCTCATTCTGAATCAATTACAAAGTTATATTTCGAAGTCGTTTGGGCAAATACGTATGCTATACGTATACAGTCCACGCCTATATTGTGGGTTTATAATCTTTTTATTTGCTTTCCTACACCAAAGTGTACCCATTTGGGATCACGCCATTTACTTTTTCTTCTTTTGCCACATTCCTTTGTCACTCGTTCACCCAACAACTGGTGGGTGTTTTTTTTTTTTTTTTTTTTAATCTCATTTTGGGTTCATATGTGTTGAGATGAGGTAAAGACCTGTATGCCTAGGGACACATATGTACATGCTAAGATCACGCTCCGCTCCTCTCCTCGTGTGCTTTGATGAGGTCTGTCGTGAGCCGTGGTGGCTAAGGGGCAGAGAGATGATAGAGATTGGATCCGCCGACAGACTCCATGTGTTGGGAGTAATATTGTTTCCCAGCCATCATCCGGGAGCAGGAAGCCATACAATCTCATTACACCGATGCCTTGCCTGCGCCGAGCTTTTGGGATCGTGTCCCCTGCGGCTCTGCCAGTCTGCCAAGGACGGGATGGAAGTTCCCTGACTGTCCCTAATCAAGTCCATCAGACAGACGCTGTTTGCCCCTGCGTGTTGCCTGTGCAGAGAGAGCACCTTGTGTCCTTTAAAGCGCAGCCATTAGCACTGTTTTGAAACTATGTAAATAGACAGCAGAAGGGGAACTAGAGTGATGTTGTGATGGAAAATGTTAATATTCTCTGCGAGTCAATGCAAAGCCCAGCCTTTACTAAGCCAAGGGGTTTGAGCCATCAGCTGGGTGGCCATTATTGGTGGCTCATCTCTCAATTACAGATACACTCTGAATACCACGTGCACTCTGTCCCCACTTGGAAACATGTTCTTCTCTGTCTCTCTTTCTCTCTCTCTCTCTCTCTCTCTCTCTCTCTCTCTCTCTCTCTCTCTCTCTCTCTCTCTCTCTCTCTCTCTCTCTCTCTCTCTCTCTCTCTCTCTCTTACTAGTTCCCTTGAGGTCTCGCTCTGTTTCCGTGTATCTTTTTTTTCTGTCTGCCTCTGTATTTACCTCACTTAAAGGAAAACCAACCACTCTGTATCACTGTTTGGGGGTCTGCCCTGTGCGGTGGTGGAGGTTGAGTGCTGGATACTGTATGCTGTGTTGATTTTTGCTGCAGTGCAGCAGGCAGTACTGTACTGCTGCCCCTCTCTCCCCCCTCTCTTTCTCTCTCTGTCTCGTTCTCTCACTCTACGTCTGTGTGTTTCTTTTGTTCCCGCGGCCACTGTTAGGAATCTGTGAAACACTTCCACACAGTTTTTGTTTTGTTTTTAAATGGCACGGGTCCCAAAGATTCCGTCTCATCCATCACGCCTGGCAAGTCCACTGCTTCGACATCTTCCCTGCTGGCCTGGAGACATCTTTGTCAACCTTTTTTGAAAGCCCTTCATTTCCTTGTGCCTATGTGTTGCCACCTGCTCCTGATCAACCTGTCACACCATAGGTTATAGGGTGACAAGATCAGCACTTTGTTACCTAAGACTATTTCTGTCTGGTCAGTTTGTGTCTGTACTTTTATAGACTTTATTTGAATTGATAGATTTTGAGAAATCATGAAAATGTAGGCATTATTAAGAAGAAGCCAAGAGTTTGAGGAAAAATAATTGTTGTCCTGGTGAAAGCCAAATGTAGTTGACTAGATCCAAAGGATATTTAGCCTTTGCTGTGACTGGCTACCAGGGGACAGACCAGGGAGAAACAAATGGTACTCGAGGCCAGATCCTTGGTTTGAGGAAAAATACTTGTCCTGATGAAAGCCAAATGTAGTTGACTAGACCTACCAAAGGACATTTAGCCTTTGCTGTGACTGGCTACCAGGGGACAGACCAGGGAGAAACAAATGGTACTTGAGGCCAGATCCTTGGTGCGTTACCCTCAGCACCAGCCATAGGTTTCATTGGGGAACCTGTTGCTCATGAATTAGAGCAAAGCCAGCTAACACAGTCCACATTGTTGTGGCATACCGTACACACCATTTCTGCAGCCAATTAGCCAGGAACACTTAACTGTTGCATTATGCCACTTGACATTTCGGGCGGTGTTATCACCACTCGATAGAGAAAGTGTCAATGCTATCTGTGTTATTCCGTTATCAGGCCACTTCTGGAGTTTTACTGACAGTCGTGGAATCCACAAGAGGTTGGCACGTTTGTGTGTGTGTGTGTGCGTGTGTGTGAAAGGGTGTCTATATCTGTATAACGTCGATGTGTGTATAGGTTAAAAGGCTGTGTAAGGCTGTTAGGGGCAACAGGCCACATGCTGGTGCTGTGATCACTTCAGCGGTAGTTTAAAAAAAAAAATTCTTACCTTCAGAGCTGTTGCCTTCAGACATATAGCAAACATGTACAAAATGTACAGAGAACGTGCAAGGTCCAAAATGGAGACCAGTTCTTTTGTGGACATTATGGAGCGGCGTGTACGTAAGATGATCAATGCTGAGGAGCACCATGGTAAGTCAATAGTTAAGTAATAATGCACTAGGCCACAAGCTATTTTCTAATCTTCTTTCTCAGGTGATGGCTATTGTTTTTATTTCAACAGAAATCATGCTCATATCATAGTAGTAATGGCACATTATGAATACAGTTAAATGAAGGGAAAATAACTGAGAGTGTTGCTGTAATATTTAAAACGGTATAAATTGTGCCTATATAATATGGTTATTTCATTAAAATGTTGAGTCCCTGGCTGCTGTTGAACCCATTAAAACCATGGACCGCTCTATATAAAGAAATCTGGGGGATGTCTAAATGATCTGTTGGCAGGCTGGTGGATTTAGATGAAACAGAGACATCATCTGAACTTCTCATGAGCAGGGGAAAATCCTATTGATGTAGTACGCTTCACACCAATAAAACTAATCACTTCATTGCAGATGATCAAACCTGAAGGTCACTCTTTCCGTAGAGTGAGTGAGTAAATGAGTGAGTGAGGGAGTGAGTGAAATAATGTGTATGTGTGTGTGTGTGTGTGTGTGTGTGTGTGTGTGTGTGTGTGTGTGTGTGTGTGTGTGTGTGCATCATTGGGCGGTGTTGAATTCATAATGCATGCGGTTCCTTCAGAATACATTTTTGTATAATTTGGCCTGCATAAAGCATGACCCAATTGGGAAGTCAAAATTTAGCAAAAACATTGGTTCAGTCAAGGCTCTAAATTATTACCTCTAGCATTCTATTCTATTCTATTCTATTCTGTTCTGTTCTATTCTATCCTGATCTAATCTTCCGGAGTGAGAGGAAAAACAGATGCATGACTGTACAATACTCTTAACAGGGTCCTTAAAATGAGCTCAGATGCCCCGCTGGAGTTATTTATACATACGGCACATCCACATACACACAAACACACGCACACACACACACACACACACACACACACACAGACAAACACACGCACGCACACACACACACAACGTGCTCCTGTCGGGTGCTGGAATTGGCGGATAAGCAGGCAGCACTCTAACCCCAGCTTGTTGTCTGCGCTAGCTGTGCATTGTGGGTGATACCTCGAGAGCCTGGTCTGTCACTCTGTGGCGCACAGGTCCGGGTTAGACTTCAACCTAACACCCCGACATGCACCGCGTCCGCACTCAGACCGTAGAGGTGCGGAGAAGCGAAATTACTTTTTCCCCGAGTGCATAGAAGCCGACACACACGGGGGGACGTGCGTTTGTTTTCCTCCTTTCATCCAAGGTGACAGCCCGTTCTCAGGCTTTCATCCTCTGCCTCTGACTCGGCCCCTGACACCACCACCATGGTGACAATGTCCCACGTGAAGCCACCGGGCTCCAGCCGTCGCCAGGCAGCTCCAAGGGGATGACAGGTGACATGGTTCACTGCACGCCACACCTCCACATCTAATCTCTGTCGTGCCGTAAGAAACACCTCCCAATAATGGGCGGCTAAATATAGTTGTCTCCACTAAAGACCTCACATAGCAACCGAGACACGATCTGCCACATCCAAGGCCAAACATGGCGTCTGCCTTTTCAAACAAATTCAATGGCGTCGGCTTGACTCAACGCAAACTCTCTTTTTTTATTATGAAAGCAATGGGCTTTTTTTTTTTTTTAAGTTGGACAAAAGGTTTGGACAACTTCTCTAGCACGTTTCCTCCGATGCAAACAGAAGAGCTAACGGTCGGCAACGACGCCGTGTAATTAGAGTGACAAAGCAGTGCTTTCTCCCTGCCAGTCGCTGACAGCTGGAGGAGTGTCACCTGCGCCGGTCTGACGAAAACATCTGTCCCTTTATGGAGCGCGTCATCCTCAACTGCAGTCGGCACATGTAGGACCGATGTCCTAGGCTCCGCGAGGCGTCCTGTAATAGCACCGGCTACCTTCCCATTGTGCGGGGGGTCATTTGGGAGTGCTGCTGTGGTTGATTAGTCTGTCTTGATCTCCGTGTCCTGCAGCCAGGCGCTCACAGGGAAAGGAGGCTGGTGAAAGTGGGCCAGATAGTTAAGATGGTTTAGCAGGCGCAGGCTTGGCCGCCGTGCTGCCACTGTGGGGATAAACAGAGAGCTTTTGTGAGGAAGTCCTCTGTGAAATGGATGTTTTTTCTCCTTGGCACCATTATTCATCCAGGGATATGATGCTTTAATGATGGCTCTCACGCCTCTAACAACCTCACTGCTTGGGGACTGTTACGGTGTGCTGTGCGCCCGCTGTGTGTGCCTGTCTGTGTGCGCGCGTGTAAATGAGAGGGAGAGAGGAAACAGGATGAAATATGGCCGGCATTTACAGAGAAAGCAAACAAGACAGCTGCATACAAATATGAAAAGATTAACGTTACTTTCTAGGACCATTTATTTATGTTGGTTAGTTTACAGCAAATACATAATAAATACATTTTTGTTTCCGACATTGGGTTGTTGAAAGATGCTGTGTCCAGCACACTGTTATAATTTTTTAAATGTGTCTAATTAGGCCATTAAATATAGAATATATGTAGAAATATATTTCCGTACGAACATTCTGCAGGTATTTTTGAAGGTTAACACAAAAGTGCAAAAGTGATATTTTAATGTGAGGAGATAAAGAATCAGAAAAAAAACGCTTTCTGAAGAAAAAAACATTCTCACAAAAGTAGTAACATTGGCTTGTTATCAAACTTAGTCATCAAACTATCTGTAATTCAAAGAGTTTTGTAAGAGCCACTACTCGGACAATATTGTTTGTTGGGTTTTAAAATTGGAGAAAGGAAGTCAAATGTCCCTACCTCTTCGTTAGGTTTGTCAAGCTCTGTGAACGACAAATCCGTGCTAAGTAATGATCTCTGACAACCTTTCAGACAGCGGTTAACGTTAGGCTGCGTCTTCTATTTCGTCCACGTTTCCCTCTTTCCAGCAAAAGAACAGCCCTGCATGCACAAAGTTGTGTTGATTTCAAGCATTATTAATAGAGACATCTTCACGTGCTTCATGACCAGTATACTGACTAATCCATTTTAACATTGCTTCAAATGAATGAAGCTCTGGGACAAAGGGCGAACACGAGAGAATGAACATATGTTGACTTAAAAGTAAACCCTTTCTTCAAACTTGGCTTGGCTGTGCACACAGACTTGAAAGGTGTCATGTAGCAGTATAGATATGTTCTTCATCAATGCCTCACCACACACACACACACACACACACACACACACGTAGTCCACACGTGATCACATTAACGCTCTGCTCCACCGTGGCTTTGCGCGTGGGCACCTGATATCACGGTGCCGATGGCAAAGAAAACGGACAAACAAATCGAAACCGCTCAGTCCTTTCTACTATTCATTGTTCTGCATTGATGAGCACTTAGTGGACTGCTGCAAACATTGACGGTTCGTGCAGTGGGGAATACAGATAGCATTGAAGTGTTGTCCCGTTGGCCTAACCCCAGTGGGATATTAGTTTCTCTGCCATATCCCCACTGTCTGTCTGCTGTGGGATCGATAGCGAGATGATTCACCAACCATCCCATTGATGACCGTAAGTCCACCGCGAGTTGGCTGCACTGGAAAACTCTTTTGTTTAAACAGCATTAGCATAATGTGACCCTTCTGATCGACCTTGCCATGCAACAAAATGTTCCGTCACGGTATGTATCGACAGCCTGCCGGATTAAAGTGAGGCCGGGTAGGGGAATGCACAGGATAAAGTCCTGCTGTTTGAGTGAACTATTTCTTTAAGGAAGGGGTAGACCTGTGAAGACCATCGAGGCTCTGTATGTATGAGAAGGGCTATATTTAGCCATGGCACAGAGGGGAAAGAGCAGGCAGGCGTGCAGTTTTTTCCTGAGAGAGACAGGAGAGGCCTTTTTTTAGCGAGGCGAAAGGAAGGGAAGGAGCTATGGGAGGAAAGGTGAAAAGCTGCTGCCGACAATCACATGGTACAGGCTGACACGGCGTGGAGTCATTGTTAAAGGGCGCAAATGGAGTAAAGAGACACGTTTTTTACCCGGAGAATACTCTCCGCTCGGCGGGCTAATAGCCCTGGGTGTGTAAGAGTCGAGATGTGAAAAAAGCCCTGCCATTGATACGGTGCACTGTCGCAAAAACGTTGATGGATTTCCACGGTGAGGGAAAAGCAGTCATTTGTGTAATCACAGAGTACATGAATCAGCGGACAGGTTAACTGATGGTGTTTGGAAAGGGTTCCTGTTCTCTCAGGGTGGAACTCCATGGAAAAGCTGTGGGAAATAACAGCGTCCCGTTCTCGTAGGCTCGAGATTTGGTGGGGAAAGAATCCCTTAATGATCATCTCGCTATTTATTTTTGTGCGCCGTTGTCAAGGACCTTGAGTCAGTTCGTGGCGTATCTTTTGTTTGTTTGTTTCTCAGTTGACAGCTCAAAACAAGGGTATGGTGCAATTTCCGACAGTGCATTTCACGCAAAGCTGCACCATGCCCTCTCCTCCGTCCTCGGTCAGTATCTGTCACCTAGCCCTCCTGGCTTTCTCTTGACATCGATGGCCTCTAACTGACTCGCGTGATTGGTCGAGCTGACGGGTGAGAGTGGGGCTCTGTCCCCTCCGGTGATGTCAGTGGAGGAGCACACAGGTGCACGGTCAGTCAGTGATCGGGGAGAGTCGTTCTCCCAGCAGTCAGCAGACCCTTCATCTCGGCGGTGTTCACACAGTCCCACGGCCACGGGGTCGGCGGTTCACAATTCACTTCCTGTGACCTCATCCACTTAGACCTCATACATTTAGAACTGAATGAAGTACTGTGTACTAAACCCACTGAATGCCTTGGCCCGAGTAATGCAGCATAACCATTAGTATTTTAGGGAAGTGTTCAGGGCGACGTCTGGTGTTGGAGCACCGACGCTGACAGACAGACTGACAGCCAGCTGCTGAGTCTGGAGGTTGTCTAGGAGGCGACGTGTAAACCAAGTCCTGGGCCGTCTAATCCTCCACGGCCTCCGGGGTACAACGGCACCTTATCCTCTCCTTATCTGTGTGCCGGGCACTTTCCTTTCTCCTTTCTTCCTCCTCAGGGCCGTATCACTTTTCCCTTCGAGGGCAACGCGGGTTCCATCAGAGCCCCCCCAAAGAGGCCTGTCAGGAGAACCTGATCCTTTTAGTCTGAACAGGGCCGGGCGGTTCCGTGCCAAGAGCCCCCGGCGGTGGGGCCAAACGCCCTCCCCGCGCCCTCCAAGTCCACACCGCCGCGGGTACGCCTCCTCCTGTCGCCTCCGTAACTCTAGATTCTGATGACACTGACAAAGAGGGTGCGACAGTAGAGGGCGGGGGTGGTCGTGGAGGGGGGTGGGCTGATGGTGGTGGTGGGTGGGGGGGTGGGGGGGGGGGCGGTGTTGGAGTGGCCGTGCATCTCCTGCTAACCAAGTCAGCATTCCGTTTTTGAGCAGTGTGAATAGAGTTGGAAAAGGGGCTGTTGGACTGGAGTGGATCAATGTGGGCCGGAACAGAGCGCCTCAAACGGAGGGCGGCGTAATAGAATGAGCATCGACGGGGAGGCTGCGTCTCAACTTGGCGTGGCCCTCGGACGGGGGAGCCCAGGAGCCAATGAAAGATCATCGCATTCTGGCCGAGACTGACGGCGCGTCGATGATAAGGGAACGGCCGTGCCCCACATAAATACTCCATGCTTTGCTTTGCTGTCTTCCCCCCAGAAAGGCTAGCATGATTATTTCAACACCCCCGATGGAATGAAAACGGATGACTGCTAAACAGTATGAGTGTCACGTTTGAGGATGATGAAGGCTCCTGGGTTCTTCCAGCTCTTTCCTGTTCCATTATTAACATCCTGGCGCGTCATTTTATCCACAGCTACGTTTAAGTTGGTTGGGCCGACATATAAAGCGCTAATGCAACCTGACTGATGTTTTATTTAAATGCCTTCCATTATGCTAAACTTAACAGTGTGGGACCATAAAGGTCGTCGCATAATTGTTGACATTAGACCTGACATAAATAAACTTTCGTCCTTTGACAGTTTCAGGGTACATGAAATGGCAGGCAGCGTTGTGATTAATCAACATCCACAGCCGCCCATGGCTGGCACCATCATGACATTTTAGTTGACGATTAATTGTCATTCAAATAATTGCGATAAGGTTGAATTGCCTTTGTGTTCATTTGAAGTTAGTTTTATTGTATGAGCCTACAGTAGTTTAACGCTAGAGACCTACCTTGTAAAGAAGAAGAGGCATTTGCTCTACATAATAAAAATGGCTCATCAACTCAATAAATGATTGCAACTAGAGCCCCGTGGACCCCTCACAGATATCTGTAATAATCGCGACAGCCCTACAGCCGCCTACGCGTAACCCTGACAACCTGTGTGTGTGGCGGGCCTACCCATGTGAGTCCTGGGCAAATCCACCATCAGTCAGATTTACTGATTTGCGCCGGGACTTATTTGATTACACCATTGAGGGTTGGCAGCCAGGTTGATGGTGAGAACAGTAATGGACAAGGACACCCAGCCAAGTGCCAAGGTCCTCCATGCAGGAAGCCTGGCCGCTGGGCTCCTCGGAGAAGCGCATCCTCAGCACCTTTGTCTTAATGTATGTTTGGCGGTGATCTGAAAGGTTGCGGGCATAAAAATAGACATGGGAACGCATGGCTCAACAGCAGCGTGGAGATGAAACCCCAGAGAGGGAGTGAAAGGAAAGGGGGGGGGGGCGTCAAAGGGTTCACTACGCTGCGGCGCAGGCCCTCCATGTGAGCGGTGCAACGGCATTAACTTACAAAATGACAAAATCTCAATGACAAGGTTATTACCAATCCATTCGTATTGCGCGATTCAGTCGGCTGCTCCATGAAAGCTGTGCTAAGTGCAGAATGGAATCCATACAAAAAAAACAGGTGACAAAGTCAAATGTTTGACTATGTCCTTTGAGTGCTTCTAGAAATACCCGATTCTCTCCCATATGTTATCAGCAGCCTATGTGAGCTTCTGTCATATTGGATTGGTATTCATTTGTCTTGTAACGTGAATCTTCCAAGTTGTAAATAGTGCAGTAGGGAAAATTGATCGCCACTCCTCTCATGTTCAGCAAATGTATTTTCTTTCTCTGGTTGCGAAAGCTTAAAAAAAAAATGAACGTGTGCGTTCAGTCGATAGCTTTCCCGTCCTGTCGCCAGCTCTTTGTCTGCGTGATGTCGTGGCGGGAGAGATCGCTTCCCTGTTCTGGATGGCCGTAGATCATGAAACTGATCGTGGCTCCCGGTACAGCCGCCGCTGTCACAGCGGTCCGGTGTATGACATGATGTATGCTACGGCATGACACAGGAGGCCCGGTGAGATACGTGAGGGCGCTCTTTCTCTGGGCCAGACAACATGGCGGTCCACACGGGCCGGTGAGGCAGATTTGTCGCCTGGAGACTGCTGGAGGTTGAGCCCCGTGTTAGTTACAGTAGATAAATGTCAGTGTATATCTTTCGTGTCGTCTCTGTCCCCCCCCCCCCGGGGTTTGAAAGCACATGGCGACGTGACGTTTTTGCCGTCTGATTGTAATTGCTCAATGCGGGTCGACAGGAAGGTCTGGCATTCAGGGTGTGCAAGGTTATTTTTATTTTTTTCCCCCAGTTGTTTCTCCTCTCACAATACAGTGCCATAGGTTCCCCCGGAGCCAACCAGCTACAAGACGGCTGCATAAAATACCAGGGAGTTGGCATTCGCTGCTCCAGTCCATGTCGAGCAGGAAATGAAGACTTGCGACTCTAATTTGTGACGCAGATGTTCTTCGGAGTTAAATTGCACTTGCGAGAGGCCCCAGCTCGGGTCGGAGAGGCATGCATTATTCAATAGTTTGTGATGTTTAAAAAAACAATAGAGTGAACTATTTGGTACGGAATTGTCATGCCTCGGGAATGGTTGTTACTTATTGATGGGATGCGTGTTGTGGTGATTTTCGGAGAGCTTGTTTGCTACGCGGCTAAACGACACTAAGACGCCGCGTGCGTCGGTAGCTTCCTCTACGAGTGGCTCTGTGGCTCCTCCGGCCCTGTTTCTTACCACGCTGCCCCACATCGACTCCCCTGAGTTAGGCCAATCTGGACCCCCGTCTCTGCTGTCTACCCCCCCCCCCCCCCGGCCATCGTCTCAAGAAAATGTGAATTGTGTAGTGATTTCAGATGTGTGTGTGTGCGTGTGTGAGAAAGAGAGAGAGAGAGAGAGAGAGAGAGAGAGAAAGCTAGACGGAGAGAGAGACATTCTCCCCCAATCAGATTAAAGAATGTGCGAGCGAGGTGCTATTATCACTGATCCCGCCATTAAGCCCAGTAGAGCACATTAACAGGCTCAGACACGTAGCACACACCTGCTCTCACACAGAGGCCGCGGCGGAGCCCCGTTCCCTTATTGCACTTCTCTGCCCTGCCCGCCACTTTGTCTTCAGTTTTCATCTCCTCTCTTCATTATTTCCCTCTCTCTCTCTCTCTCTCTCTCTCTCTCCATCTCTCTCTCCCTCGCTCCCCATTTTTCGATCTTTTATATTTTTACGTCTCCCTCCCCTTGCTCTCCATTTGTCTCTAGCAGGCAATACAAAGCCCCAGAGAGGCTATCTCTATGAATTCACAACTGCCGCTGTAGGCAGAAGGCTAGCCACAGGTTAGCGGTGTGTGGGGCCAGCAGGAAAATGCTGACTAGCAGGAAGTTTACCCACTGTGATGGATGTGTTTTTTTTCTCCTAGAAACCTGTTCATTCGTGTGTGTGTGTGTGTATGTGTGTGTGTGTGTGTGTGTGTGTGTGTGTGTGTGTGAGCACGTGTAGTACAGTATTCAGCACAAGCGCTTATTGAGTGTTTGAATGAGTGTGTTTTATTCCACCTGTGCAGTATGTGGGGTAAGCTTTCAGTATGCAGCTGGGACTCATTCAACACCTTGTTGTTTGTGTTTCGGAAACCACCAGACCCACACAGCAGACCCCTCCTGCGCGCGCGCACACACACACACACACACACACACACACACACACACACACACACACACACACACACACACACACACACACACACACACACACACACACACACACACACACACACACACACACTGAGCTCTGCTTCTCTAATTGGACTTGCACCTTTCCCCACCTGGCATTCAAGTCTAGACTTGTTCCTCGTTGGTGAATCATAAAACGTGTTATTGAGTTGAGCGAAGGCTGAGCGAACCTGTTTGTGTGAGTACATGTGCATTTGCTGGTGTGTGTGTGTGTGTGTGTGTGTGTGTGTGTGTGTGTGTGTGAATGAGAGTGTAGATCGTCCGTGGTAATCATAACCATTTGTTCAGAGCACAAAAGCTGGCGTCATTCCGATGCTCCGCCATAAAAAATGTGTGCCTTTGTCTTCAGCGCTTTCTCATCCTCTCCACCTGTCTCTGTGACCGTAGCGCGGTCATACTGCTTACTATACTCCTCTGCCTCGCGCTCCATAAGGCACCGCTGTCAACAGCAGGCACTTAAGAAGTAGCCCATTTTACAGTGTTCAAAACAGACATCAATATTAACTCGCCTTATAACACAGCACTCACAGCCAGTATGAAAGGAGGGGGGGGGTTGTCAGGAAGATGAAGGGCTGGGTGCGTCTGGCAAAATAGAATACAGTAGTACAACAGTGGTGGCTGGGTTCTACAGTAGTAGAATACAGTAGTAAACAGTGGCTGTGCTCTACAGTAGTAGAATACAGTAGTACAGTGGTGGCTGCATTCTACAGTAGTACAGTGGTGACTGCGTTCTACAGTAGTTGAATACAGTAGTACAACAATTGCTGCGTTCTACAGTAGTAGAATACAGTAGTACCACAGTTGTTGCGTTCTACAGTAATAGAATACAGTAGTACAACAATTGCTGCGTTCTACAGTAGTAGAATACAGTAGTAGAATACAGTAGTACAACAATTGCTGCGTTCTACAGTAGTAGAATACAGTAGTACAACAATTGCTGCGTTCTACAGTAGTAGAATACAGTAGTACAACAGTTGTTGCGTTCTACAGTAGTAGAATACAGTAGTACAACAGTGGCTGTGTTCTACAGTAGTAAAATACAGTACTACAGTGGTGGCTGCGTTCTACAGTAATAGAATACAGTAGTACAACAGTGGCTGCGTTCTACAGTAGTAAAATACAGTACTACAGTGGTGGCTGTGTTCTACAGTAGTAGAATACAGTAGTACAACAGTTGTTGCGTTCTACAGTAATAGAATACAGTAGTACAACAGTGGCTGCGTTCTACAGTAGTAAAATACAGTACTACAGTGGTGGCTGCGTTCTACAGTAATAGAATACAGTAGTACAACAGTGGCTGTGTTCTACAGTAGTAAAATACAGTACTACAGTGGTGGCTGTGTTCTACAGTAGTAGAATACAGTAGTACAACAGTGGCTGCGTTCTACAGTAGTAGTAGTAGAATACAGTAGTACAACAGTGGCTGCGTTCTACAGTAGTAGAATACAGTAGTATAATGGTGGTTGCGTCTGGTTGAGCGTGTACATGCTTTTAAACCCCTGGCGCACCACGGAGCAGGCTGCCCATGCGGTAGGCTACCGAGGCCGAGCTGGAGCTGTGCTCCTTATGTAACACCATGGAGGGGAAGTCACCACGGGCGTCTTCTCAGACGGGAGGTGATGTTTCCTTTGTGGCGTTAGGATCCAATCTACGGCCTGATCACTTCCATTCACTAGGAGACAAGCGTGTGTGTGTGCGCGTGTGTGTGTGTGTCTTGGCGTGTTTGCGTGTGATTCATCTCATAAAGGCCAAAGCCTTTACTGCTGACAGTGCCTATCCATCCTATGCAGAGGCACAAGCTGTCCGTCGGCCACATTCCTGTTTTATTGACTTGTGTGTGTGTGTGGGTGGGGGGTTAGTTTAAAGGCAGGCACATTTCTGAGCCAACATTTATGCCTTACCCATGGAGGAAGGGGATCCTGGTCCGTCAGTAAGGCTCGTGGAGAAGAGCCGGTGGTTCCCTCTCTCGTTGGACAGCTACATTCAATCCATAGCTCTGTAACTCTAACTCTACGGTGTAATGGTCAGATCACGCTTATAACTCTCAGGGCTTGCACTTGTGTCTTGAGGTGATAGCTGCTGTGTCATGTTAGGACAGTGTGTGTGTGTGTGTGTGTGTGTGGGGGGGGGGTGGGGGGGTGGGGGGGCTGTGTGCTTTACGCTCCCCGGGTCCCCGGTGTCATCATCCAGTGCTGGGCCGTGAGGCTGCGGGGAGCCCAGCGAGACAGTCGGCTGCTCTAACAGCAGGGGCACGGAGACGCCGACGCCCACATCAACGCGCCCTCGCTCGCCCACACACACCGGGCCTCCCACCGGCGTGTGCAGGCCGACACAAACGTTGAGGACGGCGGGGCAAAAAAAAAAGTATCACGCCGACGTGTTCCCAGCGGCCCACCGCAAAATTCTTCTGTCCCCGAGAACGGAACGATTTGTTACCGTGTCTGCATGGCCCGCTCCGACTGAACTTTTGCTTTGCCCACATCCTGCCTCACAGCAGGGTGGGGAAGCATCTCCCTGACAACGGATTCATCATGAGCGGCTGTCCTCCGGTGGGCAAGGAGAGAGGATGCCGGACTGAGGGAAGAGGGCTTCCGCTCCACAGCTGTTCTCCTCGCCTTAGCCAGATGTAACCTTGGGGTCGGTGGAACTTTCAATGCCCACAGTGCCGTTGGTGTCCATCGGCAGCCCCCCTCTTTCTTTCGTTCGTTCGTTCGTTCGTTCTTTCTTTCTTTCTTTCTTTCTTTCTTTCTTTCTTTCTTTCTTTCTTTTTTTTCTTTCTTTCTTTCTTTCTTTCTTTCTTTCTTTCTTTCTTTCTTTCTTTCTTTCTTTCTTTCTCTCTCTCTCTCTCTCTCTCTCTCTCTCTCTCTCTCTCTCTCTCTTTCTTTCTTTCTTTCTTTCTTTCTTTCTTTCTTTCTCTCTTTATTTCTGTCTTTCTTTCATTCTTTCTTTCTTTCTTTCTTTCTTTCTTTCTTTCTTTCTTTCTTTCTTTCTTTCTTTCTTTCTTTCTTTCTTTTGCCGTTTCCCCTCTTTTTGTTTAGGTCTCTCTCTGTGTGCCTCTCTCCCTGTCTCCGTTGGTGGGTGAGCGCGCCGACAGTTTGTGTCGCAAACTCCCCTGTATCACTGATTCTATTCTGGCAGCGTGTGTGTGTGTGCGTGTGTGTGTCTGTTGTGATGTGATTGTGTTGGCCCGTGCCTGCACCTGTCTGTGTGCAGCTTAAAGAGTGGCCGTGCTGTCAGAGCTAGGCTGCGTGTAGCCTCGTGTGTAGCGATCTGCTCACTGGGTAGTTTGCTTTGGGAGAGGGACTTCCATCAGCCCTAAATGGCATCCATCCAGCGTAGTGCGACGGGGTCCCTGTGAATCAGTTCAGTGCAGATTCTCCCCACAGCTAAATCACTACACCACCTACTGCTGGGGGATGGCACTCAGTGTGTGTGTATGTGTGTGTGTGTGTGTGTGTGTGTGTGTGTGTGTGTGTGTGTGTGTGTGTGTGTGTGTGTGTGTGTGTGTGTGTGTGTGTGTGAGTGTGAGTGTGTGTGTGTGTGTGTGTGGATGTACTTGTATGCTAATACATGTTTGTGTGTTTTCACACAAGTTATTTGCTCCCCCACACACATCAACACTTTCTCTGTCGCTCTCTCCCTCTTTGCATGGAGGCTTTAAGAATCTCACTCTCACCTGGTGGGCCTGTCCTATGTTGCCCTGCACCCTGGTGATGCTGTAATAAGGCCTGCCCTATGTGGCCCTGCACCGTTCCATGCGATTGTGTATCGTGTCAGTGTGTGATTCGTGTGTGTGTGTGTGTTAGTGTGTTTAATGCCCGGTAGGCCTCAGAGGATCATTGTACTTAAATCACCCGGGATCAACGCCACTGATTAGTCTAGCTTGGCACACGGACCCCCCCCTCCCTCTCTTCCCTCGTTCTCCCTGGAACGAAACCCCGGCATTTTTTCGGCGTGACCTCAAACATTTCCATGTTCCACCAGTGCTGGCCGTCACTGTGAGCTGAGCGCCTGCTGTTTTCCCTGGGATGGCCCGGGACGGGTGAATTTAAACACCAGCACACCGTGTCTGTCAGCCGTGTCCACGCGGAGGTGAAGCGGAGGGGACAGCGAGACAGACAGGATGGAAGAGGTCACCTTTGTCTTCCGTGTAATCCGTCCCCCCCCCCCCAGAAAAAAAGCAATTACGTTTCATGAGCAGTTGTGCCGTTTATCTTTTTTTGTGTGTGTTAATCCCGCGCTCTTTGGACAGAAAAGAGCAGTGTGGCCGGAACACACATAATCTCTAAGTGCTTGTATAGAAGGAATAGCGATCTGTTCTTACAGCGAGACGCTGCCCTGGTCCCACTGTCAGAATCCCCGAGCACACACACGCGACGGTGGGCGGCGGAGGTGGAGAGCGGGCGGAGAGTTTGGAGGAGGGTGGTGCGGCAGGGCTCACAGCTCCTTCCTTCCTTCCTTCCTTTCTTCCTTCCTTCCTTCCTTCCTTCCTTCCTTCCTTCCTTCCTTCCTTCCTTCCTTCCTTCCTTCCTCTCTTCTTTCCTTCCTTCCTTCCTTCCTTCCTCCTTCCTTCCTCCCTCTCTTCCTTATGTGAAGTGCGGCCGTTTAAAGCCCGTGGAGAATCCTATCAGACCTGTCATTATCAGGGCTCCTCAGCCGGCTCTCTCTCCCCGGGGAGCGGCTCTCCCATAGCCGGGGGTCCGGCAGGCTGGCAGTCTGACCCGAGCTGCCGGGAGCCAAGATGGAGGAGAGGGCTCCGGAGTGTTTCACGCTGGCCTCCCCGCGTGCTCATGACAGTCTGAACTGTCTGCTGTCTCATTACTCTTGTGGGTAGTAAAACGAATGCACTGCTCAGCATAGCTCGATTCTCGTTACGCAGTATACCTTCACCTCAGCCTCATAAGTAGACAGGGAATAAGAAACGGTGAAGCAAAGAAACTTGATCCTGACCACAAATAGTGTCCTCGTTCAGTGTTTATCAATGGCCTCATGGCCTCCGACACGCTGTTATATTATAACCGGCCATTTTCTAGTGGAAGTCCGAACAATGAAAACCGCCTTGTCGTGCTTTTAACCACAATAACGGCACGGTGCAGTTAGTGTGCGTCGGGCTAATGGTAAGTGGCTGGACATAAGAGAGCAGTCCTTGCCGTACACCCTGAATGATTTATTCATTGCTGTTGCATAAGAAAACTCCATTGACGGGAGACAAGCTCATTCCGGCCGGGACCTTGGGGAGCGTAGCTCGTTATCCGTCAAAAGTTACCTCCATGTGTGTCACAACATATTAGGGCATTTGGATGGAATAGCTTGTTTTATTTTTGATTATCTTTACTTTTTGGCCGACCAAACGTGTGTGTTTGTTAGGAGCATAGTGGGACATGTTACCTTTTCCAACTGAACTCCAGAAAACAATTAGGTTCCAGGAATCCTGGAAACCGTGGCGGAACGGAAGTTGAGA
>JAPMUY010002856.1:20000-22500 GCA_026901105.3 Galaxias olidus
CCCCTATCTTGGCTTCATCCGGCCCCTTGTGGAAGCCTATGGTGGACGCCGCCCACAGCCTCGTCGCGTTCACTGATAATAATTCATAAATTCATTGTATTTAGTATTTTGCACTTTTCTCAAAGACTTAAAGCGCTTTAAGGATTGGTTGCCAATTAAGTACACGTAACGAACGGATAGGCAGCTTTCACACTCAACAATCAGTCTAGGTAATACCAGGGCAGCCAATACTTACGTATCCTTGGAGTCACCGCTTTATTTGTCCCCACACTGTGAGCCCTTAGGGTCCTATGGGTGTTACGGCTTAATCGGTCCCCTGTTCAGTGTGATTGATGAGGGCCTGCTGCCATGGCTGATGGATCTCCTGACCCCATCGATCAGCTCCGTGGTCACTCCCATCCAATCGCAGCTCCGGATCCACGTACACCAACCTCGTGCTGGTGTGTATGTCTTTGTGTGAATGTGTGTTTGTGTGTACGTGTGTGTAAATGTGTGTTTGTGTGTGCATGTCTGTGTGTTTGTGCGTCTGTATGGCCTCTACAGAAGCTACAGATTTGGGGACACAGGACCAGGGAAGAGGATTTAGACCAGTTTGCCTGCTGATACCCCTCCAGCCTGAGGGCTGTGTGCGAACCTCCGGCCCAGGCGAGTGTCACACGCCGGCCAGCCGTGGGAAACGTTCTCACACAAGGCCTTCCCACTCCAACCTCCCCTCTCCACAGCCAGTTCAGCTGGCACTGCCTTTTTCCCGCTGCCTTCCGCAGTTAAGGGTTCAAACAAAGGAGTCTTTCAGTGTGCGCCCGAGATAACTGCCTTTAAACAATGTGCCTCGGTTCATCCGGATCAGGGCAGGTGGTCTTTGCCTCTGCCGTGTTTAAATATGGCAGTGGAACGTTCTGTCTCCTAATGAAAAGCGTAAGTGTAGCTACCAGGGATCGGAGCGTTAAACAGAGCGTTTTTGCTCCAGCGAGCGGAGCGATCGTCTCTCGTGGGTTTATAGATCTGTTGTTTCCACGCGGCGAGGCCCCCGGGGTTCTTCTGGACCCCCGAGAGGTCCACCGGAGAGCCGGGCCGGGCGGTGGAAAGTCTCCGTCCCTGGCGACGCGGTGCGGCCGTGACACGCTGCGCGCCGCCTAGCGGGCGTGGAGCGCCCGTCGGCCCCCGTGACATGTCCGTGTGGAGAGACGCACAGAGACAGGCGCGCGTGTCGGGATAGCCCCGGTGTCCCAGACTGAGACAGGGCACGCCGGCCGGCTGGGTGGCTCAGTCGCCCAAAGAGCCGGCGCTGTCCACGGTGCTGAACTGCCTCACCCCCACTCCACTGCACTGGCTTGAGCGGCTGTGTACAGTGGGGACGCGTTCAATAGCACCGTAGCCTCTCAGCGCGTTGCTCCTTTCACTCTCCAGGGCCTTCATCGGCCGGGCGACTCTCCCCGGTCTCCCCGTCGGTCTCCGTTGAGCTGACTCAGAGGATGTCCACTCCACTTGTATCGACGCTGCGCTTTCACACTGGATGTATTCATGCCCTCGTAAAGTGTTACGACTTGCTTGCGTGTGTGTGTGTGTGTGTGTGTGTGTGTGTTCAAGTGCGCGTGTTTGTGTATGTGTGCGTGTGTGCATTCGTGTGCGCCCATGCATGCACTCGTACCTGTTTATTTGTGCGTTGTCTCCCAGTCCGTTGTCAATGACCCCCCCCCCCCCGGAGTGGGGTCGCCGCGTGACCGATGGTCCATGTTCAAAAAGCCTGTTGGCCGTGAATCACTGAGAGGCGCTGGGAAACAGCCCAGCAGCAGACTAGGCCCACACCACGAGGACCACCGTCCTGCCCCTCGTCCCCGTTGTCTGCCTGGATGCTGTGTGTGTGGAGTGTCAGAGCGGCGCCCCACCACGCTCCTCGAACCAGACCGTGAGGTGTGCAGCCTGACCGTCGCTGGGATGGGCGTGTTAGTTTAGTCCCACACGTTGCTTTGGTTCCGGTTGTGTCGTAATGTAGGTCTCTGCATAAACCGAGTGCATCCCCCTGGGTGAGGAGGTGAAGGAAACAATGTGGACCTACAAAAGGCTCTGCTTATGAGACTCTGCTAGGGCTTTCTCTCTCTCCCGACCTCGCTACATCTTCTTTCTCTCTCTCTCTCTCTCTCTCTCTCTCTCTCTCTCTCTCTCTCTCTCTCTTTCTCTTTCTCTCTCTTTCTCTTTCTCTTTCTCTTTCCTCCCCCTCCCTTGTGCTTTCAAGGTCTTTAAAAGCGTCCTTAAATGGGAGATCTAAGACCTCCTCTCAGTAAAGTGTGTTTTAGTGGGCTCTTGGTCACCTTGTTACACTGTGAGTTTGGCCCTCTGTCCCCAGGGGTCACTGATAGCCCCTCCTGAATGATTGATACCCCATAACGTGTTCCCTATAGATCAGGGCCGTGTCCTGGGATATGATCGACTACATATTTACTAGCTCACTTTCTCTGAAGCCATCGATTTGCACTCATCTGAGGCCAAAGTGAGTGACGCT
>JAPMUY010002857.1:0-241791 GCA_026901105.3 Galaxias olidus
TTTTTTTTTGGTAGATAAAGCATTTTAAAGGGGGTGGAAAAGCATGTGTCTCTCATAGCTCAAGGAAATTATGATAATGATGGCTTCTTAATAGTAGAACTTACCAAGTCTATTCAAGTGTTTGGTAGACATGAATTTGATATCTTTTGTTTAGACCACTGAAAAATTATAATTTCTGCTTTTGCCCATCAGTATGCATATTACATCATCCTCTTTACCTGTATATCAGTGTGTTTGTGAACATACATATATTCAGAAATACGTGAATGGAAACCTTTTATTTTCTTCTACCATAGATAAATAGTATGTTACAAACTTTTTTTTGGTTCCATTTTTGCTTGACTGTTTTTCAGGGGGTCTAAATAGAATTATATTGTATGTTTAAAAAAGTGCAAGGATTTTCTGTTATTTGTGTTAACATATAAGCATAATCTGGTTCTTTTTTATTTTGAAAGGAGAGAAAATGCTTCGTTTCATTCCTGATGGCTGCCAAATGTTGTAAATAACGGGACATCTGGAGACAAATCTGATTGTGCTGGTTTAGGCAAAGTGACATAGGTCAGCGGCCATGTTCTTTTCTAACACCAAAGAGTTTCTTAATTTCACAAAGTTGTCTTGTTTTACCAATTTAAAACACTGGTTGGGAAAACACTGTAAGTACATATGTAAAAATTAGAGCAGCGTCTTCATTTTAAACATGGACCCCCTGTAATTATTTGTTACTTTGGTAATGGTACAATACAGTATATAAGAAATTTTGTTGGAAGACTTTTACTCAATATAGTGAGACACTAGCATTTACCTAGTTTTGCACTATTTTTTGTACCCCCAAAACTTAGTATGATTTTGTTTATCACTTTTTCTTTTTCTTATCACTTTTTCTTTGTTTTGTAAGGACCAAATTCTGACAGAACTACAGTGTATGTAATTTTAAGAGTCTAATAGTTAAACTAATAGCTTCACTCTCAGATTTGTTTTCAATGTCTGTTTAATAATAGTATGCTATATTTATATATTTCAGAACAGATATAATTTCAATAATGTATTAGAAATAAATATAGCTTTAATTTATAATTTTGGAATCGAATAATACTTTACTGTCCAAGTAACGAGTGTACATATTGCCAATTAATTAAAAAAAAAACTAAAATTACATTTTCCTGTGATATAGTATACATTATATCAGCTTTATATTAGTGATATATATCAGCATAGCTGTTTCCTGAGGTTGTCTTGAGAGGGTGATGGCCTCTAAACCTCAAAGAAGCTCCTCTGTTCACTACATACTGTATTGTATGTACTCAATGGTCTCTTATTGCACATTGGAGGATGCATGATATTAAGTGTTTACAAACTTGAAACAACCATGTATGATCCCTCTTAGAGATAGCCTGTTCTGGCATTTGTATCTACCATAGAGTTGTATCACCAAAAACATCATGGCGTTCCTCATCTGAAAGGATTATCTACGTTGATTTGCATAATTGTACCACACCCAGTACATTTGTTTTATAGAATACATCCTTTTTTGTCGGTGTCATTCATTTATACCTTGCTTACCTTATACCACTTTGAAACCATATGGCAAACCTACTGTGCAGAGAGGTAAAGGGTTTATCAATCATTAATTTTGTGTACATGTCTTTCTGGGATGAAGATCTGTGTAGTTACAGTATTTTGTCAAAATAGACACATTTTGTACAGTTTTGTTAAGATGAATTTCACATGGATGTCGAACTTTAATCTGCTGCCACAATTTAAACATTATGTCGATGTACAGGTATACTATTGTTCAATGGAAAATAATAAATGGAAAACAGATTATAAAAAGTTGTCTTAAGTTGTCGAGTATATGACAATTTGTATGCTTTGTATTGCAAATGTGTTCCATAATGTTCTTATACAACAGGGGGAGCCAGAGTACCTTGAGACACCACTTTGTTGGGAGGGGGTTAATACAAGTTTTGTGGGTGTGCTTGCCGGGAGTATCACAGAAGGATGGAGCCGCGAGCCAATTAAGTTAGATTTACAGTAAGCGCTACGACACGTGGAAACCTGGCTCAGGTAGAAAGATATTTTAAGTGATGCTCTTACAGCGGTTATCTATATTAATATTTGTTTTACCTCGTTCAATGCGTTGATGGTATCATTTTTACGAACAAGGGTAGCCTGCCTATTTAAACAGCATCGCGACCAACCAAGGCGCTTTTGGAAAAAGCTATGATGAATAAAACAAAAGGTTGAAGCAATCTGATTATATCATACTCTCCTATTTTTTTTACGCATGAAACTGCTGCTTGAGTTAGACTTTTACGATATATATATATATATTTAACATCGTTCTAAGAATGTATTTACTAAGAGGTGATCATATATTAATCATTATACCAATAATTTGCATAGTTTAACTGATTGTAGGGGGGGGGGGTTGGACATTTTATCTTTCTACATCGTTGTGTGGACTTTCAAGCGCCAATGGGATTGTCATCGATACCCATTACATCCCGTGGAATTTGCGTCGGGAAGGGCTTTTGGATGCACAGAGATGAAATGCAAACAAGATCATCTTTTCTTGCCAGTTGTAGAATGTTGCTCAGCCCATTTACACATGTTTCTTAGCCTTGGAATGGAAGCTACCAGCGAAGAGAGAAACATTTTGCTGGATCACGTGCTGGAAGATGTGCAACTCAGCGTTGAAAATAACTAATTATCGTAATAAATTCTTGCACATACTAAATTGGCTTAAAAAATCATCTCGAAATGAGCCACGGCCCGGATCTCGTCCTTGAGTGGCTCTCGGCGCTTGAACTTGTTCAGTATGTGGAGTCCTTCGTTGACAATGGATATGATGACTTGGAAGTTTGTAAACAAATTAGCGACCCAGACCTCGATGCCATTGGTGTGCTCGTGCAGCATCACAGGCAAACTTTGCTTTATGCTGTAAAAAAGTTAAAAGATGAGGACAAAAGAAAAGCACCTGGCTTTTATTTTACATTAGAGCCTATGCCATTGGACCCTGAAGAATCCTCTTACACCAAAAGCTCCAAAGATAACAACCTTGGGCTCAGAGTTCAAGTAGCCAGAGATATTGCAAGGCACCAAGGGTCTATTCTGCAAACAATAATAATAGATTTACTGATGACCATGACTTTGTGACCTATCCCTAAGTTGAAATTACAGAAAGATCTCTGATAAGGGATAAACTTGTAAAAGATGGCATAAACCTCAGCAAACTGCCTTACAGCCTCAAGGTAAGACCTCCTTACTTTGTTTTAATGAGTCTAGCTTAAAGTATTTTGCTCATAGGCTTCATATTACAATTCACTCTTCTTAAAATGCATTTGGTGGGGCTGTCTGTCTGCCAAGGATAACTTTCTGTCACTAGCATTATGTACTTGTTCTACGTAACTTGCTTGCACTCTGTAACTGTCATTGAATCTGCATTTAATTTAAATAACCCAATTACAAATCAAATTATGACTTTCTATAATAAGTAGAGCAGTGTCACTTTTCTTTGTTCTACGTAATTAAGTTTGCACTCTGTACTGTCATTGAATCTGCATTTAATTTAAATAATAACCTAATACAAAATCAAATTATGACTTTCTTCTATAATATGTATGTCACTTTTATTGTTAAAAGTCATACAAGATAAGTAAAATTAACATTCAGTTTAATTAAATGGAGGTATTCAATTATACATTGTACTCTATTTTTTCAAGAGATTTCCTCTGACATACAGTATAATACATGTTGATACATTTATGCACATTGTTTCATATTGTGGTTTGTAATGTATTGTAAAACAATACATTACAAACCTGGCTTTCTGAATATGAAACAGTGTGCACCAAATGTATCAACATGTATTATACTGTATGTCGGAGAATATCTCTTGAAACTTAAAAAATAGAGTACAATAATAATGCACTGTGGTGGATACCTCCATTTAATTAAACTGGCAGATTTTTTATGAATGTTATTTTGACTTATCTTGTATGACTTTTAACAATAAAGAAAGTGACACTGCTCTACTTATTATAGAGAAAGTCATAATTTGATTTGTAATTGGGTTATTTAAATTAAATGCAGATTCAATGACAGTTACAGAGTGCAAGCAAGTTACGTAGAACAAGTACATAATGCTAGTGACAGAAAGTTATCCTTGGCAGACAGACAGCCCCACCAAATGCATTTTAAGAAGAGTGAATTGTAATATGAAGCCTATGAGCAAAATACTTAAGCTAGACTCATTAAAACAAAAGTAAGGAGGTCTTACCTTGAGGCTGTAAGGCAGTTTGCTGAGGTTTATGCCATCTTTTACAAGTTTATCCCTTATCAGAATCTTCAATTTCAACCTAGGATAGGTCACAAAGTCATGGTCATCAGTAAATCTATTATTATTGTTTGCAGAATAGGACCCTTGGTGCCTTGCAATATCTCTATTACTTGAACTCGAGCCTACAAGGTTGTTATCTTTGGAGCTTTTGGTGTAAGAGGATTCTTCAGGGTCCAATGGCATAGGCTCTAATGTAAAATAAAAGCCAGGTGCTTTTCTTTTGTCCTCATCTTTTAACTTTTTTACAGCATAAAGCAAAGTTTGCCTGTGATGCTGCACGAGCACACCAATGGCATCGAGGTCTGGGTCGCTAATTTGTTTACAAACTTCCAAGTCATCATATCCATTGTCAACGAAGGACTCCACATACTGAACAAGTTCAAGCGCCGAGAGCCACTCAAGGACGAGATCCGGGCCGTGGCTCATTTCGAGATGATTTTTTAAGCCAATTTAGTATGTGCAAGAATTTATTACGATAATTAGTTATTTTCAACGCTGAGTTGCACATCTTCCAGCAAAATGTTTCTCTCTCCGCTGGTAGCTTCCATTCCAAGGCTAAGAGACATGTGTAAATGGGCTGAGCAACATTCTACAACTGGCAAGAAAAGATGATCTTGTTTGCATTTCTCATCTCTGTGCATCCAAAAGCCCTTCCCGACGCAAATTCCACGGGATGTAATGGGTATCGATGACAATCCCATTGGCGCTTGAAAGTCCACAACGATGTAGAAAGATAAAATGTCCAACCCCCCCCCCCCCCTACAATCAGTTAAACTATGCAAATTATTGGTATAATGATTAATATATGATCACCTCTTAGTAAATACATTCTTAGAACGATGTTAAATATATATATATATATCGTAAAAGTCTAACTCAAGCAGCAGTTTCATGCGTAAAAACCTTTTGTTTTATTCATCATAGCTTTTTCCAAAAGCGCCTTGGTTGGTCGCGATGCTGTTTAAATAGGCAGGCTACCCTTGTTCGTAAAAATGATACCATCAACGCATTGAACGAGGTAAAACAAATATTAATATAGATAACCGCTGTAAGAGCATCACTTAAAATATCTTTCTACCTGAGCCAGGTTTCCACGTGTCGTAGCGCTTACTGTAAAATCTAACTTAATTGGCTCGCGGCTCCATCCTTCTGTGATGCTCCCGGCAAGCACACCCACAAAACTTGTATTAACCCCCTCCCAACAAAGTGGTGTCTCAAGGTACTCTGGCTCCCCCTGTTGTATAAGAACATTATGGAACACATTTGCAATACAAAGCATACAAATTGTCATATACTCGACAACTTTAGACAACTTTTTATAATCTGTTTTCCATTTATTATTTTCCATTGAACAATAGTATACCTGTACATCGACATAATGTTTAAATTGTGGCAGCAGATTAAAGTTCGACATCCATGTGAAATTCATCTTAACAAAACTGTACAAAATGTGTCTATTTTGACAAAATACTGTAACTACACAGATCTTCATCCCAGAAAGACATGTACACAAAATTAATGGTTGATAAACCCTTTACCTCTCTGCACAGTAGGTTTGCCATATGGTTTCAAAGTGGTATAAGGTAAGCAAGGGTATAAATGAATGACACCGACAAAAAAGGATGTATTCTATAAAACAAATGTACTCTCACAGGTGTGGTACAATTATGCAAATCAACGTAGATAATCCTTTCAGATGAGGAACGCCATGATGTTTTTGGTGATACAACTCTATGGTAGATACAAATGCCAGAACAGGCTATCTCTAAGAGGGATCATACATGGTTGTTTCAAGTTTGTAAACACTTAATATCATGCATCCTCCAATGTGCAATAAGAGACCATTGAGTACATACAATACAGTATGTAGTGAACAGAGGGGCTTCTTTGAGGTTTAGAGGCCATCACCCTCTCAAGACAACCTCAGGAAACAGCTATGCTGATATATATCACTAATATAAAGCTGATATAATGTATACTGATATCACAGGAAAATGTAATTTTAGTTTTTTTTTAAATTAATTGGCAATATGTACACTCGTTACTTGGACAGTAAAGTATTATTCGATTCCAAAATTATAAATTAAAGCTATATTTATTTCTAATACATTATTGAAATTATATCTGTTCTGAAATATATAAATATAGCATACTATTATTAAACAGACATTGAAAACAAATCTGAGAGTGAAGCTATTAGTTTAACTATTAGACTCTTGGAAATTACATACACTGTAGTTCTGTCAGAATTTGGTCCTTACAAAACAAAAGAAAAAGTGATAAGAAAAGAAAAAGTGATAAACAAAATCATACTAAGTTTTTGGGGGGTACAAAAAATAGTGCAAAACTAGGTAAATGCTAGTGTCTCACTATATTGAGTAAAAGTCTTCCAACAAAATTTCTTATATACTGTATTGTACCATTACCAAAGTAACAAATAATTACAGGGGGTCCATGTTTAAAATGAAGACGCTGCTCTAATTTTTACATATGTACTTACAGTGTTTTCCCAACCAGTGTTTTAAATTGGTAAAACAAGACAACTTTGTGAAATTAAGAAACTCTTTGGTGTTAGAAAAGAACATGGCCGCTGACCTATGTCACTTTGCCTAAACCAGCACAATCAGATTTGTCTCCAGATGTCCCGTTATTTACAACATTTGGCAGCCATCAGGAATGAAACAAAGCATTTTCTCTCCTTTCAAAAAAAAAAAGAACCAGATTATGCTTATATGTTAACACAAATAACAGAAAATCCTTGCACTTTTTTAAATATACAATATAATTCTATTTAGACCCCCTGAAAAACAGTCAAGCAAAAATGGAACCAAAAAAAAGTTTGTAACATACTATTTATCTATGTGGTAGAAGAAAATAAAAGGTTTCCATACACGTATTTCTGAATATATGTATGTTCACAAACACACTGATATACAGGTAAAGAGGATGATGTAATATATGCATACTGATGGGCAAAAGCAGAAATTATAATTTTTCAGTGGTCTAAACAAAAGATATAAAATTCATGTCTACCAAACACTTGAATAGACTTGGTAAGTTCTACTATTAAGAAGCCATCATTATCATAATTTCCTTGAGCTATGAGAGACACATGCTTTTCCACCCCCTTTAAAATGCTTTATCTACCAAAAAAAAAGACAACAATCTGAAAGAATAATCAACAGCAACTTCATATCCAAGCATCGTGACTATAGAAACTGAGAATAGATATATAGTCTTCAAACTTGGCTATGGACACATTTTATCTAACAGTTTCTACCAATGGGTAAGTGCCTGATTTTTACACACGTCCCAGTTCCAGATTCTCCTCATAACATACAGAACACCAATGCACTAGTTTCAGGGATTCATTTGCCTGCCAGTGGATAAACTCTATTTTTCAGGACATATTCATGTAAACTTTTTCTGGGTAAACATTACTTGCACAACACTGTGCATTCTGTGTATGTATGTATATATATATATTTTTATTATTATTTACACTCTTGCTTCTTGTCATCTGTCATATCAATAAATAGTGATTATTAAGGTAAAACAATTTGGCTTAGAAAATATTGGCCTGCTTCAAACAATCTGATGGGAAACCTTTCCCAAAGAATAGTCGGCAATTACTAGTTTACTACCAGCCCTTTATTAGAGATAAAGTAAGTTCTTCCTTTCTCCAACAATATTCCTACTGAAACTCTGCCCTATGAGTGCTTGACAGATCCATAATACAGAGATAGACCACAAACAAAAAATATTCTGAAGATAAAAAAAGTAATCATAAATTATGAACATAGGAAAGATTAAAACACGCAAAGGTGAATTCATCCAGTCATTGACATGACATTGCTATAGATTGTGACACTTTTGCAGCATCGCCTTAACTATACCATATAATAGGGGACACTTTCCCTTACTTTAAGCCCTTCAGAGGTCCTTCGTGTTTGGTAGATACCATAAAGGGATAATTTCTAGCCTCCCCAAGTACTTGTTTTGCAGAATAGTTTTTCTCTTTTCAGAAAAAACAGCAGTATTTTGTATGAGATCATGGCGGATCTGAATGCAACTTTAGGTTTGCCCTTCTCTTATCAAAGATGGAAATGAAGAGAAAGGGACAATAGGAACAGCTTCTCTTACATTCATCTCTCTCTATGTGTAGGTTAGTCTTTGTTGTGATATTTCTGGTGACTGTGGATATGCGGTGTATGATATTCTGCTGAGAAAAAGCATCAGCCGGTAGTGCGTAACTCCGGCGGCGAGAAATGAAAAGAAGAGAAAGCGAAGGATCTGTTGCTCCTCAGATAAAGTGGTATGCATGATTACTAAGTCCAGCTCGCTCTCAGCGCACTGCTGACATCAGAGCTGGTACCACTTCTTATCTTTGTACTTCAGCATCATCTGAGAAACAAAAAATGAGGAGAGAAGGTGTGTGAAGAGAAAGGGATAAATTACGTTAACCTATTCTATCATAGAAAACAGATGAAAAAATACTGGGTATTTTATTAGGAGGCCCAAGCTGGTCACTTACATCATGAGCATGTTTTGAGAAGGAGTCTGCACTGGCCATCATGGCTGCTGTTCTCTCATCCAACTCGCCCAGTTTCTGCCCTCTCTCGTCCAGCGCTATCCGGGCACGGGCCAGGTCCCCGACCACACCTGAAGCTGCCCCTTTCATCCCTTCCATACCACCTGGGCCAGGGATGTGCTGGGCCAGGCTACGGGACGCCTTACCAGCGGCGGTCTCACCAACTACCAAAACACATAAGCGTAAAAAAATAAATAAAAAAACGGATATGGTACAGTACTTTAATGCAGCACGCTAAATTCAAGATCAAAGGGAGTAACAATAAAAATGTAGACTTATTAGGGAACGTCTGAATTTATTGTGAGAATACTCACAGAGGTCTTCTCTGTCCAAAGACTGGGCTCCTCCACCAAACAGGCCTTTGAAGAAACCTCTGTTAGGAGCTTCTGGGGTTTCCAACGGGGTAAATAATTCTCCAAGCATTTCCTGAAGCACAACACAAAAATGTACATGTCATGACTTTTTATGCAATTCCCATGCTGAATCCAAGCGAAGGTCCCCCAAGTGTAGTATAGGGCTAACCTGCAGATTGTCACAGGTATCCTGGCTGTATGTTATCCTCTGGACCTCAGTAGGTGAAATCAGGTACAGGGCCTGGCCCATGTTGGAAAAACAGAAGGTCCTGGCTATCCGCATGTCTGTCAGGGGCAGGTAGTTCACATCAAGCAGCGGCCGTAGACTGGGTAAGCTGGGACAGACACGGGAAACACACAAAACATTATCCGCAACAACCCACAGGCTACAGCATGACTGTTTGATAAAACTGTGGCTAGAAGAGGTCGTCAATCAGCTGTCAGATCTTGGTGTGTTGGCGGTTTACCTCAGAGTCATGATGTGTCCATTTGCACAGAAGCAGGCGAGGCAGTTGGACCCGGCCATCTGCACCACGTCCGCTCTCAGTATGTAGGAGCTCTCGGTGATGTTGTGCTTGTAGATCTGAGCCTGCGAGGGTATGGCCACTACCTTGGCTTGTTTCTCCGAGCACACCACCATGTACTGGCTATCCTGACCCTCCTGCGGAGAGGGTGGAGTGGCTGGCCGTCGTTTCCGGCTCCGCTCCTTCTCCTCGTCGGAGGCGTTGGGATCAAACCACGGTTCGTAGGAGGGGGACAACAGGGACCCGGTGCAGTCCAGGAAGGTCATGGTCAGGACCCCTCCTTTTAGTCTTGTCACAGTGCCTAGCAAAACGAGACAGGGAAAAGGAGATCCAGTTTAGCTTCTGATGGAATAACCACATTTCCAATGAAAACCAATCCATATTTTGTTAGATATTAGTTTAATCATATTAGTCTATGCTGCATTATCCTTTCAGCTAACAAACACAAAAAAGCTATCCCAGTCACCAAAGACATGACTCTTAACACTGTTGGTCAGCGAGGCAGCCTCTTATGCTTACCGCAGGAGGAGATGCCAATATGTTGCTGCAGCCTTTGTTCCCCACCACTGGGGGGCAGATTGAGGGCCAGCCCCAGCACGGTTCCCTGAGTCGTTCCCACCCACAGACAGGGGCTGAACACAGTGTCCGTCTTCCGGGGCAGGCTCTCAGCAAAGTGGAAGGAAGAGATGGCCTCCCGAGACTCTCTGTCTATACTGGTTACACTGGAGCTGCGCGAGCGGCTGAATGAGTTGTCTTTGGCATCTGTACGTGACGGGAAGTGAAAGAAAAAGGCAGGAACAGGAATGAAGACACAACAAAGTGACTGCTAAAAAAACCCATGAGTCCTAGGAAGGTTAGAAAATAGAAATACCATTTGATGAAGATGTAGCACGGTGCAATGACAGAGTTATAATTGTATAACACTGTCATTTTAAAACATCTTATACATTTGGTAAACACATCTAGAAGAACAGCAAATTAAAGGTTACCCAAAGAGCAGATAGAAATTGCATAAACATATTTAACACTGTAATGCTATGAATGCAAAAATATAACTGGACATATGCTTTAATAGATACCGTAGCAAATATTATCTATTTGCTACATAATTAGCATATGTGTGCATTCATAATACTCAAAGGCAGCAATCTCAATGTTAAAAGCTTCAGAGGTTTTGAATCCATTTTTAATATAAAAACGGAAGAAGAAAGGCTGAAAAACTAGCTTTATTAGGCAGGTCACCAATATACACCCAGTAGAATGTCCTTGGAACACAAAGGGAAAGACAAGAGCGAGGTGCATTAAGTGTTAAGTTTCTGAACAAACTGTAAACACGAAAAGCTGGATTTTTTACACGGTAGAACTTCCTTCAAAAAAGAACCAGTCAGTACGTGGGTTAGTGTATAAGCCCAAACGAAATGCCCCAGCAGCAGCGGGGGTTAGTACCACTTATGCCATGGTTACGCAGGTCAGACCAGAACTGTCTGGTCCACTCACTGGTGTTTGGGGATGAATACAATCTTTTGATATCCCGCCTCAGTGACATCATTGGATGTTTGCTCGCCTTCATACAACAAAAGTGCTTCTTATATGGGAGAGAGTGCTGACGTTGCATCCTCTCCGCTGTTCACAGTGCAAACAGAGTGTGTCTCAGCTTATAAATTAACAGAATTGTTGCATTCCCACAGAGACAGTCCCTCTCTTACACATAAACATACTTTATAGACACTGGATTTGGGGCTGATAGGAAATTACTCAATAGTTAATCAATGAGGTCAGATTGATGATTGTTGGAAACTGAAATAAAAAAAACGAAAGCGTTAAGCTTACCCATATCAGGCCTTTGTTCAGTTGGAGAACTTATTTTCCTTGACATCTTGGCTGTAAAAAACAAAACAGGAACTTAAGGAAGGGGTACACATGGTTAAACAGTAATACCTCATCAATCTGAGAAAACTACATTTGATACGTTTGAGTTAAACGATGTCTTCCTTCATTGGTTTGAAAGTGATTTACACTGGGATAATACACCATGCTGAACATCAAAAGTTAGGAGAAGAAAAAAAAACCTGAGAATGAGATTGACTCAGATTAATCACAGATACACACAGAGCCTGTAAGGTCAAACAGAGCAGGAAGTCGAAAGAGAAGGAGGAATTAGACTTCAGTTGAAACAGTTACGCAAAAAGAGCAAGAGGATAGGCAGGTCTATAAATAATGCATGCCCTACAACTTGAAGGAAACATGACATAAATGATATACAATATACAAAGGACAAATGCTGCACATCACAGTGCCTTAGTTGGTTCAACAATAGTATTGCCCTAGTGGAGAATAAGAGTAGTTTTGAAAATGCTATTTAATTTGTTCAAGTTTGGACAGGTAGATATTCTGGGCTTTATTATTAGGCAGGTAAGTTTGCATTTGGCAAACTCAGTCTGCCGCATACTCCAAAAGTAAACATATTCAAATAAGAAAACTTGAGACCAGTGATGGACACAAAGACATCCTTTCATGCATTTACCAATGTGACCTGAGGATCACTAGGATTGAAAACCAGTCTTTAGCAAGTTTTCCATCAACAATTAAATGTGCTCAAACCAAACCAGTTATTATAAGCAGAAAGGAAAATACAGATTTGGTGCACTTCTTTCCTTCATTGGTACAATATGCATATAGCTGATTAAAGGCACAGCTTGGACAGACAAACCTAGTATGGTCTTAAAAAGAGAGGGAGAGAAAGCCAGCAAGTAGTATGAGTTGTACATATGGATCATACAGTACCAAAGTCATTGACAACCGTCTTGGAAAAGCGCCTGCTTTTGGACTTCACTGCAAATATGTTTTAAAAAAGAAATAAAAACCATTATCAGGGATTCTAAATGCCTGAATTCCAGTGGGAACCGTTTGAATTTTGAATCATATTTGACCCATACAATTCTTTGACATTGTAATGCAAGACTGTACCGATTTCCATGAACTTCTGATGTTTCCGTTCATCATCAGAGTTGCAGGGCGAGGTAGAGCCTATGGTAACAACGTTACTTTAGTTGAATTGACGTTCATCCATGCAACACTCTAGACTCAACATACTTGTTCTACGAAAAGCACGTAGGGGTGTGTTCATGCTGTTCACTGAAGTGGAGGGAGACTGCGTTGACTATCATGCACTGAAGACCAAAGGGCTTTACCTGAAGTTGGGGATTTGCACCGATCCTCTGGGGCATTAGATCCATCATTGGCATCAGACAGAGCTGTGGGAGCACAACAGGTTTAAAACCAAAAGGTCCCACATGTTGACTAAAAGCTAAACTACCTCTACTATTCTCCTGACTAACAGGACTGCACGTTTGATCGTACGGCTAGCCACAGCACTGCTTTCAATGGCCGCCCAATATCTCTATTGTCAACATGCATCAAACTATGGTTTCTATCCAGATGGGGTCGTATTAAGTACAATGGTCTGGTCTGAACAGATTGGAATGAGGATACAAAAGGACAGGACAAACCGGGAGGACTCATGGGAAGACTAAAATGACACAGAGATTTGGATAAGTTATGGACAAGGAGACAAGAGTTGGATCAATATGATGTGACTTACTGCGGTGAGAGGAGCGCAGTTTTTTCACAGAGTTATAAAAGATTGAAAGGCGGGACGACATGCAAGACCTCACAGTCGGAATGTCTTTACAGAACCGAAGAGAAAGACAGTAACAGTAAAAAGTTGATAAAGAGCAATGGTAAGAAATCATAGGCACAGCAAAAGCTATAAGAGGCTGGCAGCTGGATTCATAATAACATTGAGTATTGAGTATAAGACACTTGTAGAATGTGTCGCAAATAGCCTTGCATTATTAGATGAACAATCCTTGAGCCAAAATGCATTTTTTGTCAATAGAGACATGGGAGAGTTGAATCCAGGACTGTCAGACTAAAGCTTTATTGAAGACTGAAATGAATGTACACAAAAATAAGCATGAGAGGAACTAAGTAAAAAAGAGACGGACAAAACAAAAAACATGACACATGCTTGTTGGCCAAGCTATAAAGACACTAGTCAAGATAGAAACGTATTAAGATAGACACGTTCAACAGTAAGACTGAACATAAACACATTTTTTAACCACCATCTTCACTGATTTTTCGAAACTTAATTTAGATGGCGTAGTGTGGTTTTAAATCCTTTAGATTTATTTTAAACAATCACCTGAGTCAAACTCAACAAGCACTGCTCAAGGCACACATTCACTGTTAGCGTAGTCCGTAACCACTAGTAAGCATGAACTGAACAGATGGAGTCCACCAGTGAAACCCACTGTGGAGAGTGATGCAAGGGTAGGGGCTCATAGTGCGAAGCCAAACTGGCTGCTGCTGCTGCTGCTGCTGCTGCTGTGTGTGCGTGAGTGTGTGTGTGTGTGTGTGTGTGTGTGTGTGTGACAGAGAGAGAGATGGACCTCCCTCTCCACAGTACTGTAGCTCACTGAGACAGACTCAGACGGCAAAGACCCTCACCATACATTTAACTTATCCATTTTGAGGCAGCCAGCGTATTGAGTAGCAACAACTATTGATGACTTACACAACATAAAACACACATCAATGTCACATAAAACATCACTTTAAGCAGTGTAGACGGTAGGACGCTAGCCTTGTTACAGACGAAGGCTAAAGGACAAAGAGAGAAAGAGGGGAAACTTAGGTTCACCTCCGGATGGTTGGCGTGTTTTGCGTGGGGAGCGAGGCTGCCTCTGGTAGGGATCTGAAGAACTGTACAGCTCCATTGTGCCCATGTTGATCAGCAGAGTCCTCTGAAGATAATCCACCACAGCCAAACCGCTGCTATTCCCGAACACAACTCTAGAATACACCAGAATATGAGAGCAAATCAAATGATAATTTTCTAATAAAACTGGATCTTTTAGAATGTACAATCTTAAACAGTGTTTTCTCAAATGAGGAGGGCTGTTTTAAACAACCTACAGTAATAGGAATAAATACTACAGTAACAGGAAAATAACGAAATTGTTATCTACTTCATCAAGCTCACTCTAAAAATATTTACACAGTGCCATTTAATATTACTTGTAAACAATTACTTGTTCTTGCCTCAGCCGTCTGGTTGAATAGATGTTGTTTCAAGCAATAACAGAGTTGTGATGAAGAGAGTAAATCACTTACAGCCCGTAGGAAGAGTTGATTCCCAGACTGGTGATCTGTTGGGGTGGCTCCCCGGCCACCCACACCATCTGGACGACCAGCTCCACCTGGTATCCCGGAGACTGCTTCAGAGGAGTGCTCCGGACCCTGCACAGGACGGGCACACATGCAAAGAAACCATCATGAGAAACACTGCAAACGGGTCAATGTTTTGGAACGACGCTCTAGAAGATTAGTATGGATTTCTTCTATAATACAATAATAAATGTATTTGTAGACTCCTTCTCCTCTTAGGTATTCTGTGTCATAATGCCTTTATACTTTTACTTTTAAACTATAGATTGGCACTTGATTCCCACAATCACATTATCTAGCGATTAATTCAGGCTTCACCAGTAAGTTTTCATTTAGATTACATTATGGACCTCACAAAGACCAACTCCACTGCCTTCTACAGTGTTCACAGGTTAGTGCCTTAGTAAAAACAACATTTAGTTATCTCCGTACTGAAGACAGGGCAAGTTGTCCTTTGGCCCGTTGGAGGAGTTGGTGTCAGTGGAGGGTTGCAGGACTGGGGGTTCTCCTTCTTGAGGGCTGGAGGAGGAGGCCCCTCCTGGGGTGGACGGGGTCGGTGTCTGCTCCCCTCCCGGGTCTGGGGACTCCACGTCACTCATCTCCATCGGCATGCGCACCTCCAACAGCTGGAGGAAAGGGAGGAAGTTTGGCTCATGAATTACTAAAGAACACAAATCTAAGGTTGTTTTTTAAAGAAGATGGCAACCCCTGCAAACGCTTAAATTAGTAATCCATAATGTTTATATATTTTAAACATTATAACTTTTGGTTGGGATAACTTAACTACACCACCAACAAACCCTACTGTATTATCGAAACCAAGTGCACTTCACATCTATACATGTATTACAATGTTGCTAATTCAACATATGCTAACATTCCAGCCTTCAGCCTTCAGATGGTGCTACCTGGATTGTCTCAGTGGTGACTTCCAGCTTGCTGAACCTGTAGATGATGACATGAGCGGAGACTCCGGCCACGACCAGCATGCGGCTCTCAGGGCACCAGGACAGGGTCTGGATTGCAAACGAGTCCTCGTCTACAATCTCTGTATTGAGTTTCTCCTCCTTCCCACGGGCCTTCTCAAACACCTTCACAGTCTTCAACTTGTACAGTACTTGAAGCATTACTATCAAAGATATGAGAGGTAAAATAGGGCCATTGTTAATGCAAAAACAGGTAACCATGATGCCTTCACTACATTCATTAATCAATGAGGTGTACTCACATGCAGACGCGTCCCAGAATTTGATGGAACCATCAGCATGCCTGTTCATTGTAAAGTAAGACAATAAAGCAAAGACGTCAGATGTCATAAATGCGCATATGGTATGTCCAATGTTTTAGTTTAGTGCAACCTCTTACCCAGTGATAATTATCTCTGGGTAGCTCTGTGTGCCTTGGCCCCAGTTACCACCACTGATGGGCCATTCCTAAGAAGACAGAAACATACATACGCCATATTAAATCAGTACCATTAAAAGGAATATGTTTTAAAAAATCTAATTTCCCAGGTCAAACCATACCAAGCATATAAACAGAGAGCTGAAAATTTTATAAAAGTAAAATCTACCTTCTTACTGTAACCTTGTCTCTTTTGGCGCGAGCCAACAGAATAAAGTGCAGGTATGAGTTCAGCAGGACAGTCCACAAAGTACTCACAGCAGGTCACTGGCGACTCGTGAATAGTTAGAGGATATGGGTTATCAAATATTGGGTACCTGTAAACAACACAAAATAAAATAAGTGTGGGCCACTTAAATAAAGATTTAAAAAAAACAACAATAAAGGTTTTAGTCAGGAGGTTACTTCTCACCCAATTTGTCCAAGGTCAATGACAACTAAATCCCTCTCAAGGAGGACCACTACAGCATAAGGCTCCTGAAAATCTGAAGCACAAAAAATAAAGTGTGTTAATGTGGTTTATGTAGTCATTAAATGAAAGATTTTGGAATAATGGCCTACTGATTAGTGTATAAAAATGTATACAGTACAAAGAAATACAAAATGTAACACTCACCATTTGGATATGGCGTTTCACACAATGTTAGGAAGTCTACAATGGGGAAGTCCATCTCCAAGACAGCAGTGCTCTTCCCATGCATCACTGTCAGACAGGCTCTCCTGCCCACTGTGTCGTAGGATAGGCCGCCAGACAGGATCATGAACGGCTCCCTGAACCAGACAAACACACTCAATTGCCGGAAGACCGCAGGGAAAGAAAAAGACACAGACTGACACTACTGGTCCTATTGAGGCTTTGGGTGATGCTCTCAATCTGACACTTACCCAGCCCTTGTAGTTTTGTACTCCACTTTCAGAATAGGTTTGCATGGTTCTGGCTTTTTTCCGTCCTTGGACTGTTTACCTTAAGGGTCGGAATTACGAAAAACAGGGCATTATGTTGATTACTAATAAAGTGCTTTATTGCTTTCTTCCAGCCGTAGACAGCTACTCTCTCAAGAAGCCTCAGAGAGTGTGTACTGTATCTGTTTGTTTTCACATCAAATCCTACCATGTGGTGTGATGGTCTGTATAGGCTTGGCGGGAACTCGTACATTCCATGTGGTCAGGGTGCCATCTGAGTGGCTGCAGACAAACTGTTTCCCCTCATGGTGCCAGGCTACAGAGTGGATTGCCTGCGACACACACCAAAACAAACAATTATCTTTATGACATCCATAACAGTTCTAAGTAAATACACTCTGTCTGCTACCAAATTCAACAAATTAAATCTGGACGAGTCGAGTGTGTTTAAAACATGCCTTACCTCATCATAACTGTAACGGTAGTCAGCTTTTTTGAACTTCAAGTCCCACAACACCACTATCCCGCACTCAAATCCAATCAAAAGCTGCAATAACAATATAAAGAAGTATGTGTATATATATACATACATACATAACCGAACAACAATATGCTTCATTATGACAAAACCATCAGGCAATAAAGTTTTTTGGCCTATACTGCATGCTGCTGCTGTTATTTATGGTGGAAGTACTTCAGTACCTTCCCTTCGTCCATGGGGTTGTCACTGATATGGACAACAGGTCCAGGATGTGTCTTTGTGGATCTGTAGAAGTTCAGAAAGGGAGGAGGGAAAAAGGTCTTGGAATTATTCTCAAATACAACTAGTTAAGGGACTGGAAGGCAATCCTAAATATGTTGTTACTAGAGTCTTCACCACTTATAAGTATCCAACTAAATGTGTATGTTCAAAAACGCTGAAATTTAGGACCATCATCTGACCATATCTTTAAACATATATTTGTTTCATTTTCTCTAGGATGTTTGTCATACTTGTTTTTCAAGTCCAATATCTATTACTGTAATCAAGAGTTTATTTTAGAAGCTTCATCTAAACTCTCATCTTGCTGAAAATTCTAATCTGCATCTACACTAAAGAATGCATCAGGGATGCATGTTTCTTTCTCTTTCAAAACATCCCTTTAACAGTCCTGATAACAAACAAACACCCGCCCACTAGCACACTCAGATGAAAGAGTGAAAACAGAACCAGAAGAAAAACCAAACTCACAGTTCAATGGCTTTGTTCCACATGATGACATAGCCTGAGAGTGTGAAGGACTCCACATTGACAATATAGATGTTGCCTCGCTCT
Organism: Galaxias olidus; assembly: GCA_026901105.3. Classification (NCBI taxonomy): domain Eukaryota; kingdom Metazoa; phylum Chordata; class Actinopteri; order Galaxiiformes; family Galaxiidae; genus Galaxias; species Galaxias olidus. Next base: position 18,662 of record JAPMUY010002857.1, read on the forward strand.
GTGCCAATGTAAAGCCATTTACTTTGGAAAGGCAAGTGGCAGAACGTGATCCTGCAAGATACACAATTACAGGGTTTGAAGCATGACAGTTGTTTCATTATCAAAGGTTTTTTCCATCAGACATTGGAATATGGCAAGAAAAGGAGCCAGAATATAACTATGAACAAAAACTCCAGTTTTTAAAGTATTGAGCATAAGCAAAAATGTATGCTGATCATATCTTTATATGATACATATCAATAAAACACCTACCTCTCCCTACTGAACTTGAGAGAATGCAGAATGGCAGGCTGCTTTTGCCGCAGGTTCCACAGATGAACACTGTCATCAGCTAAGGCACTCACCAGCGCCCCCTATGTACAGGTTCAAACATTCAATTGTTACTGATTGTGCACAAGTTCACTTGAGTCTCCATCAGGCAAAATAAACAGTAGTGTGATAATGCTAAAAAAAGAGGCATTATAAACACAAATCACCACAAATCATTACAGAGTTGTGAATGGGTGCTACCATTTCTGTTTAATCAATGGGCTCATTAACGCACATTTGAATACAACTGTTTATAGAGTTACAAAGCCCAGGAACATCTTGAAAGACTAACTAGCCAGAGACTAGGCGGGGCTTGCTGGTAAGTAGACTGGCCTCCCAAGGAAGGATAAGAAGGTGGAAATTAAAGCCATTCTGGCTACTCTTTTCCTAAGAAGTTCAGGAAGTGTCCTAAAATAGCAACAATGGAGCTAAATAAATGGCCTGATATTTTCTTTAAAATGATAAACTGATTCACAGGTATCCTGTTGTTGAAAGGTATGGGACTGAACAGGAATATAAGAAATTAGCAAAAGATTCCAAGTAAGCGTAGACAGAAACAAAGAGAGGGTCGCCTACCTCGTTAACCAGGAACTGCAGTTGGATAACAGCAGCACCGCTTTCATGTTGACAGTAGCACTCTACCCCCGCACGGCCAAAACTGGACATCAGCTTGGTCAAGGAACAACATTGTTTACAAGTTAGAATGCAGTGGCGTGGTGTGTCACACACTGTACCAACCTTTTATTGGTGACCATCTGATAATTTTATAAGAGGATAAGATTTAGCCAGGAAACTGTACTAAAAGAGTAACGTTTGGTATATCTGTACCAAGTTAGTAAGGGCTTTCACTTTTTAAAATATCAAAGTCTTCTCCATTCCATCAAATAATTTCAATTCAAGCTGCCTACACAAGACTTGAAAGAACACAATAAATATGTATTGCAAGTTAAAAATAACGTCAGTGGGCATTGACAGTCTAATTTATTCCAATCTCCATGAGTCAGCATGTATGACAGCAGTAGAATTATTAGACTCTATCTGACTGAAAGGTCCAGGTCAAATGATTCCTTTACCGGTCAGAGAAAACAAAATATATACTGTATATATAGGCTATATTTGTTAACCATCCAATTCAAACCAACTGAGAAAGTGCTTCTTCTTCCTTAAAAGTTTAGAACAACAGGAAGTCTGGAGTGGAAGCCAAAGAAAGATGACGCCATTAGGAAAACCTTTAACTAAATTAAGATGAAAAGAGGCAATGCAGACCAAAGAAACAAGAAAACAGACAAATGGAGGAATGGGAATGCAAGAAGTGCATGCCTGTGTGCTCATGGAGAAAAAAATGTCAAGGACATGGGAACTTGTTCTTGAGACTCCTCTTTGCAGCATCTAGTACACTCAGAATGCTTGTGGTATCAAAAGCACATTGCAAGTGCACTAATTCAACATGCATGGGGGATTTACATAGTATTTGATAAAATGAACATGCTTGCAACACTTTTGAGATTTACACAGTATAGGTAAAATGTCATATCAGTAGGAAAGTGTCCTTTTGCATTCTGTAAAAAAATGATACAGGAAAAACCAAGCAAGTTTGCTTAGAGACTTTTGTTTGAAACAGTGTCCAAAATATGACATGTTGAAATAATATATCTGAATAGGATTAACAAAGCTGTAATCAAACAATCTATTCAATGGCAAAAACAAACTTAGGTGGGGTTACAGGCAGCATGTTTCTGGCAGGTTCAACAGTGAACATCCTTTTTGTGGGAGGTAGGACAGACACAAACAGAAGTGGGAGAAGCACTAGTGCCAGCCTGAATACCATTTCTGCTCTTGCAGTCATCCTTACTCTGGCTCCCTGCATCTAAACAAATGTGACAATTTCTATAATTGTATAATGTATGTTGTATCAAAAAACTAATTCTGGAATTTATTTTACTCATTGCACCATATTTGCCAGTCTTCACAACTCTAAGTGAAAGGTTGTTCATGTAGTTGATTATTCACAAAGATGCAAACACAAACAGTCAGTTACGACAAAAACCCACGCATGATCTATGTAAATCTGCAAGGAATGCGTTAAGCAAGCACATTTCTCAACTTCCTCATCTTTCTACACAAGGGCTATCAACAAGAACAACTGTGCCATCAGTTATGGTAGCGGAGTTGATTCTAAACTTAACCTACAAGGCATGTACTTTATTTAGATCGAGCAGCTGACCACTCACTTTTCACTGAGAAAGATTTTGAAGAGCAAGCAACATGTTTACTCATCTTATACAATGCTGAGTCAATGTTGTCAAGCGTCAAACACAGGCTACTGTACTTTTACTGGCAGAGGACAAGTCTGGATGGTACAGTATGTCAAATAGCACAATCTCTCAATGCACAATAACATCTTACCAATAGTTCAGAATAATTGTACGCATACTGAACATCTTCTGCACCAAGTTTAACACTTTCTCATGTGGGTGAACCACACTGGCAGGTTTATCAAAAACAAAATTGTGCAATGCTTTTTTAGACCCGAGGTAAGTAGATGGATCAAAACATTCTAAATCACATTAATAACCCTCATTAAAGTGGCGTAATATGCATACATGGTTAAAAGTAGTATTTACTCAGGATGATAATCAAGCATAACACACCATGTTTAACACAATGAGCACTTGAATTAAATGGATTAGATAAGGTTAGGAAATGCTGCTGATAAAACTGATAAAGCACATAGGTATAGAACGATATTGTAAAGCAGACATTTAGTGCTGTTAGACAATCTCATTGAGTTTGTGTCTACTGAGCTGTGGCTGCATTTTCAAACTCCAGGGACAATGAGCTGGATCAATACAGCCTGGCTTTTGATAAATGCACCAATTTGCCTGAATGACAGTAATCCCCCTCAGCTGTACCTGCCACATGTAGGAGGGGCTCTATAAACACAATGCTTCACAATTTTGCACGACACTAGTCAAATTAAGGAGATAAACCCCAAATCCTGGATTACGGATATGTGCCGAAGTATTATACCTGAAAATGACAGCCATGCATTATGGTCATAAATAAATAACAAAAGCTTTAAGATATGAGTAGCTATAGAGCTATAAACTTGGATTGTTCTCATTTGGAAAGCCACAGATTTTTGTTTTTAAATTGTAAAGTATAGCTTGTTTGGACCTAAAACTATTTATGGCTTCTGGCACGAATGGAAACTCTTAACAAACAAACAGATTTCCTACAAGAGCCTTTCACTCAACACTGGGGCAGCTTCACTGTGTGCCTGTTACATGCTCTGACAGTCGTGCACAGCAGGACCAGGGATGTTTACAGCACATATGAAGAAACATCCTGGCACAGACTGGGCAGCACAGTTGATGAGGCTAGCTCCTCGGCATATGGCAGGAAAGCTGTTCATGCCCACTGCAGAGATGTTACTAATGAGCCTTGATCCTTCTGGAGAGAATGTCTGATGCAGAGAATCCCATGCTAACTATCTAATATCTACCGATCAACATCCTGCATATGGTACCGGTTATAAAGAAGAATAAGAATAGAATGCATCCTTTTTTGCAGACATTACGTAGACTACTATCACACTGTGATTACATATTTAAAAAATCAAGCCTTTTCTTTGGCATCTTTTACTTTCTAATGATTACTTTAACCTTAAACTACACTAGTCCACAGTCAAGGTTACTCACTTTGCAGTGTTTTTTCTTTAGATTGAAAAAGGCTTGAGGCAATTTGATAGTAGAATCTACAGTATATATTCTATATTTGTGTGAGTGTGTTCATTGTTAGTTAGTGGGCTAGGGTGTGTCAATTCAGATGGAGATTTGTCTATTAGCTAGGCTTAAACATATCTGTATACATGAAGGAGGTGCGTCAAGATCCGTTTCTTCAGCCATAGCCCATTTTAATTAGTTTCCTTATTTACAAAAAAGGATACAGTCTCAATGCCCCACTCTGGGTCCCAATGGCCAGTACTTTTTGGACAGGGTCATAGGCCATTGAGCATGGTTGATTTGGAAAACCATGTCGCACAGTCTGTGGGAGAGAACAATGTTAGTTTAGATATAATTTATCTTCCATTTTGCAAACTTTATACAATCAAGCTTTTTTGAAAATGTATTAAGTCTGTCAAGACAAAGCGCATCGTAGTAATTACTTATAATAAAGTTCCTATTCCAGTAAAACAGAACATAGAATGACAAAATAACGTTAAACAAAAACAAAAGAGCATTATGGATTTATCCCTTTCAGTCACATGGACAAAACAATAATAGAAAAAAAAAGCTTATCCTGCCTTTGATCTACGACTGTTACATGATCAGTCTCTAAGCTATGCCACTACGGTCCATTCCATTTCTAATAATCCACAGCATTACTGTGTTGTTGACATTTAAAGGTATCACTCTGAAAATAATATTGTGTTAATCATTCTTAATTTGATGGTTAACAATTACTTAATGTAAATTAATCAGCTCAGTGCCAGATTATGCAATACCCCTCTCCTCCCCCTCTCCCACATTAACCTGGAACCCTGCCCTTGTCCAAACTGAACTGAGAGCCCTGATGACACTTAGGTCACATCCAAGGCTAGGCTAAGGCTCTAAATAATATAGACACTAGTAAAAAGTGTCTGTGGCTATTCTGCTTTGCTGGTTGTGTCATTAAAGTGGGAGCAGTAGAAGATGATCTGGTCTTACATTTGCTGTGTAGACTTCACCAGCACAAAATCCTAATTGCAATGCTAACAACAACCGTGTGTGTGTGTGTGTGTGTGTGTGTGTGTGTGTGTGTGTGTGTGTGTTTGCGAGAGAGAGAGAGAGAATGTAGGGGGGTAACTAGCTAATTTAAGACACTAAAAAGGGCTTCATGGTAGATTTTTCCACCAGCCTGTTAAAGCTCTAACTACACACTAAAAATGCATTTAAAGAATAAACACAAAGTGAAAATTTGCAAACGTGATCAGAACAAAAAATAAATAAAGATAACCATGTTGCTATCTAAAGGTCACGCGATGTCATCAGACATTTGACAGTCAGTCAGCCACTGTGCAAAACCATTAAGCATTTAAACTAGCTAGCTAACGGAAGCCCACCTTGCACAGTTGAAAATGCTCAGATTGAAGAGTCTCCTGGATAACATCATTTTCTCTGGTACCCGGTTGTGGAGATGCAGAGGAGGATGAAGCAGCTGTCAAGCCGTCCAGCACCTTCCTTATATTAAACTTCTTCATTTTTCCCCAAGAAAGCCGTTGTTATAATATATACATAAGAAAACAGATCAACACTGAGCCACCATAAATTAACAGAGGTAGCTCTTTGGCTAGTTAGCTAGCTAAATACGCACAGTTATAATCTTGTTCTGATAGTATCACGTTACAAAGGGTTTTGTCATCGTTCTTTCCCAAATGACCCACGTTACGCACATACATACAAACTCATCTTGGTACTATTTCTAATATAAATATGAATACACTTATAACGCAGGCATCTTTGATGTTATTCCCTCGGTTTCAGTCGTTTCCTTGAGCGCTCTGAGCTCAGCTGACAGCAAGCTGGCTACGGAAACGCAACTGCAGCCAGCATTGCGTCTGCGCCGCTTTTACTAAATGAAACCCCGGATGAATAAAGCAGCGCTTAAATAAAAGCTAGTATTTGCTACTTTTTTAAATTTAAACTGTTCGTGAACAGCACACATTTTGGGCAAGAATTTCCACCTTTGCAAATGCAGTAGAAGGTACTAGGCATATGAAAATGCATTCAAGTATTAAATACTCGGCATATTAGTTCAGTAAATTAGTTTTCTCATGATTCTACTAGAATAGCGCTGTCAAATCATGAGAAAACTGCTGGGGGGGGGGGGGGGGCGTCGTTTGTGTTTTCACACAGTAAACACAGCGCAAACAACAGCATTACAGTTAAGGCCCATGAAGATTAAGTAACCTACCTCCACACAGACCCCAGCGGGCCGCAAACTGTCAATTGGACCCCCAAATGAGATTACCTAGACTATTGCACATGCATTCTTAACGCACTAGGTGGCACAATAGTCCTAATTTTGAATAAATTCATAAAAATCCCTGTTGAAATGTTGTGAAGTGGGAAAACTCGATCTTTTATGTAAAATACATGTTTTAGGCCTACCTTTCAATCATTTTTTCTCAGGCACCCCTACCACATGAGATCACCTATGCTTACTCCAAACCTCGATTCCCTTCATTATATTTGATGTAAAACACTGTAAAACAAGATTGTACCGAGGGTGTAATCTGTTTACAGTTCAATATGGTCTTGACATAATATAAGAGGGCAAATGCTTTGGAATAAGAACAACAATTAGTATGTAGTGCAGACCCCAAGATTTACAGCAAGGATACTGCAAAGTAAAACTACAGGACAACAAATAACAGATGGGTGAGTAAAAATAATCTCTGGTATGTCAGCAAAAATAAGTATCAAGGTTTCCCTCATAACAATCCCTAAAAAAACACTGAACCATACTACAAAAGCACATATTGTTTTAGTAACAGGTAGGTACCAAACAACATGTGGAATGAGTTAGTCAATTAATAAACGCAGCTGGAGGCCTATTTGACACAACGTGTAAAATAGTTACTGTTTATATAGTGGATTTCAAGTATTGTTATTGTTGCTGTAAAAACTAAACACATTTCACCACACCTACTGTAAGTGGCACCGCTCGGTTCATGTGAGATCATATTCTGTTTTGTCAGTGGTTAGCCAGTCAGAGTAACTGTAAGCCAGCAAAATTGCTATCATGTTCCTGTACTTTTTAATTATCGATGATTTAATCGTGTAGCTGTAACAAGAAAGCTTAGTCTAACTATCTAAACATAAAGTTTTTTGGGGATTTACAGTAGGCCTTTTGACCTCAACTTTTGAGCATTATTATATGTTGTACAGTAGTTAGAGCCTAGTTTAGAAAGCTTGGGTCATTATCAAGCTTCCGTTAAAAATCTCTTTTCGATGGGTCATCAGCGAGCAAGTCAGAAGTGTGTCAGTCTTATCACAGCAGGCTGCATGAGCTGCTCCATTTATTGGCCACCTTACCAAACCAGTGGATTAACAGGAGAAATAAGATACATCCATATAAAGGTGTTTATGAAGCAGTCACAGACCACTGAGAGAGCATGATGACGTGATACAAACCAATGGTGCATTTACAACCATGTAGCTTAAACACAGCAGCATGTTGCAACACCGTCTTTTCAGTATTTGTGGTCCTGTATCATATATGTCTTATCTTCTCTCTCTCTTTCTCTCTCTCTCTCTCTCTCTCTCTCTCTCTCTCTCTCTCATATATATATTTATATATATATATATATATATATATATATATATTTATACATATATTTAAATCATAGCAGCCATTTATGCATGGCGCTCTTCCTCAGAACCCTCCTTGTCTATATGACACTAACAACATAGTGATTGGCTCTGTACTTCTTGAGCTGTATGCTTCACTTTGATCCCAACCCCATGGTTTGGATCCCCTTTGTCACTGAGCAGCATGTGCTCCACTAGAAAGACAGCTGCCTCATCAATATTTATATTGTCATGATAATAACTAGAGAGCAGAACATGTACAATACAATTTAAAACCATGAAATCCAAGTATTCTTTTTAACTCCCCTTTTTTTTATTCCAACTTGGCTTTTAATCTTCACAATGGAACAATAACTACCTGCTGAAAAAATATCAACTCCTGTTGCACACGTTTTACGAGTAGTTGTGTAAAAGTTCAATTCATAAATAGCATGTGACAGTGTTATGAAATGTGTGTTTCCCCGGCAAGCAGGAAATCTGATGACAAACAATAAACATGCAGTAAGTTTTCAGTCCCATCACAACATATAACAGGGATGACTCACAGAAATCCACACACCAACAAAAGCACATCCACTCTCATGCAAGAGCAGTACACAGATTTTCTGAAGTATCAAACCAAACCAAGAAGCTATTATTTTACCAGAAAGGTCCACAGGGGTTGCCTTCTCTTTTGTCCTCTGAATATTGATCAAATGGCGCTGTAGGTGAATAAGTTGTATATGATTCTGCAAACACATGAACAAACCTGCTATAACCCAAAACTTTAGTCCGACCACTGTCCTTCTGTCCCATTCAAGTTTTTAAAGTCAATTCACCTCACTGTTTTGTATGATGTATTGAAACTATTCTAGATGTAGCTTGATATGATACTGCCTTTTTCAATCTCTGAGTTTCCAATCACTAAAACCTTGAGCAAATGCTCTGTACATTGTGATAATGTAGATCTACCTCCTACCTTCCAATAGGTCTGTAAGTACCTATTGTAAGAGAGTACAAAAGAGTCTTGGCTGCACCCCGCCACCCAGAGAGCCTTTGGTGAACCTTGGACACGAATAAATCTTTATTCACACTTTTGCATCGTTACTACCCATTTTACCAATGTGTAGAGCAGCCAAGAATATGCAAATGCAAATTAAAAAAGGAAAATAATAATATATACAATAATTGACTACAGCCTGGTCAAGGACCATTTTCATAAATTGAAAGTTATCAACTTTAAATCAGCTGGCATGAAAGACAGAACACCAAAGCATTACAAAACAGATTTAATTTACTCAAACAAGTATCCCGTAATGCTGCAGATTGTAGAATATCATTTTATGAGATATTTTTTTAATGGCAGATGTTTTCCAGTATTAAGTTCTTGTCTGAGACACATATACTGTATCTATCACTAATATAATAACACAATAATTATTATGATATCTCTAGTCCAATTACAAGAAAATGTGAACTGTACAAAGTCCCAATAGGCACTGTAAGCAACGTACATAAATAGATAATTAAACTTTGTATCTCAGTGTGATCTGAATACAAAAATATGATGCACAATGTATACATTCACAGAACGAATGACATTTCCAATAGTAATAATATATACATTCTATATAGTTATTCATTCAGACAAATGTTTACAAAAGATACAAAGTTGCAGTTTTATATTTCAAGACTATAAAAACAACACACACATAAAAGTCTTAATGGCAAGCATAATGTTTCATGTGGCACTTTGACGTAATCTCTTGGATTTGCTACATACCTCATACAGCATATTGTTATTAATGTATTTCTAAAGACTAGCATATTCAGTCTGAGATGATGAGTTATAATTACAATATTTGTCTATATCCTAACGAGGTACAATCAAAATACTTTTTTTATTTTTGATTATTGTCTAACATGAAGAGGCAGACTAGTTCACTGCAAATTGAATTAAAAGTTATTACTCTGTTGCAACGATTTACCATGTGAAGCTTTTTTCATTAAAACAGTGTAGTTTAGTATTACAAAACGAACCATTCACTCTGAAGTGAATATTTTCTTGATAAAATACCTGTATGACATAGTTCATTACATATTTTTATCAAATTTGACAATTGTCGGCTGTATACTACAGACAGAGACTCTAATTACAGCTACTGTACTACTGTACATATATGCAGTAAGCTTTATGACATTAGTATTAACTTGAATAGGTATATTCTATAAATTAATATGTGTTACAACTGAGACATCTATTTTGAAATGGGCTAACATGAACATCATAATTGTATGTTATGTGCATAATAATACACTACTCATACTGTCTTGTCCTTTTTTGTTAAAACATTTCCACTGACATCACAAACTCAACTTTCAACCAAATTTGGAGTCCCTGAATGCATGTACGGAGTTTATATTTCTTACTTGCAATTAAATTAGCATATTCAAAACAAGTTATTAGCTGCAAAATGGAACATGTAGATATCAACAATGCCGCTTCACAGAGTGGAAGAGTTTTGTTTGTAGTCCCCAAGAATGACGGAAGCATAGTTCACACTGGGAGGGGTGCACAAAATGGACTCAGACACCGGTGAATTAGGAAAGGGGCTTGTGGTTGAGCTTGCCAAATCTCGAAATGGGGAGGGAGGCATCAAGGCCAAAGACTCCTCCATGGCTAATTTGATCTGAACCAGCTCCTCTTCATCATGAATCTGGGCGTTGTCATACATGTATCCGTGGAGCAGGCCAAAGTGCTCATTCTCTACTTCGTCTTCCTCGCCCTCTAGAGGGAAGTTTAGCTCTTCCTGAAATGGGTCAAGCTGCATGGGTATGATCTGATGCTGTTGGATGAGGTGGGCCTGATGGTAGACTGGCCTCCTTCCACTCACAGCATCAGGGAGACTAACCAGATCGTTGAGCTCAGGGATGTCACTGTTGAACTGACCTGTCACCTCAGGGAGGTGGTCCATGATGACTTGTTTGGGAAGCATGCTGATTTGTGTAAGATGCTCAGGAGAATAAAACTCTACCTGCTGGACCACCTCCTTCATAGGCCCACAAGTGGGAATCTGCCCATGAGCTATCATTGGAGGGCTGCTAGGAGGGTTGTATCTGATAGGGTCATTCTCATCCTCCTCAGCAACATTGTACAAAGTCTTGGTGCTGAGGTCAGAGAATTCCAGGGCTGTATTAGAGTAGGTATTAGTTAAGGGTTTGATGACAGCCATCTGATTGGAACCTGCCTCCTGTCTCTTCACATGTACTGACAGTCTGTGCCACATGTGATCCCCTTTTGGAGGATGTCTTGCACCTGGTTCAGACCATGACACAGACTTTCCATTAGAACTATGAACAAAATAAAGATGGCTGTTATTTCACAGGAACCCAGAAAAGTGGAGACAACAACATCATTTCTGGTTCATGTAAAAGAAAATATGATCTACTTTATGCCATGGTTAACATTACAGTAACAACATTAGTTTAATTTATTAGTTATATTTTTATTCGTATTCTATATTAAAATGAAATCTTTTCAAGTAATTAAAATTCAGCTCATTAAAAATGTTGGTCCTGATGGTAATTTCTAAGCACGAGGGTACACTGGTTTTGATTACAGTTCAAATGTTAAGATGTTAAATGTTAATTGAACACTGACCTGTATCTGGCTCATTCCGTAACAGGTGCCCTTTGAGAATGAATAACTGTAATGCAAAACCAGCTTCCCTAAGGTGCCTAAGGAGCACTAGTACTCCAGGAATAAAAAAAATACATTAAACTTACCTGCCATTTCCTGTGTTTTTCTTCCTTTTGAACATGTTGAGAAAGCTGTTGCTCCGGCAAGCAATTTTGCCGTCACCAACATGCATGCGCACAACATCAGAGGTGGTGAATGCACTGCGTACATTTCTCTCCGGCTTGGCGATGATTATGTACATTTTAGGTGTGAACATACAGCCTAAGGCCACAGTCACACTAAGGCTCACAGAGAAGGATGTGGTGATGATCTTGTAGTTGCTACCAAAGTAGATTGGCACAAAGGCCAGCCAGATGATACACGTGGTATACATAGTGAAGGCAATGTACTTGGCCTCGTTAAAGTTGGCGGGGACATTTCTCGTCTTGAAGGCATAGTACGTGCAGCTAAGAATAAGGAGGCCGTTGTAGCCCAGCGGTGCCACCATGCCCACGTTGCTGGTGTTGCAGATGAGGTAAACCTCACGGATGCTGGGATAAGACTTGATGGGCATGGGTGGCTCCAATATGATCAGGGTGATCTCCAGGGTGAGCTGCACGCTGACCAGGATTGAGGTAATGACCACTTGGGCCCAGGCACTCATGAACCTGGGCTTCCTAGTGCAGATCTTCTTCTTGCTGCCTGCCAGGATACGGGCGATGCGGTTGGTCTTGGTGACCAGGGCCGAGTAGCACATGGCGGCTGAGAGGCCAACAAGGATGCGCTGGAAATAGCAGGAAGCCACGGTAGGGTAGGCGATGAGGGTGAATGGGCAGATGTAGCCCAGGAAGATCCCTGCCAGAATGATGTAGCAGAGCTCCCGGCTGGAGGACTTGACCACAGGTGTGTCACGGTAGAGCACAAAGATGAAGGCAACGAATAGGGTGACCAGGATTCCCAAACAGGCAAAAACCACCTGGACAATAGACTCTGGGTTGCTCCACTCCAGGTATCGCAAGGTAATAGGTTCACATCCTGGGATGAAAGAGACAATAATAGAACACATGTTATACCAGTTGTTATACTGTAAATGGTAATTTATAGTCAAATAATTTCAAATATGAAAGTAGTTTGAATTATTTTCAATGGCATGATGATGTGCCAACATTAAATGCATAATAAAAGGAAATTTAAAAAGTCTTATGTTCAACATACTGTACAATTAGGAGGACTTTTTTTTATTGTTTTGAACAAAACAATAGTTCCATCCTACTTTCAGACTGTGCATACATTAATTAATTACAGCGGTACACGTGCCATTTATGAGCTGTGCCATGTGAGATTGTGTGATTGGTAGATCCAAGTTTGAAAAAACACAAAGTATTAAAGTAGGTTTTCAGCTCAACTATAAATAAACACCCTCTCTACATTGGGGAGGGCCAGGCTGTGATACAGAGCGTAGTCAGGGGAGGAGGAGGCCACTGCAGCATGCAGGACAAACTAAATCACTGCAGCTTTCTACAAGTCCAAACAAATAAGGATAGTTTCACCCTCTATAGATCAAACTAACTTGTGTTTATTGGCACAGGTATCATAGAACATTTATTCAACTTAACTTAATTTAGTTTGCATGATCAAATAATAGTGAATAATTAACGTCCTCAGTACAAGTAGATTGTTTGTGGTGTCTGTGTGTGTGTGTTTCATAGTTTGAGTTAATGTTATATTTTGTAATGGGTTACTGATATATGAGATGAAACAGTTGATGGCAATAGGAAATTATGTTAAAAGTGTCTTGTCTTTGAATGGTACAGAGGGCCTTTAAAAGTAGGGCAAGGGAGAAGGAGGAAAGGTGAGAGAAATAGGGCTGTTTCTGCCGTCTGCTAGGTGGTGGTGAAGATGATGAATGGTTTTTCTGGTGTCATGGGAAACCTTTGGAAGTAGGACAGCACAGGTTTGTGAAATAGTGGCGCATAATCATAGCAGGATCAACTGCATTGAGAACAGATGGCAGAGGGTGAAAGCTCTGAGGGCTCTAACTTTGTAGGTGCTTTGAAAAAAGACCTGTCCTTCTTAATGTGTGGTAACATACTGTGCAAATAGCTATATTTTGCCCAGGTGAATCTGTGTATACAAATGGAGTGTTTGTTATATGATGATAGTAATAGCAAACACTCTCCATACACCTAGTAGAGTATCCTTATCAATGCTAACAAGTGAGTAAGATGAAGTGAAAAACAGAAACAGAAAGAGAGAGGGGTAACAAGATATGGAACCTACCCTCCAGCTCTTTGTTAGGCCACCAGCCCAAGTCACAAGCCTTGCAGGTGAATTCATCCTGGACATATTCGTTGTCCTTGCAGGCAGTGCAGATCCAGCAGCAGCTCACCTCTCCTTTCCTTATCACCTGGATTGTGACAAAGCACCAGCTCCATCAAATAACAAGTCCAGTGTACACAGTAGTTCGAAAACATATGTAACTGAATTAACCATTGTGGCCAAGGTAAGTGACTACTAACCAGACAATACTTTCAACAGCATATGATATGAAATATGTAACGATGCCTCTTTCCAAACCCACCTTGATCTCTCCTATAGAGCAGGGCTCACTGCAGACAGAGCGGACCATCTCACTACGGTTCATCTGAATCATGTAGTCATCAATGGTGAGAATGCCCTCATGCCAGGAGCCAACGTTGATGTAGTCATACACACCAGGACCAACATATTGCAGGTTCATAATCTCATACCTGATTTGGATGAAAAGTTCTAGGGTCAGTTTAGTGATAAACAGGGAAAGGAACTGTGCAGTCTCAAAATGTTCTAATCTCAAAATCTCAAAATTAAGAAAATGGCCAGATTATATTGATATATAATGATAAGATTATTCAACATTACACAGAAAGGGTTAATTTAACTAATATCTAAACAATCTAACACTACGTAATTTTTATGATATGAGTGGGAAAGCGGGGATTTATTAAATACTGTACCTGCCAGGAGTGTCCCCATTTTCATCAAACCACACGTCTTCTCCAGACACTCCAGCAAAGGAGGTTCTCAACAGAAAGTCCAGCAGTTGGCTGCCGTCAATGGGATCCATGGCGTCACAGAGCCCCACGTGGCCAGGGCACAGGTGGCTGTGCATGTCATGCAGCCCATGGGCCATGGCGTAAATGGCATTGATGACGAAGCCCATCTTACTATCTTGAACATAGTTGTCCTCCAGACTTTCATAACCTGTAAATACAGTATTGAGTTTCATTCAATATCGCATAACATATGTTAGAGGGAGTACTATAGACACACTATGCATTGCTGCAGACAAGCATAACATGTAATGCAGTAGGATATTGCTAATCTGTCCTGAAAGGGAAAGAAAATAGATTTGTAGCGTGATACAGCCTAGTCAATACATGATAAAAGAATGATAGGGTGCCCAGAAACACAGAATAATCATTATTCTTGATAAAGGGCCAGTTAGCTACACACACAGTTCATCTCTGTGGGAGAACCCATGAAAGATTGTAAGATGCACTAAAATCCTGTCTGGCTTCAAAGGGATGCTTGTCACCATGGCACAGTCATCCACTGCTGCATCAACAATTCAGGATTCAATTAAGCATAAAACACTATGCTGATGCCTATCTCTAATGAAGTGATAAATCCTTTTAGAATTTGAGTTATTTAAAAGAAACGTTAGACCTTCTTTGGCTCATACATAATTTCTGTCAACCTTTCTGGCATGCGCAAATAAGACCAGAATGCTTAGCATTTTGATTCAAACAAAACATAGATGCATAAGGGCACCCTATCAATCCAGTGTAATGCCAGCATGAGCAATAAAAAGCACATAACTGATCAATACCGTACGTATCACCAAACATGAAGATCAATATTATTATCCATGCCATAGCCACGCAATACATTCAGCTTTTTTTGTAGAATAATTACAGTTTTGATGTGTTTGGTGCTAGGCTTGTCACCACATACAATAAATTACGTAAATAAAAGGAAACGTTATTGACACCAAAGCATACAAACACATAACCATTTAATTCAGTGGGTACAGTGGCAGGCAAAGTGAGCATTAAAAATGAGATACTGGTTTTGACCTACTTTAACAATTCCTTGGGTTTTTCCCCTCTTCCCTCTAAGACTGAGAGTCACAGTCAATATGAAATATCATTGCACGCAAACTAAGTCAATTTAATGGTCCCGTTGTACTATTTCAGCAATTGTATTAAATTAACAAACAATCAGTGCTTTAGTGCGGAGTACTTTCATTCAGGAATGTGTGGTGGTCAAGTCCATAAACCATACGGAGTGGTATACAGGGCCAACATGCAACTTACTGTAAGCCAGCCCAGCCATCTCTTTAAATTGTTATGATCTGTTTGATACGTAAAGTATCTTTAAAACAGGAAGACTTGGGGATAAAGAGCATGCCTGAAGTAATGTATTTGTAGTTCTCTCTCTGCAATGCATTAAAAATATCCCAATAGCTTTTTTATAGAGGTCGACTATAATCAATGTTTCGCTTTTTTGCCATTAGAAAAATTGGCTTGTCAATCAACCTCTATGCCTATTGCCAACCTGAAGTGCTAAGTGCTGAATTTATATAGAGGAGTAAACTCACCGTCTTGGAGTTCTACACCAAAAAACAAACAATAGAAGTGACAAAACAGCAAACTAAAACAACATTTGTTTAACACAAACAATGAAAGACACAAACCGCTACTTCACAGCACTACATTTCTAGTAATGGGCAAACGTTTTTGACATGTTTATGGTAAAAAGATGTAAAAAGTGTGACATTTTTTTAAAGAAACAAGTTCTACGGTATATACTGACTCAGAAAAAAGTAAGAACTGAATGAGGTGTCTGAAAAATAACAGAAATTCATGCTAACCAATGTTGTTAACTAAAATAAGTAATGTATGTAAGGTATTTATATTGTTGCATGCATAATTATATTTACGTTTACACACTATTCTATTCCATAGTAATACTGGATGAATGTAGAAACTCTTTCCAGAGTTTGATGATTTTAATCTTACTTTTTATAAAACGTAAATATAGAATGTCTTCATACAGTAGGAATAAGTGATTTTCTTTTGTTCAACATGCTTTTTTGCTTTGTTGTAAAGTAATTCGGCAGTTTGTCTTTATTACATCAGTTATGTGAAAGCTTACAGTAATTGTAGAAGCACTCAATTTACCTAGATCATCCTCTGTCAGCAGGTTAAATGTTACAGGGATGAAACAAGATGGAACAACATACAGTACAGAGTGTTATTGAATAGACGAATCCACCCTGGGGAAATCTAATCTAAAATTCAGGAAAATGTACTTGTTCTGTGAAGCTATTTGGCATTTGGCTTTGTTTTTGTACTCGCAATACTTAAAATACTTACAAAGAGACATACTGATGGTAACAATGGCACACACAGCTTATAAATATTAAAAATCATCATATTCATTTGAACTATATCTCCATGTACCTGAGCAGTTTCTCATGTAGTTAGTATTCTCCAGTGGATGTCCAGAAAGGCGACACTGAAAGCGGTACTGCCAGAACTCCGGGAACCAGGGGTTCCGGGTGTTGGTACTGAGGCGCAGTTTTAGGAAGTAGTCATCAAAGGAAGTGACCTCCTCAGACTGCAGCTTGACAGTGATTCCGCCTTCAGCCTCCTGTTCATAGCCCTCCACCACCTCATCTCTGTCGGCCCAGCCATCACTAAGCATTGGGGCACACCAACAAAAAGAGATATGACTTATTCATAGAAAAATATGTTTAGTCAAAACACAGTTACTATTGCGCCTTCACAAGATCCTTTATGGCGTAGTTGTAAATCAAATGGTAGAATTGAAAAAAATGTAGCACCTACAATGACAAGCAACCAGTTTTCTCATGCCATATGACTAAACAGACAAATTCACAGGTCTTAAAAGTTGTAAAAGGTAACACATCTGAGTTCAATAGAAGGCTGCTATGTGCCTCTAAGAAGAACATGGGCAAGGATTCTGTGGACTTGTGAATGTTAGCAGACCTGCCAATACTGCAGATCAAAAGAGATGTTTGAATAGGCTATATGTTCAGCAAAATAAGCTATTTGTAGGAGGCTTAGATGTAATAAATATACTCACTATATATATATTTGACAGTTAGTGAAACCTAATTTTCATTCTTTTTAATTTCCCAGAGCTACATTGTACTGTCAACAATACACTTATATAATCTTATACACTCTTGCATCATCTTTGGTACATAATTATGGAAACCAAGAAATGCAATTACATCCTTAAACTAAATATCTACCCGACGCTTTTTTATAGTAAATTAGGTATACACTGACTTTCCACACAACAGCGATAAAACAAACATTATTACCGCCACTTGATTTTCGAAAAATAATGATAGAAGCATAATACCAGTAATTTAACATAAGCTCTTTGTTGGTTTTGCACTACAGTGCAGTTTGTGTTTTGCTGTTATATTAAGAATTAACTTACAATGAGAACATCAACCGAACCCAGCCATCTGTTTCACAGCATCATGCTTCCCAGCACAATGTTTGCCAAAAAACAGCATCTCTGACGTATGCTCACACAAGTTCCAACTACTTTTAAAAGCAGCAACAAACCTGTGACAATCCTGTAAAACAACCCAGTTGTTTGAATAATACCATAATTGTCAAGATACACAGTGAGTGTTAGAGAGCAGAATTCATGACTAAGCCCTATGAAAAATATTTCGTACCAATTGACAGACCATTTGGATTATAAGATAGAAGTCGTCTTTTATTTTATTTTTTGTTAATAATGTCTTGATGTTCTGTTAAATGATAAACTTGATGTGCTAAATGCAGAGTATGTTACCAGAATAGCAACAACCCCATCCTTTTAGCCCAATTACTCCCAAGGACTGATGGCCAGTGACCAGCTCCTCAAGCGTTTCCACTTGCCCATAGAACATGCCTGCATATGTTCAGATACTGCATTGCTCTAAAAACAGTCTTTTTCAGTAGCCTCCTTGACCCAGAAAAAAATGCACCAAGCCGATGTCCTCCTTATCCTCCACGGAGACTTCACAGCCAGAGCAAGTATAACAGAGCATCATATAACACACGCATCATACTTTTTACTGGTTGTGGATTTGGTTCAGTTTAATTCAAATTATTCTTTACCGTCCTTACAAAGACCGATTCACTGATTCACTCATACGGAACATATCATCCTTAGACAGTTAGTGCCATATCCCCATTAAAGCTACTAGTACTGTTAACAGGATCTAACAGTGAGCTCCAACCTCTACAGAGGCTCTACAGAGAGAGAATGTCTTGGAGCTGATATCAGCTTTGATGCTCGCTATAGTGCTTGTTCCAGAGCTTGTGCTGGAGGTGCTTTCCCACATTAGCCCAGCATGCCTGTGATCTGACAGGGAGAGAGTAGCTCACTGTGGGGGATGCATTATTCATTACTAAGCCTGACTCTCCCGCTCCTTTTGTCAGAGACAACTCCACTCCACTGCTCAGAAAGGAAGGATATCGGTTCTATATCTAAACGATAGTGGGCCTTGCTAAATTCATCCAGAAATAAAACGTGACACGTGCTATTGTATTTACATAAATGAATTACACTAATGCCACAGCAAACATACCTTCCAATGAGGAGAAACTCTCCGGCCACGCCGAGACGTTTCATTGCCATGAGCAGACCTCGGACTGTCATGCCCTCGCAGAAGCACACAACTACTCTGGCTTTAGGCAGGCGTTCACGCAGCTTCCTCAGCAACCTGTCAAAGTGTTTCTCCCCAGCATTGCTGTAGATCTTATCAGAATGGGCAATACATAGGCCCTCTTGAGAGGCAAGCTCCTTAAAAGCCTCCATTCCACTCTCACCATAGTTACCTGAAAACACATACAAGCATGAAACATTGTTTATAGTAAATAAAACCAACCCCCCACTGATAGCAATGATGTGTTTTATTAGTTAGGGCTTCCTTGATTCAATCTAGGTTACCTTATAGGGACCTAGGCAGTAAATATGAGTTTTCCATAAATTTATAAATATTGATGCCAATATATTTTTGGCATACAATAATCCCCACCAAAGTGGTAAATAATAACAGGGTACTAGAGGTGTAATTGGATTTCGATCAGCTCATCACAACTCTCTGAATCCCACCACAGTGGGAAGGAAGAAGATCAGAGAGCTGGGACTGCGCTACTACAGAGACTCACAGTTTATCATCAGGGACAAGAGTTTTAATGATTCTTCTACACACTCTTGTCTCCTATATTTGCAAAGCTTCCTTCTGACATGGGAAGATATGCAGAATTTTATGGAAAAAATCTGGTATGGGATATTTTAACCCAAGCACTATCCATTAGTATAATAATCCTCCTATACTTTTCAGCATAGCCTCTGTCATAAAAATAGTCATAGGCTACGATGGATTTAACCACACACAGGTACTCTGGCTAGGCTACTTTATCATGCTATTGCGTCCCTCTGAAGACAGTATTTTATCTTGCTTTATTGATTAAGTAACATGGGCACCAATCTTAATTAAATGCCTTTTAGCTAACAGCATTTACCAGAAATAACTTGGTGGAATTGGAGTGCATTGAGATTGGATTTTGTATTTGCTTGCAGGGATAAACTGTGGTTGCTTTATAACCTTTGATAACATTGGATTATAAAGAAAGTCAATAAAAAAAATCCAAAAGTGTTTCACAATAAATTAATAAGAATCAATTAAAAAAGGTTTCATGACTTATCCCTACAGATCCACATAAGCTCCCTTATTATGATGAGGATAGGTAAAGTTATTCACATCCATTCAAAAGACCTATAAGAAATACATGATCATATTTGTTTTTATGAATAATGGTAGACGGAGAATGAAGGCATGGAGCATTAGGATTCTGTCCTGACATTAGCAGTGGTCATACTGATGTAAAATTTGTAATATCATAAAATGTTTATTGATTAAAGCCACAATAAGCAACTTTTTTATTAACAGATTATCAATACATATCTTCTGATAGCACATTGTAATGTTCATGGGAGACTGAAAAAATCGTGGTTCAGATCAGTTTTCTTGAAGTCTCAATATTTAAAACTAATTTTGTCTGCCACCATGCAGGATCTCCCGCGAAACTGGGACGAATTATGTTCACAAGGAAGTGCGTCACTAAATCAGGAGCAGATGCCCCTACTCGTTGATCATTGACCACTAACATTCTGCATGTCTTCTTCGCAACAGATAGGGAAAATAATTACACTAAGCAAACGGTAGGGGTCGCCAAAATCACCTCCCACAGATAAACTGCCCCAAGTAACTTTAAAATTAGAAACAAACAAATAGGCTATGTATTCTATTGCAATAAATATAGGTATTTAAACATAATTTATATTGCCAAAAAAGGCTAACTATGTAGTCTTTCCAGGGACTGAACAGTGACTTACCCTCAGTGTGGACTGCTGACACATACGTCCAGTTGTAGCGTTTGACAATGTCTAAGATGGCTCTGGCTTGAAGGGTGTCAGAGGGCACAACCCTGAGAAAATACTTGAAAAGTGTTTTGTCACTCAGATCAATGCTGGTTGCAGAATATGCAATCTGTGGGATATTGAACAGCTGTAGAAGATTTTGCACTTGTATTGCCACTGAGCTGGACCCTGGTCCAATCACCCCAGCAATGGGTTTTTTAGTTGAAGGTGGCTGGTTTGAGGGAACGCCTTCGATACACCACCTAGAGCCATCCTTTTCATCCCGAATGGAGATGAGTGAGTCTCTGATGAACTCAATGCTCTGCTCCAGAGCTACTGAGGAGTGCCAACAGGAATCCCTGATCTCACATCCCAAGGTAATGTTAGGTAAAAGGTTTGGGTCAGAGTTGATCCGATCCAGTGTATGAAACATGGCCTCAACTCTTTGAATGCCATACTGTTCTCGGACCTCTCCACACTTCCTCTCTGCCACCTTCTCTGCTGAGGGTTGATGGTGGACAGAGAATAGGGCACCAATTATAACATCCCCGTCCATTCTGGCCACCAGCCGTGAGGCAGCCCTTGGGACTACAGACCTCTCATCCCTGTCACTAGAGGCTGTGAACGCCTCAAACAGTAGAATGGGGAAATACAAAACGCTGATTGCACTCAAGTAGCACATTATCCACACTGGGACAGTGGTTTTTATTGGAGAATCATGTCCGATAGGTCATTATAGAAGAAAATATATCAACTTCCTCATCAATTAAAGATCCATTATTTTCTTCACTGAGCTCCTTCTACCTGCAAATGAGATGAGTACACAACAACTGAAGTTTTAAAGATTGCAACATTCGAATTCCTACACCATAGCACATTGCATTGGCCAAAAAGGGAGTAGGAACATTATTAATCTATATTATTGCATTTGATCCCAGTTGGTATTCTAATTAACAGCATCATGAGCTAAGCACAAGCAAATGATCTCAATAGTTAGCTGGTTACAGCACCCTGGACAGCGCTCGACTCATTGGTATGTACTCTCAAGCATTGCACAAAGTCAAGGTGATCAATTTGAGTGCGTCAATGAGACTATTGGCTTTGATTGATAAATTATATTTTGCATTAATAAAGTCACTGACAGATTTAAAATGAAAATAACGAGAAAAATTTTGCAACCATAATTTGTGGAAACCATTGAATGACCTTTTAAATGTTAAAACGCAAATATATAGCGTCCCTGTCACAGTTTGATCTCCCATATTACACACACATAATGCCAAATATTTTAAATTAATCTTTTAAGCTTACCTGCACCACGCAATATGAAACGCTGCGTACCTCCTTCTCCCATTGACCACACTCTGGACTCGAAGTTGAGTCTGCCGTGTGAACGGCATAAAAAATCCTGATACTAGTGAACGTGGGTGCCCCCTTGTTGTCGAATTATTCACTGCAGCTTGAAAACTGTTCCATGACTGCAGTGGGGATTCGATTGGAGCACCAGTTCAATTCAGTTGCAAATTAACTGGGTTAGTATGTTTAAGATAGTTTGCTACATTTGAATTTGTATGTAGGCTTTAAGAGCTGTAGACTTTTGAGGTACTGCCTTTCATCCATAAGATATTAGCATTGTCAGTTCTACGGTATTTTAATTAAAAGCCTTTTAAAGGGTAACATATTTCTGCAATTTTCGAGAACAATTTTCACCGCAGAACAGTAGAAGATAAAGCTCTGCTGCCACCTCTTGTGTTTCATAGAGTACTGCATGCCTCTTCAGTTACGAGACGTCACTTCCTTTATTTACAAATGGTGCACAGTATCAGTTTAGAGCACAATTCAATCTTTTACAGCTAAAATCCAATGTGCTTTCTTTTGTTAGTGAAGTCTGCAAACAAATACACTGAGTGAGATCTATCTGGGTGACAAAAATAAAGTAAGTGTTATTTGAATGCTAATTTGAAACGGTTAATATTAGTAAATCAGACAATATGGCATCGCCCTATACCAAACTGTAGAAACACTGCTTGCTGCATGGTTATACTTCAGGCTATGTTTGACATTGTTGGGTCTAAGAGGGTGCCCGACTGAATGAAATCTGAATGCACCCCTATAGTTTTTCGACTGCCGAGATCTTTGTGGATAAGCAACAACTTTTTCAAAAGGTCCATGATTATCTGCAACTTTAAGGACCATTCAAACCTGGAACAGACTCGATACTCTTTTTGGACTAATTACACTAGATGTGCCGTTGATAAATAAATCCCACAATGCCTGTTGCATTTGTTTGTCATGTAGCAGAGGCTTTTATCAAAGGCGATTTCCAATGAGATTACAGGGACAGTCACCCTGGGGCAATTTATGGTTAAGTGCCTTGCTCAAGGACTGACTAGTGGTGGGGTTCTCAGGTGGGATTTCAACTCATGACCCTTAAGTCACCAGGTAGCAGTCCCACCCACTAGGCCACCACTACCCAAACGTTAGCTGTACATGTGTAGAACTGCAACTATCATACATTTTTTAACTGTGCTTTATTCAGGTTACATCATATTTACAGGTTTATATTTTTACTGAAGGGCTTCAAAATGAGTAACAGAAGAAAGAGAGCTCCACCTGTCAAGGTCAATGAGGAAGCCAAAAAGAGGTTGAATTGGAACATGCATGAGGACCGGATTAATGAACCTATTCAGAATGAAGTCCAAACGTCAGGCTGTTCTTTCTCTGAACACCAAGCTTCAACACCTCCAATATTTTCATCTACTCTAGACCACCTGGAAGCAAGTAGCTCCAGCTCTGCCTTCCCCTCGGAAGGAGCTGAAGAGCTTCCCAGTACATCATCCGCAGAAACACCCTTTCCCTCAGCTTCTTTGGCTCTCTCGGTGGTGCCCGTGGCTAAAATTGGTCACATTTGGAAGTCATTAATTGGAGAGTTCACCCTCCGCACAGCCTTGATGAACTTGGAGCAAAAAACTTTCACCCTCCATAAGACTGGTGATCGGTTATGCCTTAGTTTCACCAGCATTGAGGAGAGTTCAGATTTGACAGAGAAACCTCCTTGTGGGACCTGCACAGTTGAGTGTACCCTCCATGGAATACCACTGGAAGACCTAGACTGGTTGCAGAAGAGGAAGGTCGTAAAGTTGTGCCACCATCTAAAAGAGGATTCTATCAAGGTATGGACTCTGCCAGTAAAGGTTTCATTTTACTGGCGCTATCAAAGTGTGCTTTACTTTTCCTCCTCTTGACTTGGTAACCATGCCACAGTTCATTGCACAGCTTATTATGCTTTTCGTTTTGTGTTGTCTTAAGAACTGTTCAAATATGTGTTCAAGCTCTAATGTTTCTTTTGTGCACTTTGTCAGGTTGGGATATACCTGCTGGAATCTGGACTGGGAAAACCAGATTTCCTAAGTGAAGGTAATGGCCGACAAAGAAAAGCCAATCAACTGATGCAAAAATTGATGGAGTATTTCTATGACTTCATAATCCCAGGTGAATTCCCTAAGAGATACTCATTTGTGTAAATGTGTCAAATAATCTCAGGTTTGCAAATGTCTTTTCAACAATGCATGCAAAGCTAAGTATTTTTCATATTTTAATTTCTCATTATTTAGAAGTGGTGGAGACTGAGGAGGAGGAATGTGACACCGATTTGGAGAGACAGAATGTTGAAGAGTTGTATGACTATGTTGGGCACCACCACCTGACACAGACACAGGAAGAGGTGTATGACGTCCAACACAAGGCGCTCATACCTGTATTGAGGCCTTACCAGAGCCAGGCTGTCAACTGGATGCTGAGAAAGGAGGGATACAAGAGGAACAACGCTAAAGGTATCTTGTAGTCAAACTTTTTCATGAAGCGTAGGATTAAGTAACTCTTTGTGTACATTCCATGTTTGTTAAAAACTGGCTTTGTTAATCTTAAACAAACATATCTCTTAGAACAATCTCTCCACTTCTTGTGGCGGGAAACTGTAACCTTGTGTGGAAAGAAGCTGTTCTACAACCCTTTTACTGGATGGTAGGTTAATAGATGCCCACCTCTAATCTTCGTCTAATACTGTTATTATCACATATATACATAAACATTCCTGGATGCTACATGGTTAGACTGTTATCTTTACAATGACACACTAATCCTTCTCTTAGTTTAATTCGGGAGTTCCCCCTAGCAGGGGTTGAATGGCCTGGAGGGATCCTGGCTGATGAGATGGGTCTTGGGAAGACGGTGGAGGTCCTGGCCCTTATCCTTTTTAACACCCGCCAGGGCCTAGAGCAGAACGCCCTTACTCTGCCTCTGGTGAGAAGCGGAGATGAAACAAAGCATTTATACTAATTATGTTTACTGCATTTAGATATGTATCAACCATACCTCTTAATTGCCATGCAAACAGGTCTTTTTAAGTCCCTCCACGCATCCTGAGTGAATCTTATCAGCCTCTCCCAGACTAACTTGAATTGAAAAAACTACACTACCTGGAGAGATGTTTAATATAGAATCCAGCTACTGAACATGACTTTAGATCTGATCAGAGAATTACAAGATATGTTTCTATTGGGTAATCTGTTCAATGTACCCGAGAGCAGCCACTATTTTTACTATATATAAAACTTGAGGTGTGTACAATTATACTCATATGTTTTAATTATATTTATGTGTCTATACGCCTTGACCGTCTGAGCAAAAAGGTGTGTATGAATTATAAAATAGTATTTTATTTTTTTCCTAGGGAATGTCTGTGAACTATTTTGTCCCTCCGCCACCACTTAAGAAAGAGAACCCCATTCAATTCAAGCCTGAAGCTTCACCAAAAGTAAAAATGTCATACCCAAGTAAGCCACTTATAATGGCCTCGATAACAGGCTCTTTTACAATTTTACTGTTAGCTGGTCAAGGATAAAGGATTTACTTGCATAACTTTTTTTTTGTAGCTGTGCGTGTTATGCTGCTCACTGCAATAAAAGAGACAATGGCACGCAAAGGATCCTCGGTTAATGCCATATTCACATATATCAGAACCAAATACCGATATGATGTGATAAAGAACCGCAACCTGATCAAAAGGACCGTTGGGAAACTCCTTGATGAAAAACTTGTGGACAGGGTCAAAGGTCGAGGTTTGGCGGGCTCTTTCAAACTTGGAAAGAACTATAAAGAATCCAAGAAAACAACAGAAGTGGCAGCAAAGTTTGTAAGTATCAATCACTAAGTACTATTGTCATATTTAAATAGAATGAACAACAACAAAAAAGATGGCTTTTATTACTGTTCAGTAAAGATGTTTAATAACAACCCTTTTGAATGAAGTAAGATGTGAAATCAATCAAATCTATTTTTATCTTTAGCAGAATTCTATTAACTTAGAGAGTACTCCCAGAAGAACATCTCGAAGGAGAGCTAAAGATAAGGCCAGAGCCGTTTTAGAGAAATCTCCGGAGGATAGCCAGAGCTGCCCTTCACCGGAGTCCCCCGTCCAGGAGGAAGGAGAAGGCAGAACATCTCTACAGGATGACAGAACTGAGGAACCAGCTGATAAGGACATCCTAGGCAACCCACAAAGTCATGGTATGCCACAAATCAATATAATGGGTGCTCAAGTTGAGGATGACAGCAACACATTTAAGGCCAAAATCAATTCAACGAATGAGGAATTGGAGTCAATGAAGGAGCAACCCGAAGAAGCAACACAAAGTCTGTCAATTTTATTCCCAGAAGAGACAGAGCCAACCCCAACCAGGACTTCCGTTGCCCCCTTTAACACGTCAGACTACCGTTTTGAGTGCATCTGTGGTGAGATGGGCCTCATAGACTACAAGGCACGCGTCCAGTGTCTAAACTGCCAGCTGTGGCAGCATGCTGAGTGTGTGAACTACAAAGAGGAGAGCCTTGACACTACACCCTTCTATTGCCCCCACTGCCTGGTGGCCATGACGCCTGTACCTACTGGGGCCACACTCATCATCTCCCCCAGCTCCATCTGTCACCAGTGGGTGGAGGAGATAAACCGTCACATCAGCTCCTCCTCGCTCCGAGTGCTAGTAAGATGTAACCTATAGTGATAACACAATGAACGTCTTGATAGCACAATGAACCTTTTGAGCACTTCTCTTAGCTGTCAACATTATTTTTAGGAATAATTTCAAATTTTACTTGTCTATGGTGGTATTCCGTATGAATTTTCATAAATTCAAGTTGAGTTGATAGTTCGAGCTGATAGTTGGTGGGTTATCTCCACTAGAAGCCTATTCTATGTACCATAAGAAGAAAACTGTCTCCATCCTCAGGAGTTTGACTCGTGAGTTAATCATTTTGTTCACACCATTCCAGGTATACCAAGGTGTGAAGAAGCATGGGTTCATTCAACCTCAAATGCTGGCCGAGCACGACGTTGTCATCACAACCTATGACGTGCTACGCTCTGAGCTCAACTATGTTGACATTCCCCATAGTAACAGCGAGGATGGCCGCCGTTTTCGCAACCAGAAGCGCTACATGGCGGTGCCTAGCCCCCTGGTGGCCGTCCAGTGGTGGCGCATATGTCTGGACGAAGCCCAGATGGTGGAGTGTACTACTGCTAAGGTGACATAGCAACTGATTCTGTCTTGCGGTTGCATACTCTATGTCTGTTGCATATACAGTATATTGTAGTATATTGTTTGTTAAGTTTGTACTTAGTACCATACAGTAATCCTTGAATGGTAAATGGTTGAAGTAGCCAACACTTAAGACTTTTGAATTATGTCTTGAGATTTCATTCACTCCAAGGGAACCATAATTGTTATTATCTTCAGTCGATGTAATGGCCCCTTCATCTCTTCATGTCTAGGCTGCTGAAATGGCTCTGCGTCTGACATCGGTCAACCGTTGGTGTGTCAGTGGAACTCCTGTGCAGAGAGGGTTGGAAGGTGTGTTTTGTTAGGTCTATAAATCTGTATGTTAATTGAGCCTATATTGCATTAAAGCCATCAAAAGAGTACGTTGATTGTAAGCTAAACTTTCCTGTGGGTCTGTGATGCTCATTTCAGATCTGTATGGTCTGGTTCTGTTCCTGGGTGTGGACCCCTACTGGGTCAAACACTGGTGGGATCAGCTGCTATACCGCCCATATTGCCGTGGAAACACAGACCCCCTTTACAACATGATTGGTCAACTACTATGGCGATCAGCCAAAAAAGATGTCATTGATCAGGTTGGCATTATACACGTTTTATGTGTGTACATTTTGATTTACTATTTACCGTTGCAAAGTAGACAGAGTGCTTGTGGTCACTGCATATCGCTAACATGATCAACAACTATACTCCAAGTGGCGGTATCTCTTCCTGATTTAGTGACACACTTTCTTGTGCCGTAAAGCAAATCATCACAGTTCTGCGGGAGATTGCAGCAGACAAATTTTACATTGAATATTGAGACTTCAAGAGGACTGATCTGAACGGCGATTTTTTCATTCTCTCATAGACATTACAATGTGCAAACTTTAGAAATGTATTGATGATACGTTAGTAGCACAGTAGCAATCCAAAAAAGTTGCCTATAATGTCTTTAAGTACCATATTTGTATGCATATCATATATAGTATATTACAAGTAGTCTTTTTTTAACAGAATCTTCTTGCCTACAGATCCAAATCCCTCCCCAGACCGAAGAGGTTCATTGGCTGCGGTTCTCCCCAGTGGAGGGTCACTTCTACCACCGGCAACATGAGGTTTGCTCCCAGGACGCCCTGGTCAAACTCCGTAAGATCTCCGACTGGACCCTTAAGCTGGGGAGCCTGGACCGCCGCACTGTCAATACCATCCTGTACCCGCTGCTGAGGCTGCGCCAGGCCTGCTGCCACCCACAGGCCGTCAGGGGTGAATTCCTGCCCTTTCAAAAGAGGTAGATAATAAGTCTTGTACTTTGACTGAAGGGATGGTATAGTCTTTAAGACAGTGTAGTCTTAAAGCATATCTTCATCTCATAAAAAGAGCTTAGAAGTGGAAAACGTTTGAAGAACTGATATAGCATGCTTACATTTCTTATTTTTTTATATTTTGAAAAAGAAAGGAATGTACTGACAGATATGAAGCATTGCCCACAAATTCCCACGAAGACAAAGCTGAAACGTTTGTTCCTTGTCTAAAAAAAATAAATGTGAGTGACAGAAATTATATTAAATGATATGATATATTAAATAACATTGACTCACATGGTAGTACGGTGATGAGGCGCTCGTAATCAGGTAACCCTTTGTGTTGAGGATCTTTTTAGAGAGGATAAAGGGGGTTCTGTTTCTGACAGCAGCACCTGTCTTGGCTAATTATTTCAATTGCAACTAAGTTGAATAGGCTACCACATGATTAAGTCTAATAGACTAGTCGGCTATTGGCAGTGGTACAATACTACACATTTCTGGTTTGTTGATTTAAAGATGACCCCTTAACGTGTAATTTGAGATGAAGAGATTGTCAAGTGAGGTTTGACTGTGTCCTTCCACAGCACCATGACGATGGAGGAGCTCCTCAAGTCTTTGCAGAAGAAATGTCGAGTGGAGTGTGAAGAGGCGCACAGACAATTGGTGTGCGCGCTCAATGGCTTGGCTGGAATTCACATCATCAGAGGTATAAAACGCCACTAGTCTCAAGGTCTATCTCCCCTCTGTGTTTCCCATGGGAAACAGATCAAATTAAAAGGCTATGATCTCATCACAGCAGCCCCACTACTTTTCTACCCACGTCCTCTCTTTGTTGTAGTTCTCATTAACTCCACATGTATGGTGTTAGTGTATGACGCTAATGACAGTCCTGGTGCTTTTGGTACATGCAGATGAATTTGTGGAAGCAGTGGAGATGTATAGAGAAGTGCTTCGTTCCTCAGAGGAGCACAAAGGCAGACTCAAAACGGATTCTTTACAGGTAATGCCATGTTACTTCTTCTCATGTCTATAATTTTCCACACTTTCAAATAAAGAGTCAAAGGAACTCTCTCTCAAAGGGAACCTGTGCTCGTACTGCTGTCAATTTTCTTCCATTTAAACAAATCTCAGAGGCTTCATGCTACACATAATTTAATGGAGTTGCTGAATGCAAAGCACCCTGGGATACCTCCAACTCTGAGAGATGACCGCCTGAAAGAAGAGGTATGTTGGTGTGATTGATAATTATTCCCATTGTAAGAATATCAAAAAATGTATATCCAGCCCATGTTATTCAAATCTACCTTTACTACTTAATTAATATTTTTGTGATTTGTAAATATGCAAGTGGAATTAAGTTGTGATGTTGTTCATGATAGGGAATGTTGTTTTTTTTTCTACTGGTCTTGTAGGCAGAGCAGTTGCGCCAACACTACATGACCAAAAACAACTGTGAGGTCTCTGATGCCCAGCAGGCCCTTCAGCCTGTGCTGCAGAACATTAGGGAGCTGAAACGCAAAGTATGGGACACTTACAAACAAAGACACACAATTGTGTACACATTATATATGATTATCTCGATGCATTATGTGTCTCTGTATATTTATACAATTACGAGGTGTGGTAGGAATATGCCATTCAAATGTATTGTTTGTATCCCTACCGAACCACACTATACAGTAAATGTTGAAGGACAATTCAATTCACGTGTCTTTTTCTCTGGATTTTGCCCCTTCTCATTCTGTTTTTTTCCAGGTCAACTTGAGTTCTCCCTGGTGGCTCGACGTCATCCAGAAGGCCATCCAGTGCTCTATTGATGATGACCTGGTGTCACGGGTCCAAAACGAACTGACCTGCAGCTACAAACAGCAAGCCAGCAAGCTCTCTATGGCTGACAAGTAATGGCTGTTTTACAGAGTTGCGGAAATGGAAATCAGCATTAAAGTTAGGATGACTGTGACCATTAAAAAGACTGTTACTGTTTTACTTGAGTGAGATATTGAGTATTATAATTGTACACTCTAAAAGTGTGTGGTTTTGTGTAGGTTCCGTGATGGCCGTGGTCTGCAGTATCTTCTAAGCACTCAGATGGATGATCTGATGAAGTCCCAGAAGACTGTGCAGGATGCTGTTAAGAGACTAGAAGGAATCCCATCAGAAGGAGTCATAGAGGAGGCTACGCTTTGTCATCTCAGGCCCATGCGTCTGCCCCTCAACAAGTAAGACACCCACAAAGCCATTTAAGTATGATCAGCAGTGTGTACAAATTAGTGACAATCTCTTTATTTTTATTGAATTATTAGAGTGCACTTAGTTCCCACCTTATTTTTCATCTTGTTTTTTTTTTGTGTGCATATTTTAGCTGTGTGTTCTGCAAAGCGGACGAGCTCTTTACCGATTATGAGTCCAAGCTTTTTGCACACACGTGAGTTTGAAAACGTTATTCTACATTTCAGTCCTGCAACATAATACTTGTTGCTTCAGTCGACTCAGCTTAAGACATGTGAGTGGTGGGTGTTAACATATCTGTATGGAACCATGCGTCTTTGGCAGAGTGAAGGGTCAGACAGCCATCTTTGAGATGGTAGAAGATGAGGAGGGGCTGGTGGATGATCGCCTCCCCACCACCAGCCGTGGCCTGTGGGCTGCTAGTGAGACAGAGCGGACTCTGAAAGCCATCTTGTCCTTTGCCAAGGCCAAGCGCATGGACTCTGAGCTGGTGGAGGAAGGCAACGGCTTCATGGAGCTCTTCGAAAGCTGGAAAAAGGAGTACAAAGTATGCCTTGTTACTCAGACACAAAATATGGGCAGAACTGTATTCATACAACTTATAAACAATTAAATTATGTTTATTACTAAACTTGATGTTATGAGTGGTATACCTGAAAGACTCGTCTTATTGGGATCTTCTCGTCGCCAGGTGCTGCATGAGTACTGGATGACATTGCGGGATTACGTGTCAGCCATTGACGAGCTGGGTATGGCCACTGAGAGGCTTCGAGTGCGTTTGCCAGACGAAGCTAAACCAAAAGTACTACACATCATAGAGCCACATGAGGTGAGACAGTCTGGAATGAATTGCAATTATAACATGCTGAGTTTGTTCCAGAAGTATTGTTTTGTTTGTGTGTTCATCTCCAATCCTTGTATTTTTCTCGGGAGACCAGGTGGAGCAAAACAGAGTTAAGCTTTTGAACGACAGAGCAGTGGCAAGGTCTCAACTCCAAAAGAAGCTTGGGCAGTTTCTGTATCTCTCAAATCTTGAGAAGGTAACCCATGCAATACATGAATATATTCCCTCTTTTTATGTGGATATTGAGTTGATGCTATAGTATTTATGCTGGCAGATATGTTGTACTTTGTTAGCAATATTACCACTCATTATCTGTCTTTCTGTAAATGTTTTTGTTTCAGTCTCAGGACAAGGCCACCGGAGGACTGAACCCAGAGCCCTGTCCTATCTGTGCACGTCCTCTGGGCCAGGAGGTGAGTGGTGGGGTGGAGGAACACCTTAAAGATGGTAAATTAAGAAGATATATTAAAGAGGAAAAGTAGAGCAGTAAGACATCGATTGAATCAAGCTCTATTGTAAAGAGAAGCTTTGGCCTCACTGTAATCTGACTGATAGTCAGGTCCCCAAAAGAATCAGGCAGACAGCCAGTCAAGGAAGGATGTAAAACAACAGCATGCAAACCGCTAAACTGGCTTGTTTATCTGTGACTGTTTTAAAATTGTATGACAAGCGTCTGACCTGAAAGGATGTATATGTTCAATGCATACTGTTTGTCTGTTTCCAGTGGGCAGTTCTAACCTGCGGCCATTGCTTTTGTAATGAGTGCATCTCCATCATTGTGGAGCAGTACAGCGTTGGCACACGCCGCCGAGCCATCAAATGTGCCATCTGCAGGCAGACCACGTCACACACTGAGATCTCCTATGTGTTTACCACCCAGACCAACAGCCAGGACCAGGACATCCCTGTCAAGGTCAGTCACAAGGTCACAAAGAGCATTCGTTTTTTTTTGGTTACCAACAAGGTTTGTGGGTTTTGTGTATGTCTTTGATACCAATCAGCCTGATGACTGTCCACGTTTTATTGACACTACAATTCTCCTTTGCTTATCCGTCAGGGGAGTCACTCTACCAAAGTAGAGGCAGTGGTGAGGACATTGAAGAAGATCCAAATCACTGACCCAGGGGCCAAGTGTCTCGTCTTCTCTACTGTAACCCTAGCTAAACATTTAATAACTTTATTTACAATTAAGAATAGGTCCAGAGATCAGGGTCAATTTCATTTAGAAAAATGTGACTGTTGTTTTCTCTTTCCAGTGGCAAAGTGTACTGGACATTATCGCCAAGGCTCTGTTTGACAACAATATGGAGTTCTCTCAAATTGATGGGATTCACAAATTCCAGGTTTGTATTTGCATACTGTAAATGCCCTGTAGTAATACAGTATACTTTATCTATATAAATCAAATGTACATTCAAATGCATTCATTCATCTTTCAGGAGAATCTCTCCTCTTTTAAATACGAGGAGAAGATCAATATCCTGCTTCTCCCTCTGCACACGGGCTCTAATGGACTTAACATCATTGAGGCCACACACGTACTGCTAGTTGAGCCCATCCTCAACCCAGCACACGAGCTGCAGGCTATTGGCAGGGTGCACCGCATTGGACAGACCAAGTAAGACCAATGGTCTGGCCGTTGTTCATCTCTCATTATCGTTTATTCAGGAATTTATCAGAAAGATTTTACTGTGGATATAAAATATTTAATCTGAATAAATACGTGACTTAATTTTTCCTGTTTGTACTCTAGGCCTACTTTTGTACACAGATTCCTTATTAAGTCAACTATTGAAGAAAGAATGCAAGCAATGCTAAAGACTGCAGATAAAAGGTTAGTGCTCTAAAGAGGATTTTATTACTTGAAAGAGCATAGCATAAAGTAAAAGACAAATAAAAACCTAGCTGTTCCTCAACACAGTTTGACAATAGTAACCATTTGTAACTTTGATATACTGCAGTCACAGCGCCACTGCAATGAAGCACTCGGAGGCTGCCGTCCTGACTGTGGCCGACTTAGCTGATCTATTTACTGAAGACACTGAAGCTCTTGAGTAATCCTGTCCACCCAGCCATCACAGGGGACCTTTGACAGACACTCAAAGCTCAAAATTATACCGATCTGTGATGTTCTCATCTTTTGCACATTCCTTTTTTTATACAGTATAATTGTGTCAGTTGTATTACTCAACTTTAACTTGATATGATACTTTTTAGACAAGTTATTGGAACAGATTCTTTATGGAAATTCTCTCTTTTAGAAACCCTCTGTGAGAATTTAAATACATTTATTAATAGCTGCTTTAGTTGCACTATCAAGTCCTAAATGTGGTGAAAGTCACATTTTAAATAACAGGTTTTCAGGTGCTATCTATCTAGTATTGTAAATGTTCTTACCGGACTGCAAGAAGTAATTTTTTACATGATTTATAAGACGCTTAATCCAAATTAACATTCACAAAAACAAATCATGTACAAGTGATAAAATGTCTTTAACATTCCCAATGATTTAATCACTGCATTTATCATTTTCTCCCTGTCAAATAATGAATGGCTGCTTATAGCATTGTATGCATTTCTTTTGACCTACTGCATTTGTAGGTCAAATGCAGACATGGTTCTTGATTTCCATGTTGTAAAATTAACAAAGAAAGGAATCCATAGACCTTGCATACAGGAGTAAATGTATAATTAAGATTTTGTAAAATAAGCCACTGTTCTGGTGACATGACGGCAGGCAATTACCCCAAATTATTTTCGTTGTGCTAGAAAATAATTATGAAATTCAAACCTGTAAATCCCCTGTTTTAGCTGCATTTAAATACATTGTAAACGATTTGTCTTCTGTTTCATTAGGCCAGTAAGTTAATAGTTTTTGGTGAACTGATGCGTATTATGTTGGATTAAGTGTAATGTACAGCAAAATCCACTTTTTTTTGCGTGTCTTTGTCAAATTAAATTTTAATTTGGACTTTCTCAAAATGTTCCTGTTTTCTATAGGTTGAACACAGATTTTCTTTCTTTAAAAAACAGACACACCCATAGGCCTTTGGTAGTAACTGGCCTTGACTGGCAAAGTGTTTCTTTTCATCACAGTGACTGCTATTCCCGCACCAGTAAAGATTGTTGCCCTTTAAAATGTACGGACAAAAGATGTAGACAACAAAGAGTTCCAACCCTGTATTTTTGTTTCTCTTTGCATGGTTACCAGACCTTCTCGTCCTTAGTCGGAAGCAGTTGTAAGATGTTTACTAAGAGGGCATTGCTGCAATAGCCAGTTGTATATGTGTAACCTTGGACTCCCCTCAGCTCCCCCTATTCATGTGCGGAATCTCATTGTTGGTAGGGACATCATTCAAGCTGGTGTTTTAAGGCTAGAGGGAGGTACCCAGTTCATTAGAGTCTGCATTTCGGGGGCTGTCCTGGGTGGGGTGTGGGGGGGATTACGTCTAGAGGTGACAATCAGATGTGAATAGTACAGAAGATTCACAGATTTTGAGGGGAAAGCCAAAAACGAACTGGAGTGTGTGTCTGACGTGTTCTACAGAGTAGAGCGCGAAGCCAGAGGGAGACAGCTTGGAAGATGACACCTGCCAATTTGATATTTGCCTGGTTCTTTATTGCCCTTCAGGTGGTTACCTCTGCTGTGTACCTGCAGCCTGAGGAAGAAGGTGAGTCCAGCGTTTACTACTTGTTATGTGTCTTTGGTCAACATTTAAATTGTGATTTGTATCTTCTTCTGGTCAGTTTAAAGCATATGTATGAAAACTGGTCAATTCATCCTTAAAGTCAAAATTTATAACAGTTTTGAATTACGTGTGTGTTATTTTACACACACAAAACATTTTTTAATAACTGGTTGAGTCGCTGAACAAAATGTTTAACCAATTTTCCTCCTTACTTCTAGAGCTCAATGAAACGGTCATTTGTACAAATGACCATATGAAGGTTGTTATTCCCAGTGCCTTTTTTCTCAACAAAGCGCCTCCTGTTTATGTGAGTTAGTGCCACCAAGATAGTTCCTCTTCCTTTTTTATATACATTTTTAGAAAATTAAGTGTTATTTTGTGTCATATTTCCTTTCTAGGTGTGGGATTTGCATCTAAATGATCCAGAGTGCCGTGGTGTTGAGATTGAGGATGATTATGTGTTTAGCATCAAGACCAATCTCTCTGACTGTGGTACCATAATGGTATGACATTCAGGATTTCATTGGCATTACTTTTAAGGAGCAGTGAACTTGACCAAATATCTCCAAATGTTTATTACATTGAGCTGAAACTTTTAGTTTCACTACACTACTTTTGTTTAAACTACAATCTACAGAGATTTTCTTTCACAGCAAAGTACTGCATGGCTTACACCTTGCGTGGGAAACATACAAATAATTGTGTATCTACAAAGTTCAAATTTAAAGTACTGTTGTGATCAGGAACAAAATAGGGATACAAATTGTATTGGTAAACTGTCTTTAGATTTAATTTGTCACTGGATTCTGGAGTTACTTGGCCAAAAATAGTTTGAATAATTTAAAACTAACTAATCAAGGTGCTTGAGTCAACTCTGTCGTTTACAACAACTGTGACAATAGAAAAGGGCATTAGCGTTACTAGTATGGAGACAAATTACAGTTAGGAACCACTTTAGTACCCAAAAAAAGTCTCCATTACAATAAATTATCTAATTTTACGATAGCTTTGGTTGGTTGTTGTGGGAACTGACCTCCCTTCTAGCTCTTGTCTGCTTGAGTAAGGTAATTTGCAGATAACTTAACTTGAAACCCCCAAAATAAACTTTTTTTGTCCTTGAAGGAAGCAAGCATATATTTATATGTCTAACTAAAACAAAACCCAACATAAAAATGTAAAAGCAAAAAGAGAATGGCCTATAGAGGCATGCAACAGAGAGAGAAAAGCCTATGAGAAAAGGGGAGGGGAAGGACTGTGTTGTTCAATTTCCCTTAGAAGCGTCAGACCATATTCAAAGCAGCAAGCAGTAAGTGAATAGCCTTGCAGCTTTAAATTATTAGGACTTGGAAATGATGACAGAGGTTTCAGGCCTTGTAAGTAGACGAGGCATAATTCATTGGCTGACTTTATAGTCTCGGTATTATTCCACCACTAAGTCTATCTCATAGGGGGCATGCACTAACCATAGAGAACGATTTTATCTTTGGCATGGTATAAATCCATACTTCACAACTTGAGTGTTATTGAGATTCTAGGAATGTATAATCGGAATTCGTGTAAAGCAAGGAACAATGTTAACACAGCGCTGAGGGTGGGTTCAGAGATGTGGGAGGGCTTTCCCTCTATGTTACCTCTCCAGTTTTACAAGCCTTTTACATACCAGTCTTAAGAAAATAAGCCCATTTTGGATCAGATGCTGCTGCTGAGAGAGAGGAATGCCATAGTTACCAATCTCAATTTGACCTTGAAAGTTGGACCTCTGAAATCCACCTTCTAAAGAACTGGAGTGAGTAGTCATGCTTAGGGGGGTTTGGTATATTGCCACTTATTTTTAGTTGTCCACAGCAATGTCTCTTTTGTTTGTGCAAATCAAAACGTTTGGTACACCCGAGGTTTCTCATCATGTAGTTGCTGTTGACAGTGTCAGTTGGGTATTTTCTCTCCAGAAATGTAGAACTGTTCTCTTGGTCTAAAACTAGGAAGAGGTGGTCATAGTGGGGGGTTGTGTATTTACCAAGAGGTGATAAAACATGTCTAGGCAGTTAAGGTCTAGGACAATTCATCCTGCTCAATGACCATGGGACTTATCTTCCATTTGAGCTCAACAGGGGCCAGACACAACGGTGACACAACCTTTTAAGCCAACTCTATTTTATAGTTTTACCTACGTCATTAGCATGTCACTAAATATCAAACTGTACTACTGAAATTGAAATTGTCTGAAAGGATTATTACAACATTATTACGACATTATGACCTGAAAAATAGTGTCCAGAGATAGATAACTTATGAATAAAAGGCCCAAATAGACAAGCAAATTGTGTTCATTATCTGCACCAATTAAATGCAGATGTACAGTAAAATGTAATCACTCTGAAAGTAGCAGGTGAACAAGGTCATGGCTCTGCACTTCACTGTTGTCAAAAACTTAAAATGTCTACTTTTTTCTCTGGCTCTCTCTTAGACTTCAGATGACACACACATCATGTTCATAAACACCATACGTAATAATGACTCAGAGATTGTCACAAGAAACTACATTAACATCACTTTTGTGTGTCGCTACCCTTTGAATTATATGGTCCAACAACCCAATGGTGAAAACATGGTCAAAGTAGATGTCAGGTAAGCTACCCTGAGTTTGCAGTAATGATGCAAACTAGATTTTGTTTTGCTAATGTACGATACACTGACTTCTGAACAATTAAATAGTGCTGTAATTACTGACTAAAAGACCAAAGTTTTCTCTACAGAACAATAATACTGAACACAGAGGATGGGAACTTTTCAGTTTCAATGCTACTATACAAAGACGAGGCATTTGAAGACAAATGGACTACTGTGCCCTCACTTACACTGGATGACAACATCTATGTGAAAGTTGTAATGGTTAGTATGAGGGGTATGAAACTCTAGTAAACTATATTTACAAAAACGTGTCAGATTATATTCATATTGAAATATTAAGATGATTCTCTGTGCAGAGCTGTAAGAGGCTCTGGTCATGACCAAAGTTTTAGTAAGCAAACCCCCTTTGAGTCTTTGAGTGATATAGTTATTTGAAAGATGGTTATTTGCTCCCCACTGTTATCAGAGGCCACTATGTGCTTAAAATAACATGTTAACAGTCTAGACTCGGTCCTTCCTTCAATATCTGGGGCACCACCTCTCTTATTTCATCACATCCCTCTGTCAGCCTACCACACAGTGAAAGAACATGTTGTGATCCAAATGCCAAACTGACTGCCAGGAACTTTAAGCTATAACAGTTGTTTACATGCACTTACTTGGCAACTCTTGACCTAGATGGAAAAATATTTACTTTGTGTCTTGTGGCACTGGTCACTTTTTGCCATATCTGTTTTTACCACCTGACTCCAGATTCCTGCTTTTGTAACTCACTCAGATACCAGCTCACTTGCGATTGCGTGTTGAGAGATGCTGGGCTACTCCAACCAGTGACCCATACAGCAACATACAGTATGCATTCATCAAGGACAGGTGTGTTGAATTACACTTTGAATAAACATAAGACACAATTGTATTGTTTTTGATATATTTAAATGAGGTATAAAAAAAGAAATCTCATAATTATCTGTACTGTTATTGATCAAACCTTTTTGACCACAAAGAGGGTGTGGTGTGTGTTTATTTTTTTTTTTTTTGGGGGGGGGGGGGGGGGGCAATGCTGTTGAAACATGAAATAAGAGAATAAGTTGCTCAAAGAGCTGGCGGGTCAACAACTTTTGAGGCCTGGTCATGTCACCCCTGTGTGAGGCCATATGCTGCGTTTCACTTCAACAGCTGTGCATGCCCTTGACAACCAGCGATTGTTTTGTACTGTTAGCAACAGCACAGCAACGAAATGCAAGAGGATTGTTGTAACCAATGTCTATGGACAACACATCAGAGAATATATATTAATGGAATCCCTTGAAATAAAACAACAAATTATTTTGTTAAAGGTTTGCCTGCGAGATATCATGTCATCTCGTTTTAGCATGACGATACACAAACTATGAAATAAACAATGTTTTAATGGGACAGCTAAGCATAGGTTTTATTCACCATCTGTCCAACAGTTTTAGTTTTATTAACACACAAGAAATTGTCTACCTCTAGCTACCCATTAACTAATGTTGTCATGTTGGTCTATTCCTCACAAAGCTGTCCCGTGTTGTTAAATGAACAGACACTATCAGTGCTAAAAAATGGCCATGGTCCAGAGGCCATGTTCAGGATACAAATGTTCAAGTTCGTAGGCAGCTCTTACACCGACATCTTTCTCCATTGCAACGTCCAGATATGTCACAATACGGCAGGGGTCTGCCAGCCTGTGAGTAACACCGCCCCTCCACACACACACACATATACTTTACTGGCTACATTTTGACAAGTGATATGCAGGGACCTGTTCGGGCGTGGTTTCAACGCTAATATAAAAATAGCCAGGGAGCCCAGCATAATACTATAAGCTTGTCAAATAGTATAATTTAACTAGTTCCATAATTGAAACATGAACATTGACGTGTTAAATGTATATGGTTGATGTGGTTTATATCTAATAGAATTGCTCTAGTGAGGATGATGGATTTGAAAGGATGCGGCGAGATATCCCTCTGTCCCATACAGTCTCTTATGGACCAATCAGACGACGCTTAACTGAAAGTGACCAGCCTAGACTGAGTATGTTTCCAGTGGTTTCTAATTAGGCTATGGCTAGCTGTTAAAACATATATTTTAAATCTTGTTAATTTAAACATTTAGACTTAAAATCAAGAAAACTACTTATTTTGTATATTATATTGCTGCAACTGCTATTGTCTTTTTTCTTTAGATTCTGGAAGTGTGCCACCAGTGGAGACCTTTGTTCTAGGAGGTTTGTTAGTTGTCCTGCTGTTGATCACTGGAGTGTTTGGGAGGTTGTGGTTACGCTCCAGACAGTCCTACCCAGCCCAGGAAGCACAGCTCACCCTGTCCAATATTCACCATATCGATGAGGTGGCATCTTGAACTAGTGGTCCTGGAAAACTGTAACAGGAACATACAGCATATGCAGATGCATGTCTAGGCAAACTGAAAATACTTTTCTTTCTCTCTATGACACAAACACACAACACATCCTACAGTACACATTTTTTTGCAGTAAACAAAATCACAGAGGGAAAAATAAAGAAAAAAAAGATTTCCGTAGGACAATTTTGTAAAGAAAAACAACGAAAATAAAGTTTTACAAGTTCTCTTAAATTGTTTTGGTTTTTATATTTGATTTGAGATTCTGTATTATTAATATACGTCCATAAATGTGGTGCCCAAAATATTATTAGGATACTTCCCCGGACAAGAACATTCTATTTACTTCATCGAAAATCCAAAACTGGTCGTCGTTTGTCTGTTACGTGATGACGCACTACTCTAGTGCCCCACTTGTTGTAGCTAGCAAATGCCATCTCACAATGCCGAATCACTGGTAGCTAGCTGGTAGTAACTAAGTTGTTTCAACTTGCACTAAATGTGCACTTGAGACGTACGATAACTGATGCTTGTAGCTCTAGCAAGTTAGTATTTACTGTTACTTATTCAAAACAATAGCTGACTTACCATATGTAAGCTGTCGAAAAGTGGAAACTAGCGTAAGTTAACAGTAAACCATTTGCCTGGATTGTTGCTTTGTTTGGGTAAGTTCAGAAGTGAGCTAGTAGCTAGCTTCTCGCTAACTTGCGCCAGCTATTGCTGCTACACACATTAACATTATGTTGGCCATGTTGTGGTTTGTTCTGGAAATACATTTCTGAGCCCCATTTCATCTTTTGATAATTTGCTGTGATATTGTGTTTTTTACTTAATAACGCTAACTACACTGACACATAATCGTCACTACCAAATTTGATCTGGAGTCTGAGGAAAGTGATCTGCAAGCTGACCGTGCATGCTACCTTTGTTAGCTGTGGCATGCCTATATTAGCAGCTTGCTCTGCGCGAGAGCCATTCCAGGGGGATCTGTCTGGAAATGTTTTTAACCGGCACCAGCACAGCTGAGAAAATTGTTTGTGCTTCAAATTAGCATTTTAGCCAGTGTTAGCCCGCACTTTTTGAGGCGTTCATTCAGTTGCAGATAGTATTAACGCTAGATTAAGTTTGTATAGCAGCTAACCCTATAGTTATTGTCTAAATGTATAGTTTTCCGTCTTCAGCAGCCATTTCAATCCTTTGCCGGACGGACAATTTGTATCTTTTATCAAAGTGTAGTTTGTTGTTAAAACGTCGTACGGTGACGGGCCATGTACCCTCTCTAGGTCCCCAAAGAATCAGCGTGACAATGTAACCTAAGAGGAGTGTTGTGAAATATCGTGTGACAGCTCGCCTGGATGAATTTAGTAAACATAATTTACAATGCGCAGCCACCACAACAAGCGCTGTTACACAATCAAAGTAATATAAAAAATGAAGGCTTGTATAGCATTTGGTTTTTGGCATATACTGTTGTATCCTTTTGATTATTTTAGAATAGGGTTCCAAAGCATATGTGATGATGCTTTTTACAAATTTGTGACTAAATTAAATTGTAATGCTAAATGTCAAATAAATTAATATTAGCTCATTTTTAACAACACACTTTCATTCATTCACTGTATTTATAGGGTTGAATACCTCACCCCTCTCTACAAGCACCTCAAGGTATTGGATTAACCGCTTCTGAAATGGAAGAGTTGCACGTCCACTGCCTGAAGTGTGTCAATCGAAGATGCATGATAAGACCAGAAACGGGTATTTCCTGTGACCTCATTGGTTGCCCTCTTGTTTGTGGGGCTGTTTTCCACACATGTAAGCTCATCGAACATCGTTTGCTATGCCCATATGAAAGAGTACCTTGCCTAAACACTGGCTTTGGATGTCCATTCACAATCCCTCGGATCAAGATGGCCGGGCACCTGGGGACATGTCCAGCGAGCGTAGTGTGTTGCACCATGGAGTGGAACCGCTGGCCCGTGAGCTATGCTGACCGGAAGTCCTATGAAAACTTGAGCAAAGACTTAGATGTGGTGGACCAATTAGACATGGCCCTAGCACTGCAGGATCAGAGGATGCTACTCGAGTCACTGAGGGTGACCACCACTGTGTCAAAGAACGGTGATAGCAAGTTAGGGGATGATGGTGATACAATGTCTTTAACCTCAATGGCGTCAGAAACGGTGTTGCGTAATGGGATGGTGGAGATGGAGGAGGAGTCCTCCTTTAGTGAGATGTTCAATGCTTCTGTGGAGACAAACAGAAGCTTGGCAGTTGCATTAGATATCCTCAGTAACGCCAAGGACATGGATGTGGTTATTGCCAATTTAAATGGGGGAAAGCCTGAGAAGAATGGGGGGCTTTATAATGGAGAAAACGGGGATAATCACAGGGATTATGTGGTTAAGGATGTGAAGAATGTAGATATGAAGGAAAGTGATTCAGACTCAGAATGTGAACTTGGAGCCGTCGGTGGAGTGGACTTTGCAGTTGGGACAGAGAGGGTGTCTGACCAGAGCAGCTGGGTAGATCATAATGATTTAATTGGTTCATTAGAGGAGGACGAAAAGGACGAAATGATGGGTCTTACAGAAGCACCGCTCTGTAACGGTTTTCACCATGCAGGAGACAATCACTTGAGGTGTTACAAGAGGGATTTGGAGAGAGCAGAACCAAATGGTGCTGAAATCAATGGTTCCTCTGAAATCAGGCCAGTGATGCCTTATCATTCCATCCCTGTTGTAGCGCCAGTGCCTATTGAGGCCCAACCTGCATTAGTATCACCACCACGGTATCCTGCTATGCTACCCGACCTGGTACAAAACAATATATTACAACACCTGCCCTATGAAATTGGGGATCGGTGGTTAGAGCGGAAGCTGCAGAACCTCCAAGTGCTTGGAGGAATGAGCATGTTTACGTTTAATGGCCGGCGAGCTTTGATGTCAGACCCATACCTGTTTCGGGCAAAGATGGAGGATAAATCAGTAGACACGTCCGATTTAGAAGTTGTTGACGACCCAATGGGGCTCCATGGCATTGACCTCATCACTGCAGCCCTGCTGTTCTGCCTTGGTGATTCTCCAGGGGGCAGAGGGATCTCAGACAGCAGGTTTGTCGATGGCTATCACATTGACTTTGGTACTCAGACTTTTTCTTTCCCCTCAGCAATATTAGCAACAAACACCATGGTGGGGGACATTGCTTCAGCCTCTGCCTGTGATCATGCCAGCCCACAGCTTTCCAACCCTAGCCCCTTCCACACCCTTAGGCTGGATTTAGTGTTGGAGTGTGTGGCCCGCTACCAAACCAAGCAGCGCTCCATGTTCACCTTTGTATGTGGGCAGCTGTTCCGTAGGGATGAGTTCTCCTCCCACTTTAAAAATGTTCATGGGGACATCCATGCCGGCCTTAATGGATGGATGGAGCATCGCTGCCCACTGGCCTACTACGGCTGCACCTACTCCCAAAAACGATTTTGTCCCTCGGTCCAGGACTACAAAATCATCCATGACAGGCACTTGGGCTCGTTTGGGGTGCAGCCCAGTATCCCGTTAAAGCTGGGGGACACCCTTCCTAGAAACACCTGTCGCTTTGGCTCCCAGTGTGACCACCTCACCAGTCTTCCCTTCGAGCTGTTGCAGTACGTGGCTAGCTTCTTGGATGGGTTTAGCCTGTGCCAACTGTCCAGAGTGTCCCACACCATGAGAGATGTGTGCTCCAGCCTTCTGCAGATGAGGGGCATGGTTGTTATGCTGTGGGAGAAGAAACGCTGTGCTGATGGATCGGCTACCTGGCAGATAAAAGAAAAGGTTAGTGATGATAAAG
This sequence comes from Galaxias olidus, assembly GCA_026901105.3. NCBI lineage: Eukaryota > Metazoa > Chordata > Actinopteri > Galaxiiformes > Galaxiidae > Galaxias > Galaxias olidus. The sequence goes on from JAPMUY010002857.1 coordinate 62,985, forward strand.
CTGACAGCATCAGAAATATAGTTTGTAATCATATGTTTCCCCTTTTTGTTTTCAATGTGAAACCAAGCATTGTGCAAACAAATCACACTGCTATTACACAAGTGATACATTTCTATGTGTTTGACATCTAGGTGTGGCGATTCAGCACAGCCTTTGGTACCGTGAATGAGTGGAAGTTTGCCAACATCCCAAGCATGGCTGACCATCTCAAGAAGTGCAAGTTTAACATAGTTTCACAACGGGAAGAGGCGATCCCTTTGCCATGCATGTGTTTTACAAGAGAGCTCACGAAAGAAGGAAGATCACTACGCTCAGTCCTCAAGCCAGTTGCTTGAGTGAATTTTAAACCATTTTCACGCTCTTCTAAAGCAACATGCTGCTCATGAATGTTTGACTCGCACAGATAGGTAGAGCCCAAATTGTTCCAATGCAAACCTTTGTAATCTGATATTAATACATATGTACTGAATATGAACTTTTACATACTATGTCAATGTGTAAATACTGAACTGTTTTGTTGTAGAATTTTTATTTTTTTTATATCATGGAGGCAGTACTGTGCAGGGATGATGAAATAGAGTGGAGCCTTAACTTTAGATAAAAAAAACTTTTTCTAGTCATGGGAAGGGTTCTGAATATGTATTTAAATGGCTTCCTGCTGGAACAATTATTGCTATTGTATGTCTTGCATGTTTTCTTTTTCCTTTACCCTGACACATTGAGTGACCATGCATTTATCATAAAATTTCCTAGTTTTAAGTTTTCATAAATTTATAATTTAGCATTTTAAGATACTGACCAAATGTCAAAAGTGCACAATGCATACCATTCTAAAAGTCTGAAAGTGTTTAATGTAGCTATTCATTTCTCCTAACCAACACAAATCAATACCTTTTAATGTCACGATCATTTGTTGAAGTATAATATACAACTTAGAGGGAATTATGTTAGCCATGGTTTTCATATTTGGTTGGTGTACGGTAATCTGTGCGTAATGATTAAGGGCCATCTTTTGTACTCTTTCCTCATTCTAGACAGGTGTGTTGGATCTTATAAGTTCTTTAACCCTGCTGGTCAGGTATGAAATAATCAACTGGGTACATGCTTCCAACTAGTGACTATTCATGTCTGTTATTTATCATATTTTTGTTTTTAACTTTTATTTTGGCACTACATATTCATTGTGTTTAAATATTGTTGGTGTCTCAGGGTAGTTTGTAACACAAAGCTGGGTCAGTACGAGCTGGCAATGTGTCGTCCTGTATTTGTGCTAGATGCACTGAAGGCTATTGGTATGAGGCAGTAAGATACTTGATTGATTATTGTGGGGAGGGTCCGAGGACTAATATACCAGTCAGTGTTATACGTGTTATTGCAGTGTTGGACTGACAAACGTTTCCATGTCATGAACAGATGTGTGTTTAGTCATGTATAATAGTCCTAATCTAGTAATTTGGTTTGTTAGGAATAGGAGGGGATCATGGTAATGTAAAGATCAATGTCATTGAACTGTAGCTCACGGTTTACGTTTGATTTATGTTTGGTTAGGAAATTGAAGTCTGAAAACATCCAGTTTTGAGGTAGTTCATATACTGTATGCTAGCTTTTTCTAGCATGTATAAGTAAGTAAGCTACAGCCTGAATAAAGCTACTTAATAAACATTTTGATATTCTGAAAAAATTAGGTTTGTGTGGATTTACATTTTAAAAAGTAATGTTTGTAAAATGAACTTTCCAAACTTTTTATTTTTATTCTTAGACCCAAATATTGATTGCATTCTTCTTTCAGTGTGTTTTTTACTGTACTATTATTTGGAATGACAATTACTTGCAACTTTGACTGTGCCTTTCAGTTCATGACTGTATTTACCTGAAGTAGCAGAATCTATTTCTTTCATACATTTTGCATGTGAGTGGAGCTCTGTTTTAAGAATGACTTGTCAACCGAATTTTCTCCATACACAGAAAGTTGTCACAAGCGTTGGCCTTGTTTGTATGTCATGTTGACATGGACATGGGTCTGGGCCAAATAACAGTGTGTGAGCTGGAATTCAAACTGAAGTTTTGGGAATTACACTTGGTAAGATCACAAAATGTTGTTTGCTGTGTAGCAATCTTAAGCCTTCGAATTTAATTAACAAATGTGTGTACAGCCACTCCCACATGTACCATCAAGATATTTTTCCTCCCAATTAAAAGTTTGTTCATACTATTTTGTTCTTTGAAATTGTCGGCTAAATGCACTATTATGGATCGTTTTTGTTGAACCATATGTTTGCAAAATGCAAATGTCTAGTTACTGGGGTGAGGTTCCATGTAGCCTACATTCTGAACGTCAGTTTTTCCTTTGCAGCTAGATGGTGCCAGAGAAGTTGCTTGTCTCATCAATTTTTCTGGCCCCAGATCACGATTCCATTAAAACTATTGTTCATATGTAATAATATAAATATAAGCCGTTATTTACAGTGGTGACATCCATTGTTTACCATTTTAGGTTGAGACGATTTACCGCAACTACAAAGTATTGACCAATGAAACGGCGCTGAGTTATTATAAAGTCACTAGCCTACCGAATGCAGTAAGCTTCACGCTGCGCTACATTTAATTTAACAGTAAAGACACAAGTTCAAGTGTAATCAAAACTCTTGCCAGTTACCAGGAGTGGGGTTCGAACCCACGCGGATATATATCCATTGGATCTTAAGTCCAACGCCTTAACCACTCGGCCATCCTGGTAGGCGCCGAAGAACGATTAATGATTAGTATTACCCACCTTCCTTTCATGAAGTTAGAAGAAGTACTCATAAATCGGCATACATTTTTGGTCATACTATGATCAAATTTGGAATTGTTTCCCTGGTCATGCCAAAGTAATTTAGTGTTAAAAAGCCACGTGCACTACTTGAGTACATCTAAGGGGATTTATATTCGAGAAAAATGTATAATCTTGTGTACATCTGATGGTATTAGTATGCCAAATCTTTCACAAAAAAACGTGTGTTTATTGATTGTAATCTCAGAATATTTTAGCAATCTGTTTTAATTTTCCACTTGTGTAATGTTATTGCCAAAGCAGTAGTTTGACATGCAGAATAGAACTTGCCCAACAATGAAGAAAAGCGTGACACAGTGTTGCAATAACATTGACACAACGTGCGAGTTTTACCCCAACTAACATTTTGAAGACATAAACCCCTGTTTTTAAGCAAATTATGAGACAGTTCTATGTTTGAGAAAACTATTTTGATTCTGCTTGAAATGTAACTATAAACAAATCCTTGCAATATTAGCCTATACACATAACTGAACATAGATGGATATTTCTTAGCAGCCACATGTGTTCATAACATGTGTTATAGAGTATAGACAATAGGAATTAATATTTTTACCATTGAACTGGAACTGGAAATCAGAGATGTACTAGTATTAAGTATTAGGTAGGCCTATCTCTATATCTACAATAGCACAGTTGCTGTGTCTAAATTATTTATTGCAGCAAGGGAAACAACAGCAGCAAAGACGCCGGCATGGATTTCGTTTCTTGTATTTGACAGCCTTCTCAATGTGATTTGTAGCCTTTGCTACAAAGTCCTCAGTGGCACTAACGTTGACTTCAATATTGTCCACCATGTGTCCTTGCTCTTCAACCAACAGGGACATCTGAAAGAAAAGGTCATGAATGTCTCGGATGCGGCTCTCTAGCTCCAGAAGCTCCTTATGACGGTTCTCTATCTCTGTGAGAGCTGATCGAGCTGTTCTCCCATCAGTCAGGAGGCTATCCGAAAACACGTTCCATTTACCTGTTTCAATCATTTCTTCTATCTGGTCAGTAGTTACTTCCTTACCCATGATCTCTGCTTGCCTCTGGATACGGATCTTACAGTTCTCCCTCTGGACCACTTCTGAGTCATTGTACTCAGACATGGCAATGTGGAAGTCACCAATTAAGGAGACATACTGTGAGTGCACCATGCGGACCAGAGCTGAATAGGTCCCATGTTCTTCGTCCAGCTCCTTGCATGTTTGGCCGAGTTTTTCTAAACGTGCATAGGTGGCCTCTCCTCTAACTTTGATGCTACGTGAAAGAGTGGTGGAGTCTCGCTTGATGCTGCTTATCCGTCGTACAGATGTGAGAAATCTGGTGTTCTGCTTACTAAGCCTCTTAACGTCCAACCTGAGCAGAGTTATCTCCTTACGCATAGATTGGGCTTCTTTGAAGATGTTTTCCACCTTGTCCTCTCCTTCAAACCCAGTGGTATTTTGTACCAGTTCACTCTCATCCTCATTGCCTTCATACTTATGGGTGTGTGCTGATTTGGAAGCAACACCCTGCAGTTCCCACAGTCTGTCTCTCATGTCAGCTATACTGGGAAGGAGAACATGTATAAACAGGTCATGAAACCATTTTAAAAACAAGCAATTCATAATCTATATATTATATTACGCTATATTTAAAAAAACTAAACTAGTAAAACAACATGTAGTTATTTTTCAAAGGGGTCTATTGTTTTTTAACATTGTATTTGTCAGTTAACAAACTTGTAGCTGTTTTGTTTACGAAACCCTTTTATGATATCATTTAAGTATATTTACTTATTTTCCAACCACCCTCAATACTGTCTTTCATACACGTATGTCTTAATTAATAGGACATTGTACTTCTACTGAGTTGTGACACTTCTCTTTCTTGTGACACTATTTGGGCGTAGGCTTTCCTTTCCACAACATATAACTTAAACAAGGCAGAATTAAAAGCTAATGAAGGCCGAGATACGGCTCAAATATAAAGCTTTGCGTGCTGTTTACTTCAAATCAATTTTATAATATCTTTACATTATACACAGAACGCAACATACAGAGAGGCAATGTGACAACGCTCAAAGTGCTAAACATCTCGATGTACATTTTATGTAGGCCTAGATATTAATTAATATGTGAGCTTTATTAATACAGAAGGAAGAACATGTAGTTACTCTTTTTGTAACCAACTACCAATATGTGTAAAATCATAACAAATGTGAATTTACTACAGAACAGTGAAACTATTTGAGTACAAATTTTCTAAATATCTTTATCCTACTGTTCATCTGTCTTACCTTAAGCTTTAACAGCCGAGCGCTCTTAAGCAGAGCATGCGGGGATAACCATTTCTTATTGTGTTTAAAAGTGTACACCAAATGCTATTTTCAACATTTCGGCTACTGGATACAGCGCCCTCTTTAATGGGAGTTTCCCCTGATGACTTTAGTTTCCTTTGCATTCAACTAAAACGCAGTAGACGGCTTTAGGTGCAAATACGGAAGGTTACGCCTCTTTCATTCGAACTTCACTGATCATTCATAAAGGCAGGCAACAGGATGGCCATTTTATGGTTCACGGTTCATTGTTTAAACCAATTTTAATGATGAATATGAGGTTCAATTGTTTCCTTTTGAACAATGACGAATTAGTTTAAACACTGTAGGACGTGCATTTGGGCCAACCTATGGTTACAACAAATCCCCTTTCCAAAACCACCTCAAAACCCATTTGTTTAGGCTGGCTTACTGTCCCACGTGATGCTTTTTAATGCTTGATTGCAGGCTCCATGCCTTTTTAATTGTATACTACTTCTTTTGATCTTATTTTATTTTATTTATTTATTTATTTTTATTATTTTTATGAGAACTGTTTTTTATTTTACTGTACGGCGACCTTGAGTGCCTTGAAAGGCGCCTTATAAATTCAATGTATTATTATTATTATTATTATTATTAAATGTTTTTACAAAAACATTTATGGTTTTTGAAAGATTTCAAGAACAATTATTACCAAAGTGTCATTCAGTTGATAAGAAAACATATTCAAAACTTTAACCATGTCCTGACTTATTATTTTAGTTTCACATAAGTGTTTATTTATATAAGCGATAAAAAAAAAACTCTACATTATTCAAAAATACTCAATTTGCAGCAAGAGGTGCAACTGGCTTAGCATAGTTTCCTGACCTTGTCAAGCTCATTCCACAAGAGCCTGTATCTCTGTATTTTACTGTGGTAGATGACACTGGTATTTCGTGTCGAATATTTAACAAAGCTAAACTGCGTACTGCCATATACTTATCTTCTTGTGCAGTTGTGCATCATGGGCATTCTACTCCATTATCTATCCTGAATAGGTCCAGTTTGCCCCAGACAGTAGTGGACACCTTTGAACAATTTATTCCGTTTCTTGACATTCTGACGCATAAAGGTTAAGTAACCTTAATTTCTCAGAACAATAGACTGCTTGAATATCTGATTAAAGCTGTTTTGGCCATTTTTAATCCATAATTATTCTTTAAAAATGCCAAAGTAACATGGTAGTTTGCAAATAAATCAATAAAATAGTAACCAAAGGTAAGGCAATTTACTGTTTTTATTAACAACATATTAAACATATTAAGCATTAATAGTCATTTGCAACATAGTGTCTTAAATATATTTTGTAATCAATTTAATAAGTACTTTATTTGTTAAAAAAATGATCCCATCAAAAACAAAAAAGATATTGGTGATTCCATTAATCCACGTCACACCAATCAACCATTCACACATGCTTAAAAGTTAAACACTGTCAACTTAAACCGCAGTTCACTCAGCACACTTACCCCTACAACTTCTGCTCACTGCGGCACCACACACCATGCACCTGCGCTTACTGATGTCCACCTCCACCCCAGCTTCCACGTGGTTATTTAAGGTCTGTTGCTCAGTATCTGTCAGGGGGAATCTGCAGATATCTGCCCCCTACTCATGATTGTTCACTGTTAGATGTCCTGACTTATTTTAAAAATACAATTAACAAGCATAGTTGTCATACAGAGACACTTTACTCCAGAAGAATGTGATAATTAAAGGGAACATGTTAAGTTAGGTTTTGCATGAACATGTAGATTGAAGTAGTGAAACCACTAATGATAAAGTAATGCACATTCTGCTTTATTTTGAATGTATAATGGAGCATCATTATCAGGCCATTGAATGATCATGTAGCTAAAACATGGAGAGTTTAAAAGAATGCTCTTTAAGCAGAACAAGAAAGTAAGATGGGAAGTGAGAATATGCAAGCAGTGAGCAACTCATTTCTGCATGAGAATGACTGTCATTTCCAGAACCAGCCACAGTATCTGACAAGTAATTTCCATGCTTTAAATTAGGCTATGCAGCTTTGATACATTTAGAAGGGGATTTTGAGAGATGTTGCGGCGAAATCACACTATTACTATCACACTATTTTTACACTTTTACTTGAAGCTCATTGCGATTTATTGTAATTTTAATTGTTTCTCATCTTAATTTATTAAGACCCTACACTGAGCGTTTGAGCTAGCAAAGTAGCCTGATTTCAATTTTAAGTCAGTTAAACATTAGAAAATTAATTCCAGCAAAATCTCCTAATGGGCTGTAGTATGTAAAATATTGTGAACATCGTTTTTTACCAAAAGATGGCAACAAAGTCCTGAACGCTGAGTCAGGTTACTTCACTATATTAAATTAAGAGGACATTCAGATCTTAATGCCTTATCGAACATCCCACCTAACTCACCTTAGATAATCCTCGGGATCCTTATGCCTATTGATGCTTGTTGTCATTTATATTGAGATGTTTCCATCCATATTTTCCCTTATTAATTTATTATCCAATTTGCAACAGTATTTTTTCCATAGATATAGAGAAACACACTCATAATTTGCCATATTATGTGTGTCTCAATGACAACAGTAAATTAGTTTGTTGCATTCTGAAATTGTAATGTACTGTCGTTATACACCTGACGTGGCAGCTGCTCATTCATTATGTGCATGACTTGGTGAAAGACACTCCAGGAGGTAAATTTGGCAGATGACTCAATTGACTCAAATTTGCAGTGGGATCCTTTTATTTACCTCTCTATTACATTCATTAATTTAATTAAATATTGTTTATACTAATATACATATTCTCATTGTTGTTAATGTTATAACATAAAATTGATTGAGCATATGTAAGAATCTACCCAGAATGAAAAAAATGTGAAAAACTACATAATTTGAAGGATAAACAAAAAATATCATAAAAACATAAAATTGCTGTTGCCACTTAATACTATATCCTGTTGCAATGAGTAGACACACCTACAGATATTTTACTGTGACCTACCAACATACACAAACTTTCAATAGGACTTATTGCACAACATTTTTGGCCAGGTAAAAAGTGCATCAGGACAACATTCACTTAAACTGACTATTTTGTTTTGCAGACTCCTTAGAAAGGCCAAACCATCGACGCCCCTTGTAATCGATCTACTTTTATCCTAATGTTTAACCTACCACCTGGTTTAACAAAGTATGTCCCTCAGATGAGTACATTTACCTCTTTCATGTCATAATGCCAGACTTCACTGACATAAAACAGTGTTTAGGGAAGAAAACATCAGCTGTTTCCAGTTACCATTGCTGGGAGTTGTGACTCTAATTAACTGATCCTTTTAGTTCCGTAAAGGGATCTGCACTGAAACACCAGTGTCTCACATAATTTTATTGAATTACATTTATGTTAGTCATGTGTTTAGAGATATCTCTGATTTCTAAACTTTCCCAAGGCCTTGGCTTATATAAGTATATTATAAAATATACTGTTTTAAGAAAGCTATTCTTAATGTAGCTCCATTGTATATTAAGAGGGAACTACTTTCCGTAAACGTATGCATACCATCCGCTTATATCATATGTTCAGATTCAATCCTGTAATCCTCATTCTTTGTGAAACATTGTGAGTTTACTCACATAACCACATGCTTAGGTTGTTAGTCTCTAGTTTTAACAACTTAATGTTATGTTAATTATGCCTAGGTCAGTTTCAAGATACAAATATTGTGGAAAGATAATGGTTGTTAAAAAAAAAATTCCAAGCTACACTTTTGCTAGAGTTCAAGCTTTTATTAAAAAGTTTTACCAAAAAAAGTATTTAAAGTTACATCATGAACAATATATTGGAGTGTGTGCACAATGCAATAAGGGTAGGTTGAGGCCAGACTTCTCGATGTGGGTTGTTTACTCTACTCGTGATGTTCAGTTCACATGCCCTGTTTAATCCTCCAATTTCATTATGATAAAGTTTGTTGTGGAGTAGACCAGTCAGTTGATTTCAATTCTATTTCCCTCAAATATCCTTATGTTTCAAGGCTATTTGAATGAGGGATGGCTCTAATCAAGGTAATACTACATATTCATAAATATGTTTGTTTTACTTAATTCTTTTAAAACTTTCAACAAGGAAGTCACGTTAACGTTACTGTTATGACCATTACATCACAGTATAGAACAGTTTATTTTGTGATGTGAAGAAAACAGTACGTTTTTTCTCTCTATTTAAAGTAAAACAAGAAAACGTACAATTGGAATAGGAAAAAGGTTTCATTACATATGCTCCAATTTCAGTAATCTGTCATTATATTTAGGGCTGTCCTCTGGTCATCTTCCAATTGAGTCTGTTATGCCCAAACTTTCATCAATATAAAAATGACAGCCTGTGACTGGACCATATGTTGTACAAAAAGTGTTACCAATGCTTTTCTAAAGATTCATACAGCTTGTGACAAACATAACAGTAGTATATAAGACAAAACTGAAGGCAATTACAACATTCCGGACACACAATTCATGTAGTTTGACGTATAAATTAAGTTATTTTCAGCATAGAAATTCAAGATTGCTCTGACACTAAGCTGTTTTTGGAATTGTTCCAAGATGGTTAAGGGGCAGTGAACTTATTCCCTTGAGACAGAAGTATATCAACGGCAAACAGTCATGGGCCAGCGTTAGTCCTAATAAGATTACATTTATCACAATTGTACAGTTTCCGCTAAAAGGTCATTCTAGATAGCATAGGCCATAGGGGCTGATTTAGAAGTTTATTTTACAATAAAATTTATATGGTTTGTACATGTTTAGTATGTTAAAAGCTAATGGATAATCACTTTATAAATTATGATAAAAAAAATCTTCATACAATCGAGGACATAAAGGTTTACACAGTGGAATCAGGTGATAACTGTCACTAATCACAGCTGCATAATGCTTCTCAGGATCACCCAAACTATATCAGTCAAATAGCTCCATGCGTCAAGAATTGCTAAAATTGGCAAACAGTTGTCCAGTTATTGTCCAGTTTGCCAATGTGAGCAATTCTTGACACAAAAGTCTTAATAAAATCACTATACACGCTTTCAATTATATGCTAGTGGCTAATGCAGCATTCATTGCACGAATTCTTGACCTGACAGTGGGAGAGGTATTTTTCTTAAGGGCTATTTGGTACGGCCCAGTCCGTTCTCCCTACAAAGCTTTCTCAATAACATCCCTGAATTAAAGCTCTGGTTGGGACTATTTCTGAGATGCAACCACAGACGTCTTAGGACAGTTCCTGTTCCACCGCAGCATTTTGATGCAGTAAAAGGCGTGACGAATGAACTCCAAGCCGAGGGACACAACGGGGAGGTGTTTTCTAAAAAAGAGTTTGTCAGAGTGCGGGCTGGTCATTTCGCCTGTTTCTGTCGCGGAGCTATTCGTTGCTGCGGTTTGATTGAGGGATATTTACTTCATTGAATATTTAGCGTACTTTCTAGGAACATACAGTCTGCAGTCCTAAGAATGGGAGATGCACAATCTGCGCAACGAGAAGGAAAGGAGGATGCAGTGGCCGTAGAGGAGATTGTAAAAGTGGGTGCACAGGATGAAGAAAACATTGAAGATCAGGTAAAACCTTTTTGTCAATTTGTCAACTATGAACATAAAATTGTTTGATAGCTTTAAAAATCCAGTTTATTCTACAAATTCGACAACGCACACACTTTCCATAGTTATTTTATTTGCCTTTAAAGGGTCGTCCATGCTCTTCTGACCAAAATTCTAATATATAAAAAAATCCGATTAAATATAGCCTAAACTGTGGCCTGTAACGTTTAGTTGTTTGCCTGTTCGCCAGCATAAAACTGTATTTCCCATGTATGTAGTAGTAAATAAAGTAATTTATTCACCTGTCTTGACCCATGAACTTTCTATTTCCATATAGCATATTATTTACCAGTTATCCCACCACTAGAGTAACCTATAAAGTAATTTTCAAAATAATAATCCAGACTTACTTGAGTAGAAGATGAAACAATTCTAGAGGAATGATGACTTTGCATTCTAGAAGTCTGATCCCAACAAACAAATTACATTTCCATTAGGCTGCACCTGGCGCAATTAAGACAGCATCGATTAAATGGACAATACGACAGTGTTGTCTTATTATGAAGTCTGTAATATGGCCAGCCACACTTTGCTATGTGTATAAAAGCTTTTTTTTGTTCACTTTTTGTTGTTCACTCATACAAACCTGAGAGATTTAGTTTTTAAATCAGCAAAACATATCGTATTCAATGATTAGAAACAGCTAAATTGTTTTTTAACAATTGTTTATTCTTTTCAGCTACTCCAAAACGATGGACAAGTGTCAGGCCTGGATGAAAACAATTACCCAATTGGAGATGATAATGTTCTCTGTAAAGAAGAAATCATTCCAGAAAGTAAGTAGGTTATTGCGCCTATAGTGGGTGTCTATATGAGAAAATTAGTGAGCAGAGTATTGAATGCCTAATTATTTGGGACTACAGAATAAAACTACATTTTAAAACAAAATATACTTGAAAAGATTGGGTATATTTTAACATATCAAGACAGTATAAATGTTAGAATTAATTTGTAATTTTCTTTTCTCAGTTGGTCACACAAGTTCATCTATTGTCTCTTCCAACAATGATTCTCCAGAGATTACAGATGTCATAAAAGAAGAAGAAGAATGTCTTCTGGAAATTGTAAAGATTAATGAGAAGGAATTGCCCAATGCTGAGGAGGTGACACCAGTAAATATAAATGAAACAGAAGTCAAGTTAAATGAAATCAATGAAAGTTTCAAGAGATTCTTTAGTAATATTGGTTTAAAATTAACAGTTAAAAAAGACTTGACTGAAAAAAATGAAAAGGTTACCGAGTTGACCCCTGAGAAGGAGGAATGGAAAACTGACTGCCTAGAAGATAATACACAGGACACCAAAAACTCAAACGACAACCCTAAACAGAACCGTAATGGGGATACGGTTGATAAAGATTCAACAACATGCACTACAATGACAGACGTAAAATCAGAGGTCCCAGATGATATAGAAAATGAAACAGAGACAACAGAACCTAATCAGAATATTACATTACACAAGGTTGCAAAGCAACCAGTATCCATCATTGTTGATAGTACAGAGAACACACCACCCAGTGAGGAAGTGCAACCAGAGATAGAGAAACAAGCCATAGAACCAGCTATTGCAGATGAAGAAGAGACAATGTCTCCTCTTAAAAAGTTCTTTACTCAGGGAATTTTCTCTGGATTGAGGAAGAAGAAAAAGCCTACAGAACAAGAAACACCTAAAGATGAAACTTCAGGCAAAGAACTGGAGGACATGGGAAAAACAGAGGATTGGCTAATGAGAGAAGAGGCAGCTCAAAATGCAGTTACAATAGAGGGGGAAGACAATGAAAATAAGTTCAATTTAGAAAGCGTACTCATAAGATCAATTGAAAAAACAACTGAGACAAAAATAGTTCAAGAAATAAATGAAAACCAAGAAGTTTTAGAAAGTCAACCAGCTGTTGAAAGTGAGTCTGAACTTCGAAGCTCTCAAGAAAGCAATAAAGTTCAGGGGAGCCCATTGAGAAGGCTATTGTCAGGAAGTTTCAAGAAACGGTCCAAAAAGCACCTAGGAAAGAAAGCTGGTGAAATTAAGTTAACTGATTCTGGGGAGCAAGCTTTTGAACAGCGTCAGTCATCCACAGAGTCAGCAGAGTACCAGAAAGGTGAAATACCCTCACCAGAAGATAGTTCTGCTAAGGTAGATTCATGCAAATCTAATGGTGATGTCAATGCTGATAGTGAAAAGAGAAGGGATGGCACCTGGACCTCCTTTAAAAACCTTATGACCCCAAGAAAACTCGCTAAAAGATTATCATTAAGTGACGATGAGGCAATACTCTTTGGCACACAAGAGGAACCTAAACATGGTGATGGGGATCAACCCATAGATGTTAGCACAGAAGAACAGAAGAAGGTAGAATCATCATGGGAGGCCTTTCTATGTGGAACTGGAAAGAGAAGAAGCAGGAATAACTCAGATTCTGAGAATGATGCACAGAGGGTTAATGAAGAAATGGAAACTAGAAATACATCAGCATCACAACTGGAAAGTTCTCAGGAGTCAGATAATGAACATTTGAACTCTTCCCTTTATCAATCAGGAAGTTCTTCAGAAGGTGATGGAACCTCAACATGGAAATCCCTCAAACGTTTAGTCACACCTAAAAGAAAAGCCAAAGATGAGGAAGAAAACAAAGATTCAACAATGTCTGATAGTGAAACTAATAAAGAAGAGTCTTCATTTTCAGTAAAGAAACTCCTCCCTGGGCGAAAAAAAATTAAATCCAATGAAAAGCAAGAACAAGTCTCTTCAGATGATGCTTGTAGGGGTTGTTTTTCAGATGATGAAGATTCAGAAACACCAGCCGTGATTCCGTTATCTGAATTCAATACTGAGGAAGAGCATATAGACACTCAGGCAGTCATACAATGTCACATGCCCAAAATAGAAATGGACAAAAAAGAACCACAGCAAGAATTATCTGGTCCTGAGACTGAATCAGTCATCAACGACGGCACTGTAGTAGAGGAACCAGAAGAAATTGAAGATAATAAAAGATTAGTCTCCTTAATAATGACTTGTCCAACAAATGACTTTGAAGACTTAACTGAATTAATAAGCAAACATCAACAACTCAGCGATATCCCTGAAGAAGGCTTGATTGAGGAGAGCATGGCCACACCCATGTCTGCTGCTGAGGAAACTAGAGATGATACTATAGCTGAGGATATAATAGAGTTGACATCGGAGGCAGTCACTGCTCCAGAGCCTATAGACGTCTCCGGTGGAGATGAAACAACAGAAATGGTGTCTGCAGTTTCACAGCTGACAGAATCTTCTAAGACATCGGGTGATACAACACCAATCCCAACAGAATGTAATCTAAATGAAACAGATGAACTTCTTCAACAGGTTGTTGAGACAATTGGCTTTGCCTCAAATCAGTCATCGATCAGTGCAGAGGATTCATGCATAAAAGAAATAGTAGGCTCTATATCTTCCCAAAATTTAGAAACATCCACGCAGGGAGATGCAATAGTTTTAGAGACACTTCACAAATCTGATGGTGTTGCTATATGTGCAGATCTAGACACACCAGAATTGAATATTATTAATAAAAGCCCTGTAAGTGAGGCATTTTGCACCGAGCTTGAACTTGAGGATTCTGAGAGATTTGCTACAGGAACTGCAAGAGATGAAGTATCTAGGTCCAATGTTTCAGAAGCATATGGTACAGAAGGAAATGCTGACTTTTTAGGTATTGACTCTATTAATTCTAGCCATCCTTTGGAAGAATGTCTATCCGATGTCAATGAGGTTGCAATTGTAGTACTATCCCTTGAAGCGGAATGTAAAGAAGTTGATGAAGATCAAATCAAAGTGAAATATTCTGATGAAATGAATCCAGCTGAATCCGAAGCAGCCCACACTTTAGATGAAGAGATAAATCTAACTGATGCAGTAACAACTGTGTTGGCTGATTCTCAGAATGTGGCTCTGATTCAAATTGATCCAATAGAAATTGAATCCCAGGAGGCTGAAGTAACATCTGTATTTGATGAATTTCAGAATGAAGCATTGATTAAAATGGATCAAATAGAAATAGAATCCCAGGAGGCTGAAATTACAACCACAGTTGACGAATCTCAGAATGAAGCTTTGAATCAATTTGATATGATAGAAATGGAATACCAGGAGGCTGAAGAAACAACTGTAATTGATGAATCTCCGAATGAAGCTTTGATTACAATCGATACACTAGAAATTAACTCCCAGGGGCCCAAAATAATAACTCTATTTGGTGAATCTCAGGGTGAAGCCTTGATTCAAAGTGACCCAGTTAAAGAGGAGGATTTAACAATCACAAAGCTAGCTGCACAAGAACTAGGAGTGATCAATGAATTAGATGCGAGAGCTTTCGGCTCAG
The DNA here is from genome assembly GCA_026901105.3 of Galaxias olidus. NCBI lineage: Eukaryota > Metazoa > Chordata > Actinopteri > Galaxiiformes > Galaxiidae > Galaxias > Galaxias olidus. The sequence continues at coordinate 78,146 of JAPMUY010002857.1, forward strand.
GTTTAAACTCTAAGGAAATTGACCATCGAAGTGAGAGCCAAACCCTGGTGGAATGTGTTTCTGAAGTCAAAGAGACTGTCCTTCCACAGCTACAGCCTGGGGATGAAACTAAAGACATGAATGAAGCAGAATTAGAGACAGATGAATTGTCAGGAAATGAGATAAATCAAACTGGAACTACATCAATCGAAACAGAATCCAATGATGCTGATGAAACTTCTGAAATAGAATATAAGAATGAAGAAATAATACAAACAGATCAAAATCTGGAGAAGAAAAAAGATTGTGTCAAAGACAATATCACTGGCGAATTTGATACGAGCATGCATATGACGGTTGCAGATCAGCTATTGGAAATGGTAGAGATTTTCCAAGAGTTTACACCTGTTCTGGTAAGCACTACAACTTCTGAGCAGAGCAGTGCCCAGGTGTTAGAAAAAACTATTATAGCTGAGGACAACCCAAAACCTGAGAATGAAAAGGACATGGTTTCCATGACAGGGGAAAACCTCTACGAGACACATTTCACTGAGGTAAATGTAGAGGGGGGGAAAGGGCAGGAGGTGGGTCCAGTGCAAGTAGAGAATGCCTCAGTGGCTGAAACAATCACATGTGAAGTCAAAGAGGTGATAGCCTACATGTCTGACAATGTCACTATTGAAACAACATACATACCTGAACCTTTGATAGCTGTAGTGGCACAAGAGGTGGAAGGCCTAGATACAATGGAATCTGTGCACACTTTAGGCCCATCAGTAAATGCTGATAAGGTTCAAATAGCAAAAGCAAGCAACATTTTTGAGATTGAAAATCTTTCTTCTGTTAATTATGTGATTGGCCATGAAATTCAAGTTCAAGTTGTAGACTTAGATATAAAGTCAGCTGAGGCAATTGTTGACACAGTACTTGAGGTCAGTGTAACTGATTACACTGAAGTCATAGATGTTTGTAAAGAAATGGATGAGAAAGGAACAAGTTTGTCAACCTTTCTTGATATTGAGGACAAAATTACTGATGAGGCAAGCATGGTTGAAACTATTCCACAAAAAGTGGTTTACTTAAGTGAACTAAGTGAAATAGAGATGCGCAAAGCAACAGAAGAAAGGACTGTGATCTTTCATGAAAGACAAGTGGAAGAACAAGCAAATGACAAATTTGACCTGCTGACACCAGAACAGCAAGTGTCTGAAAGCTTCGTAGAATTTGATACAAAAGGAAAAGGTATTGAATGTTTAAGTGCACCTCCACTTAATGTGGAGTTTGAAGAACTCAAAAGCATTCAGGTATTTGTAGAGCCAAGTTTAGCTGAGACCTCAAAATTTGATCAAAAGAAAGATATTGAAGAAAAAAATACTGAAATAAAAAAAGAATTAGACGACACAATAACGGGTTCATTGCATTCAGTTCAGGCACTTGAAGTAAAGAGGCCTATTAATGAGACAGAGGAAACAGCTAAAATTATGTCACTCTCACACGTGGAACAATCACAAAGTACTGGATCGGTCTCTCAAAACGAAGGATTAGTATCTTCAGCAGTTGTATCGACACCTTCAAATCTATCTTTAGAATTTAAACTGAACATACAATTTGGGCAAACAGTCGCCCCGTCAGGCCCTGTGATAGAGAAACCAGAAACCTTAAAAGAAACACAGAGGTTTGAAGTTGGTGTCCAAGCAACAGAGACAACAGAGTTTACAAGACAAATAGAGGAAGAAAATGATGTGTGGCTGGACGCTGTAGAGGATATCTATAATCAGGAAGGAACGTGGAAAACTTGTAACCAGGTAGTAGATGCTATAGAAAGTGAGGAGTTTAAAGAGGAAGATAACGAACACATAAAAGGAATCCCTGTCCAGAAGATAACTCAGGATTCACATTTCCTTGGGGAAATTGAAGGTCAACATGAAATATCTGAACAGGACACCATTTCTAAAACGACAACTGGAGAAGAATATGCTGACATCTTTGCTGTTGCACTTCCTAGTTTTCCAACAGAACCTGAATCTACTTCTGAGGTGAGCATCTACACCACAGAATGGGATTAGTCATTCTATCTAGGTGGAAAATCACTTAGAAAGCCTTTTCCCTAGATTATTTATTCCATTGCATGACATTCGATTACATGCTTCACATGATTTAGTTAGTCACAACAAATAATACTTTTTACAAGGTTAATCAATGAAAAAGAGGGCCTGACAAGTCTCTTAAGGAGTTCAAATGTTCAAACATAGAGTAAATGGCAGTACAACAAACCAGAAAATTAATTACAATGAGATTTTCCTGATATCAGAAATGCTTGAATATGAGGCGTATTGAACACGTGTTTATTTATATCATATCAAAGCTCAACTGTACTACCTACACTTCAGCGAACAAAAGTTCCTAAGTGAAATAATTTGTTATTTTCTGATTTCAAAGGTCCAATAATGTGCATAGTATTTGTTTGAATTATGACTGTTTTAGTTTATTCAATTATGTCCCTGTTATTGTGAACAGTTTGTCAGAACAATTATAATCTTCCCTGCATTCTACTGTGATTTAAGGATGGCACTCATTGTGTTTTAACACCATAGAACATGGGACAAGCATTGTTCCATTACTTGGACACTTTTTAGCTGCCCAAAGTATGCCACAGGTACCATTTTTCACAAGTATTGATGTATGGAGGACTGTACTCATTGTTCCAATTGAAATTTTATATATATATATATATATATATATATATATATATATATATATATATATATATATATATATATATACATATATATATGAATATTGCTTAAACATATATAATTCAACCGATTGCTTGGCATATCACACTCGCTAAAAATTAACTTAATAACACATTATATTTTGAATTACAATAAATACAATTATGCAAAAATATTTGCTTAATAAAAAAATGCCCTAAAATACAATAAATGGCAGCTTGTTTTTACCTACTGGTTGATCTCATAATGTGTATAATGTGTCTCAATAGGAAGCAATAGGCTGCAGTGTCCTAGGGACATTAACATTATAGGTCTTTTGAAATATAATAGGCTTTGATATTTATAAGTTTGTATTGTAATGTGAGAAACTGACTTTTGTATTAATTACATTCCTGCTGAACTACAGAAAACTGTTTAATCATAACTAATTACTAAATGTAAATTCTAGCTGCTTGTATGTTTATATATTTATAAAACATAAGTCCACCAAAATTAACGAAATCATAATGGTTTGATTTAAATAAACATTAATATCAAAAACGTTGAACACTGCTTCTTTTTACATTTTCCAAAGTGAAGTTAAGAACCATACATAATTAAAACACGTAGCAACTGAATGTTTTGTTTTCATTTTAACACTGATTTCTCAAAAAACAAACTGATACACAGTGCAAAACCTTTGGAGAATTCATTGAATTGTTTTTTACATTTAATATTGTCTCTTTTTCAGGGGTGTTATTATTGACCAGGCATGTTTCTTTACACCAGTAGAACATAATAGCTTAAATAGATTTAGATTGATTTATAAAGCTGGTCTACATCGATTGTCTACACATTTGAAAGCTAACAAAAAAGATTCTTTAGAATTATTTTGGGGTAATCACCACTGTGAGGAGACTGAGCACTATTGACTTGAACATTTGTTAGACAATTCACAGGCCAATTGCATCAACACAAGAACTTATGCAGTAATTATGATCAAAACAGTGTCTAAATCTAAAGCACCATCACCTTAAATCTATGATATGTACAGTACTGTGCAGTTAGTTTTAGGCAGGGCATGCTGTTTTGAAGGCAAAGGGAAGTCACAACAAATATTGATTTGATATAGCTTTTCTTTTCATTCACTTTATATTTTATTCATTGATAAAAAAACAATAACCAATAAACATTTATATTTTTTTGAAAAGCATTTTGACTTTAAAGCATTTTTTTCCCCACACCTGCCTAAAACCTTTGCACAGTACTGTATTTCTAGGAAAATAACATCTATTGGTATAATCATCTAGAGACAAATGTCAATTTACTGATTCTTAAAGTACAACAAATACACATTTAGTATCAAAATAATTTAATTTTGTAAACATGTACATATTAAGAGAAGGGGGAACACAAACATCTCGGTTCATTAAAAGCCCTGTTGTGATTCCCAGATTAACTTTGATGAATGTGATAAAAACTGAAGAATATATTTTTGTCCAGCATTCTTTCCTTTGCAGGTACAGTCTTTCATACATAAAACTGTCACTGGTTCTTCAGAAGATCACTCTAGCAAGTTCGAACATAACCTTTAGTTAAAACAAAAGAAAAGCTTTTCAGAGACCATACAATTATCTTCCTTTTTACACAACTTCCACTAGAATTATTATCATTACACACATTTAGAGATTAGATTTATTTGTACTGGTGTGCTGTGCATATAAGGGTTTTCAGGGTTTCCTTACCTCAATAGTAATGAGTATGACTATCATCCACTCTAATCTCAAGCTGTGTTTCTCACTCAAGTGGTTCCTCATCAGGTCTGTCAGCTCTGTGCAATGCTGTAACTTCTCATTCACAACCTAAAATACAGACGTTTTCCCTTTCCTTTAGTATGTTACATAGCTTTTTGTGCATGTAAAAGGTCTGGAAAGTTACAAAGCCCATAGTCCACGCCAAAGGGAGCTACTCTCTCTCACAGAAAACACTGCTCCTGAACTGCCTGAAACGCCTCGTTTGTAGTCCGGCGTTTTCTTCCATAACTTATCTACATCACTAAGTCACACATTTGAACTAGGGGGGGGGGGGGGGGGCATTTCAGACAGAGGGTGAATAGAGGTGCCGCAGACTCAGGCAGTTAGGAAAAAAGAAATTGTTTATTGAACATTAAAACGCGTAAACCTATTCTAGTAGAACTCCTAAATAAAGGTATGAACCTGAAAATGTGCATAATCTGGCCCCTTTAAAAGTTTCTCGCCCTTCTACTAACTGTCAGAACTCACTTGCATGTGGGTGAGAGGTAACTAGTCTTTGGTAACTAGGACCACAATACTACTGGAAATATTGTAAAGTATGGGATCTTTAATGACTTAAGGGTACCTTTACTCTGCGGTTGATGTTGAGGAATTGACAGGTCTTGTCATACAACTGCTCCAGATTCTCTCTGTCCCAGTAGAAATCAGGAGTGATCAGCAGGTCTGAACTCAGGTTTATACAGTGTCTATAACATAGAAATTGTACAAACAAAGAGGTTGGCTGTCAAAACATTATCCACATTTACAGTAAATTGTAACAAATTCAATGTTCAATCTTTACAAATAAAAAACAACAACAATCAAAGTGAACCATTCAATCTGGTGTGACCAAGATATTTTGAGCTGATCGAATTTACCTAAGGGAAAACAGTTCTCCTATTTTTTGCATAACCTCTGCCCTTGACAGCTTAACTCTTTGGCCAGACTTCAGCATCTGTTAAGGAGACAAAGGGAAGAATTGTATTTGCCTTCCTTTCAGAATCACTGAAAGTGGTAACAAATGTGAGGTTAGTACTGAAATGCCATGCATAAAATCAATATGTAGAAAAGTGTCAAATATGTATTCACACAGAAATACAATACATATTATTATTTTTAAACTAAGATGAATAATACTAAAGTACAGTCCTTAATTGGCCTACCTCTGGGATTGACTGAATCGATTCCACAAAATTGTCTAATGCCACCTCCCATATGGCCAGCTTCACTACAAACAAAAAACATAACAGAAATCCAGACACAGAACAGACACACAGAAAAACACCAAAATGAGCAAAATACTATCACATTTAGTTTATGCTTTAACATATAAATTAAAAAGGAAATATTGCCAACCTGACAATGAAAGTGCATTTGAGAATGCAAATTTCTCTAATACAGCTAGGTCCGGATCTATCTCCTTGTTTAAAAGAAAATTACCACGCTGAAGTTTTGAATTTCCTCTGAGGAAAATGTAAAAATCCAAAAATGTTAGTTTTCCACTCAGGCAACAAAATAACTTGCTAAATTCAGCCCATTTGACTCATAATGGCTTAGTTTGATATTGAAAGTGATATTTCACAATAATATCTTTTAAAAGTCATTTCGAAGCAACATACTCTCCAATTCTGTAGTTTATCTCTTCATTTTCCCAGTGGACTAATGCTACTTCATAAGGTTGGATCTCATGCTGTTCAAGTATCCTCATTACCATCTTTATCTGTAGGGAAAATTGTTTGCAAATGTGAGAATACTTGTTGTATACATCTTGTGTACATCTAGTAAATGTTAGAAATGACTGCATATAATGTTAAAGCTTGCAATTTTAAAATACCGTTTTCTCTTCGACATTCCAGAAGACTACTGAGCCTTCCCTGGGAAATTGAGAAAAGGCTGTGTAAGATCATACGGAAAATAAAACCATGACATTTAATATAAAAGCAACATGGTCCTATTAAACTGTTATCAATCAGTTTAAAATTAACTGTAGATCTACCTGAAGAAGAACATAAGGGCATTGTCATCCGGTTTTGAAGTCATGTCTGTGCATATCACAAGTACATTTGATGCATCTATAGAGGAAAGGTAATCATCCAAAATGTGTGTTTAACATTCCACAGTCCCATTTTGCATGAGCACTTGCCAGGAAAAATAAATAACAGTACAGGGCAATGTCTATTCAATAGAGTGTTTGTTTACCTCTTGGTAAATCTACTTCATAGAATCCATGGGCTATGAGATCATGGCAAAGTGTTGGTAAATGATACTGCTCTGCAGTTGCAAAGGCAATACATTGCATCATATCCTACAGGGTCAGACATCAAAATGATTCATTACAACAACCATAAAAAGACTAATAAACTATTAAGAATCATACATATGTTGGAAAATTAACTGAATCACCTTTGTCTCATCTGGGCTAGGTTGATTAGTTCTGGATGGTTGTTTGGTTCTGGGCCCTTTGGGAATTCTCTTTCCAGGCACTGGCACTGACTTCAATACTGATTTTAAAACCGTTTTGACAGGTGTTGTTGAATAGTGCCTTTTTTGTGTCCAGCAACATCCAGTTGGTATGGCAGGGGGATTTGATAATGAGTTGGAATTGACATATTCAGAACCATGTGATACACTTTGAATATGAGTCTTTGTTTCATAGTTTCTTGAAATAATTCCTAAAGAAGCCATGGAAGATTGTGTGCTGGCTGGAGTTCCATATTTGAGCCTTTGGACTGTGTTTGATGGATTGACAAGGTTCCACAAAGAGACAATCTTCCTCTCCAAACGGTGCTTAAATCTCAGTGTGCACCAGAACGTCCGGAGAAGCATAGTTGCAGAAAATGTCTGCACACAAAACAAGGCCAGAATTGCATCATCCTAAAGATTATGTAGTTTCAGAGATTATATTCAGCCATAGAAGATAGCCAGTTTTGCTAAATATAACCAACGCGCAATACAAGCAACTGCAACATAAGCTTGACCTTGGCTTGTTTTCTAAAACACTGCTCAACAACTTCACAATCATGATGCTCGAGGTTTGTAACATTTCCCGGTAAGCATTAAAGAACAAAAGGGCCACATTGCAAAGCTATATGAGCTATATTACTATTAAGCAGTGACCGACTGCACTAACGTGAGCAAACTATATTGTATCAACCTAGTTTGACATTTAATGTTAAGCCAAGGCAATGTAATTCGAGTGAGCAGGCTAGCTAGATTTCTAAAGTAATGAGATTAGAAATAATATTTCATATTGCTGTCAGTTTTGATCACATCTCATAGATGACTCACCGTAGTTTTGGCTATCCAAATGTCATGTTACGATAAGTGTAAGCAATGTAGTTTAAAGCATTGATCTGCTACATCCATCCTAGCATGAATGTTCCATAAAGTTGCATTTGAATTTACTTCCTGGACAATATGACGTCACATCGTTGCTTGTCACTGTAGTGTCGCGAGGCTAGTTTAAATCAAGGTCCTTAAAAATAAGACAGAAATATGATAATTAAGATCACATTTCTTGCTTTTGTCTTTTCCATAGGTTACCTTTAGATGTATCATTCAAACTCATGTAAATGAAATAGCTTTCTAAATAATATAGCACCCCTAATGGCAAGACGAGTCAATGTTTTCTGTTGCTTGGATACTTCATAATACAAGTGTGTCTCAGTTTAGGTGGATATCCCTTTTCATTGGCAACATACATTAACTCCATCTATTAACCATGATGGAAAATGTTGATGCAGCATTAAGAGAGAAGCCCATTGATGAGGTGAACAAGTCTTTTTTATGGTTTTAAATCATTTTAAGCTTACAATCATTGTATTCCAATAATACAATATGCTGGTTTGTTTATTTTGTGCAATATGTTTAGAGTCATATAAAATAGTATGTCAAATCAGAAATAATTCCATGCTTTTTTTGGACAGTTTTGTGCAATGACTTTTTTTGGCTACTCCGGCCAAGTAACCTTTAGCTGATATTAGATTGAGACCTATCTATCTGGTAATGCTTTAGTTGAATGCATGCCAGGAAAGAGAAAGGCTGAAGATGAGGGTTGCTGTGCTGGAGGAGACCGTGAGGTCCTGTGAGGTGGAATGCAAAGCCAGCAGGGAAACCGTGATGAGGCTGGTGGCTGAAGTGGATCGGGAAAGAAGGAATGCAGCCAGCAGTGCAGAGGCACTTAAATCTCTCAGGCTGGTACATACACTATAATAGGAGCCGATACCTGTTTGGATAAGAACTGTGATTTGTTTTTATGTTTGCTAAAATTCAAAATCTCATGAATTCAGACCACCTGAAGTATTCACATAAGAAAAACAAGTTGAATGTACCATCAAAATGTATCCTTCTATATAGTGTATTATTTATAGGATACAAATGGGGTTAATTTGTTGTGTTTGCCAAGGAGTTAGATGGTGTGCTGCTGGGGAAAAAGAGCACAGAGCTGGAGAAGCAGAGCCTCATGGAAAGGCTGGATGCTAGTGGGAGAGTCACAGAGGCCTCCAAACAGGAGGCCCAATGTCTTGAGAGCCAGGTGCAGCACCTGGATCGAAAGATCCAAACCAGTCAGGCAGAGACCCAGGCTGCACAGAGACAACTGCATGCACTCCTGGGGAAGCTGGCATCACTGCTGTCGCATTCTGCTGAGGGAGATGCCCTGACAGAGAGGGAAATACTGCAGAGAGTAGATGACCTCTGCTCCAGGGAGGAAAAAACTAAAATGGTATACTCTGTATTAGAAAGGTTATTCGATGGGATAAAAGGGTGTATGCCAAATGAATAAGGAATTAAATCATATGACATATGTTGCACTTTGCTAAGATACAAAGAATTCACTATAATCATACGGTAATGCATGTGTTTTAGTTTGAACACTGGCACATTGCAGTGGCATCATGTTTTCTAGTTAATTGTCCCCCATCACATCTGTCAGACTGTCTTAGAGGTGGAGAGCCTGTTGTCCAAGGCATCTGAGGATTTAGTCAGGCAGACTGAGCTGCACCACAGTGCCCTGCAAAGGGCACAGCTGGCTGAGCAGCAGGTCCAAGACCTGAGAGAGAGACTGCAGAGCCTGGAGGCTGAACTTTTGACTGTGGATGTGCAGCGTGATGGGCTGAGTCATAACAGACAGGATGTGAGTGAACATGGGCTCTCTACTTTGGAGTACAGTATGTGTTGACTGTAATTGTCCATGTAATGTATTTATACTGCTATAAAAATGTGCTTTAAGATTAAAGCTGCAGTGGGCGCCCATCAGGGCTCAAAGATCAGGGCAGTCCGGACTATCTAGACTAAGGTGTGTTTATTACTGTATCATATCTCCCTCCTTTTTACAGTATGAACAGTTTCTGGAGCAACTGTCAGAGAAGATGAAAGTTGATAGCATTGCTCTTGACCTGGGCTTTGACATGAGGTTAAGGCTAATTCTGTCCCGGGCAGAGCAACTTGTCAAACAGGAAGGCACAGCTCTGGTGGAGAGTAAGACACTGGGCCATAGCTTGCAGAGAAAGGTACCCAGAATACTACTACTGTGACACATTAAGAACATGCAATTGCTATCTACAGTACTGTGTAGATTTAATTTATTGTCTGGGCTAGCTTATTAAAGATGAGCTTTGTTGAACCAGGAGATAGTTGTTCGGTGTGTTAACGAGAAATACATGCCCTGTGATTGCATAATATAATTTGACTGCAGTTGAAAATCCACAAGGAGCGCCTGGAAAGCAAAGACCTTTACACAGAGCTGCTGCGACGGAAGGTGGTGGAGCTGGAAGAAGAGAAGAGGAGTCGCTCTGCTCTGTCTGTGGAGCGAGACGATGCACACCTGGCGGCGAGGAGATTGAAAATGAAGGTGGAGCGTCTGCAAGCAGAGCTGAAGGCAAACAAGACAGCCAACACTGAACTCAAGGCACAGCTTTGTCACACCAATGAGCTCAAGGTAGTGGGGAGAGGGGTTCAAACCCGCCCTCATTCCAGAGGCCGAGTGAGATCACTACATGGTCTTAACAAAGTACAAAACTAAAGCCTTTCTTATTATCATATATAGTAGTTGTCAATAAAGGCTGTGCTTTCTTGTGATTGACTTGACAAATTACTGCACCACCTTGGATCTTTCATGTTTTTAATGATTAGAAGTTGTAAAAAAAAAAAATTCACTTTGAAAGCTGACAACTTCCTGGGTCTCTACTGTCTCTGACACGCAAAGCTCAAAGTCATGGAACAGAGTCAGACCCTTCAGCAGCAGAGAGACAGACTGGATGAACTGGAGAAAGGGAAGAGCAAGGTGGAGAAAATGCTGTCTACAGTAAGCTCAGACCTGCAGAGCCAAGAGTGGAGGGCCAGAGAAGACCAGCAGCATCTCAACACCCTCAGACAGACCCTGGCCCAGCTCACCGAGAGGGAGAGAGAGGTGAGGGACACGCACTAGAATTTTGATGCAAAGAAGGGACATACCCACTATTTCACTGTGTTATATTGGGGCGGACCTTTTCTGCCTCAAAAGTCAGTAGACGTCCATTCTTTTGCACTTGGATCTATTAAGGTCTGTGCACATTCTACTTATCCTAGTTCTATGGAATCTACAGCTGTAACATATGTCCATGCAACGTAGGCTCTAAGGTTGTATCAAACTAATAAATAGTACTATCCGTAATTCAAGGTTCTTTCCCTTCTCCTCTATAATAGTTGGTAGATTTCCGCATGGTGGTTTCCCGGATGGTAGGCCTTGATGTCACAGCCCTTGCCCTTCCCAACTACGAGATCATCAAGTCTCTAGAGAGCCTACTTCACAATGCCTATCACCACCTTCATCACTCTGCTCTGCCCTGGCACTGTCCCACCCACCATCACTCTCACCTCCTACCGATTCAGGACATCCCTCATGGTTCTCCCACAGCAGGCTCTTATGAAAAGTCTGTTTGCCGTGGCAGCCTAGCCAAAAAACAAACCTAGTGTTGTATTGAACTTTAATTCAATGCTAAAAGTCAAGGAAGGATATGTGATTTAAAATACTTGACTAGCAATTAGTATTCAATCAAATCATATAGTTAAAATATTTACGAGTTGAGTTCAGGAGTTCATTATGTTTAAACCAATTATTTTGCTTTTAATGTTTATTTAGTGCAGTCACCGCTCTAATCAAAGTGAAAATATCGTTGTTTGGTTATGTGATACCTTTTTTCTTCTTTTTTTTACCTAAAATATATCATCTCATAATTGTAATAAAAGACAGAATCCAATGAAAGTTTGGCATTCAATATTTGTGATTTAGGGTCAGATATACATATATTTTAGATATTCATTTATAACATTATATACATACAGGTTGTTTGAAATATTCCTATTTAATATTGAACTGACAGAGCCATAGAAAATGTACATTAGTTCTGTTATTACATTGTGAATATTTAGTCTCGTTTGTATATCGTTGGTTATAAAAATAACAAAATGTGTACAGTACATTTTTGTAGAATGTTCAAAATGTTTAGACCGCTAAATTATTTGTGAGTGAATGACTTATTTAATAAATTTTACACACATCTTAAACAAAATGTAACTAAAATAGATGCCCACAGTCACATAATTCATATAAAAAAATATATTCAACACAAACACTCAGGACTGAGCAAGTAAGTTAAAGCAAACAAAAGCGCATGCGAAAATAAAAGCACAAAAAAATAATTGAATAAGATGCATGAAATGTTGTTTCACAAATTATCAAATTCTACAAGCAAATTCACCAGATGCATTGCAAGCTTTCGACTAAGATAATGGCGAGCCTGAGGATCAATAAACCATCTGATCCAATGAAAATGACTAACATTTACTGTAATATCTAGAACCTCGAGGAGGCTTTATCATTGACATAGGATAAATTGTTTCTTCCATGTAATGCTATGCACTACCAAATAAGATAGTGAGTCATCCTTTGCATTTCAACCATATAAATATATGTTTTATGAACATATAGTGGAGCATTCAAATAATAGTGAACAGTACACCCACACTCAACCCCAATAGTCCTGCTCAACAGGGCTCTCTCAGCTGGCTTATACTGGAGGCGGTCCATTGGTGTAGCTGAGCATGGGGTAAAAGGAGCGAGCAAAGTTGTTGGACTGGATACACTTGTAATCCTCTTCAGACAGTGGCACCAGGAACGCCAAGCCCACCAACAGCAGGAGAAAGAGCTGGAGAGGCAACGCTACCCACAGGACGCGGTGCAGGAAGGAAGAAGAACGCGGTGACGACGTCTCATCTGCTTCAGAACGGGAGGAAGCGGACCCAGCGTCTCTGCGAGACCTAATTACATATCCGCCACACAACAGAGTGCCAACTAAGATTTTGTTTCTTTGACACCTACAACTCAATGATTTGCACAGTGTTTTTTTCTCAAAGACCTCCATCTATTGTGAGTAACCAGTCTCACTAGTCTCTTTGTAATTATCGGTAATATTCAGGGTCAGTTTTTCTGCATTGTATGGGAGAGATATTTTATCAAATTGAATGAACTGTGTACCAATGCTCAATCCAAATAGGATACCATATCAGTTTCAGCTACAGCACAGTGAAACATTATGACACTACAACACAGTAAGCAATGTAAGGGACACACTGGTAAGCAATGGCAATGTGGACTGGTCTCGATACAGGTGATCAACACACTGAGAGGTGTTGAGATACATTTATACAGACAAATATATATGCATACTACATTAACATACACACAGTACACTGTACATAATATAATGTGTTTTACGAATACTACCAGTGAGGCAAAAATTCCTTTGTAACAGATGTTAGGATCAAAGATGCTGTAACATGCGCTGGTAAAAGTTGAAAGCCTTGCAAAAAGCTTGCTCTGAGCTGTGTATATTTTCCTCAGAAAATGCAAAGCAGGCCAAGACAGGAGCATAGTTAGAGCAGCTTATTTTAATGGGCAGTTCTCAGCTCCGCTCTTGTCATTAGTCAGCACTATCTTAATACACTGCTCCACCTGCTCCACAAAAACCTCTGCTGCTGCAAAGTTGACAGTAAAAGCGTTACTAAACGTGAATAACAATATTAAAAAGCACAACTAAACTGGCCACTCCCACTCAATTCAATTTTATCAACCCAACCCACTTATGCTGAGACTTGCTCTAAGTAAGCTAACACTGACATATGATTGAAAAGGCTATCCAGATAGCCTAAACTTACAAAATTATTGACTGAGCGGGAGATGGAAGCCAAAATAGGCAAGAAAATCATATTGTAAATTATTAAAAAATATTCTTAAAGCTTCTGGTGCACTGGACTTGTCTTAATGGCGCATCTCTTGAACCACAAGTGCCTCTTAAGCTTCGCTGAATATTCAAAACTACTTCACACACGTATTTTACCTAAGTCTAGATGGTGGATTAGACAGTGATATAGAATAAGAGGATGACAAAGAAGAAGAAGAAAAGGAAGAACAAATGTCACACACAAGAGAGAGAAAGAAAGAAGGATACTGCAGCAATTGTATTGTTCATTGCAGACATTTGCTGGCTTGGTAATTCAAGCTGAAGTGTGGGCGTGTGTGTGTCCAGTTTAATAGAAGAGTGTTAATACTCTGTAGTTGCCGAGCAGATTAGAAAAAGGTTTGTTATGCATATAAAATGGCTTCCAGGTGGCGTTATAAAGCAGTGAAGAGCATCGAAAAGATGCGCACCATTATTATAAAACCCTTTTTGTGAAGGACGTTTGGGCTACCACTCATTTCCAAGCCCCCTAACCTATACATAGTGTCTAGAATTATAGAAGATGATGGAAGTCATTGTCATGAGCCGCCATTATGCTATCAGTAGTCACTCTGGAATTGAATGGGTCAACAGACTTTATATTCTACATTGGCCCGCAAAAAACAAGGGAACGTTTCTTTTAACAGGCCATTAAGTGCATCATGGTCGGATGAGTTCCATTATCCTCTGGGTGTTCTAGAAACCAACAGAAAGGTACCTGCGGTGTGGACTGCTCACAGAGGGTCCAGCGTGTGACAGACTACACTTGCCCCGTTGCTGTTTGCAATGAACAGAGGGGTAAAAGAAAGAAAGTATGTTTCAGTCCAGGTAAATAAATACAATGCTATCGATGAGAGAAATCCCCAATGAAAGAAGAGAAGAAACAAAATCAAATGTGAAGGTGAATCAATTCTAAAACAATGGAAACAAGGTATTTGGTTTTGCAAAGTGCAACTTGAACTGCATTGTGTTGCGCCTAAGGTTACCAAGTAGTTAATGGATTGCTGTGCAAAACAGACATACAACATGCAGTTGTTTATTTGGATTGATCCCGAATATTAGTTTTGCTTTGTTATATTATAAACTATTTTGGTTGTATAGTAAAGTAAAAACCCTTACTCTTGCCTAAAAATCACAATCCTTTACTCTTTATTTCTTTAGCAGAGTGAAAGAGTCAGTATTCCTTGTGTTCTAATCTTCATTGATCAAAATACACTACAGTGTGGAACAGAATAGAGGAAAGTTCTTTGGGAAATAAAACTTAGGGGACGAAAAAAAATCTTTCAAAAAGAGAAGGGAACACCAAGTTGTGGAAGTAGAAAAAGGAACACGTTCTCAAGCTGGATCTGGCACCGGGAATTGAAAACATGCAAGAGTAACTGAGTGGACCAAGGATCAGAACATAGCGAGTGTGCAGAGGGAGAGGTGAGAGGACGTCCCAGGATGATGAGGGGGATTCTGGTCTTCTAATATGCATTCACGACACAGGAGATGCACTGGGTAGATGCACCAAACACTCTCCTTTCTGACAAGCAGTTATTTGTATGCTTGGTATACATTACCGATCGACGGCGACTCGGGGTGCTACGGCCTGACAGAGGGCTAAGGGAACCAGAGGTGTCCAGATCATCAGCTGACGACCACGACGATAGGTCCTGACAGCGGAGATAAAGACAACGAGAGAGAGAAAGAGTGAAAGAACGAGAGAAAGAGAAAACGTGCAAATAGACAAAACGAAAAAAAACAAGTGAGTAACACTGTGGGTACCGAAAGATAATCCAGCCACCATTTTCCAGTAAAACTTTACCTGCTGACTGCTGGTGATGTCAAGGATCTTCGCCAGTTCCCGCAGGTCTCGGGTCACCTCCTTGAGAAGCATCTTCAGACGGTTCCCAATGACGTGGACCTTCTCTTTGGCCTCCAGGCAGTCGCTGCCCTGGGAGTTCACCAGAAGCTGAAGTGACATGTCCTGGAGGGAGGCCACCTTAAGCTGGGAGTCAAGAAGCTCCCGTCGCATTTGCTGTTGAGGAAGGTAATTAAAACCCTCCGTTTAAAATTGGCAGTTCCAAATTAAGATTAAAGAGACTCTTACAGGAGAGCACACATAATTCAACAGACTGTAACAGACCAAGTATGTATCCCCCAAAAAACAATGTGCACGATATGAGAAAACAGATTAACATAAATTACCGCCTTCATATTGTACATATTCCATGCTCTGATATTTGATATCTTTTTGTGATATACCGTTAGTGTTTTGTGATGATCCTGAAGTGTGTCACTGTCCTTGCTGGGGTCTATGGGGACCACTTCATTCCTCCTGCGGTCTATGTTCTCCAGCCATAGCAGCAGGCCATGGCTCATCTCATGGAAATCCTGTAAGTAAAACAAAAACATCATGCAACTGTTAAAATACATGTCCTAGCCGATCACAAAAACATGAACATAAACATATTATCAACAATAACATTCAATTTGGTGGGCCATGCTTTCTCCTTGTGATCTAGTAAGGGTAAAAGGAGAATGGGCGACTTAGTGACGGATGGTATTGCGATGGTATTTTTTGTTATTTATTTGTTGTCTTTTTGTATTGTTTGTACATGGAGAATGTGCTTCGGGTCGAGGGTATGTTTGAAAACAGGGTACATATCGTTATCTTGCGCTTTCATCCTTAATTGTCTGACCCGTTGAAAATCCTGAAATATACTTAAAACATTCAAAAACATGTCTAAATTTACATTTACTAAGTATCATAGAATCAGGTGTGCAGTGTTGGAGTTCAGTGTGGAAACCTACATGACACTGCATGAGAGCCTGCTGCAGTGAAGAACGCCATTCCTCCAGTGAGGCGCTGAGCCGTTCCCAGCGGTTGTTCATCTCCTTCAGCTTGGTCTGTAACTCCTTAGACTCCTCAGTGTCTGACTTGACAAACTCTGCACTGCACAGGTTGATGGACAGGACAATGGCCTTTCGCTTTTCCACAGCCTTCTGTAGCTCCTGCAATGCAAATAACACCACTCATATGCGGCTTAGAAAGTCATTTGAAAAGCTTGTGAAGGATCAAATAGAAAAACAGGTCTTCCAAAAGATTCAATCCCAAAAGCTCCTAAATTGAGTACTTAGAGAATGAACCTTCACAGTTCACAATATATTTGATTTATGTTTAAACAACAAAGTTATGGATCACCTTGAGCTTCTTAATGCGCTGTTCAATGGTCTGTATGTCGGTGCTGAGGTCCAGCCTCTGCTGCTGCTCCAGCTCCTCCTCAGTCTGGTCCAGCCATACCCACACACTGTCCAGGTCAGAGTTGAACTGTTGCCACTGGTGTAGGTTCTGCTTCAAGCGCATCTCTTTGCTAAGGGTCTGGGCATGCAGTAACTCCCAGCGTTCAATCACACCTAAAGAATAGTAGACGAGGGAATGTACTTTGAGTGGCTGCAAGTAGAAGAGCACACTGCAGGGTTTGAAGTGGCTTTTGCCCAGATTATCTCTAGTTTAAAGAAATTCATCTTTTTGGCATGTAAAATGTTGTAGCATGCAGAGCAAAACAACCTTTTATTAACCCATACAATTTTATTTGTGTAGTACCAACTACAAACTTTAGTGAATAGTTAAATTATTTTCGTTTAATAAATATTCACACAGCCTATGGCATTACCAGATGTTTGTGAGTCTGAGCTGCTAGGATCAGCAAGGGCCAGTCCAGATGCAGAGTCTTCCTCCTCTTTCAGCTCAGTGCCAACTCTCTTCACCGTGTCAATGCTGCCACGGCACTCCCCCAGCAGACGCATCTACAGAAGAGGCCAGTAAATAGATACCACCTTAGACACTCATACACAGTACAATTCATATTTTTGGACCAAAGACAGTTACGATCAATTTAAGCATTAACACAATTAACTAGTTTACCCAATAATTTATGACACAGCAAAGAGGTGAAACTGCTGAAAGATACCACTTACATATCCCATGTAGGACGCGTCCAGCTCTGGTCCCGTGGGTGTGCGACTTCGGATGATGTTCTCTGTTTGCTGAAGGTGGAAGCGGCTGGTGTCCAAAGCTTTGTCCAACTTGAACATGTGGTGTGTGTCCAAAAGACTGGAATCTCCTGTGGGAATGCACGAGGGTCATCAACATGGCAGAGTGTCCATGAGCACAAATCATATATGTTGAATACAACAAACCTAGGGGTCTATTTACTACAAAGTAACAACAAAAACTACAAACTCTAATGCTAAAGAAATAACAGAACAAAAAAACAACTACAGATGTTATTTTTTAAACACCAAGATGCACAGCAAATTCTGCAGAGGTTAGGTATGCACTGCAAATCACTGCAAATAAAAAGTAATATTAAAAAGAGTAAGAAAGTGGTGTCATGTCAATTCCATTCCATTTCTGTGAGAACGTATCGGGATAAGAATATATGAAGAGATCAACTTTTGATAGATTTGAAATGGAATGGAGCTGCCCAGTACTGGTTAGAAGAGGCGCTGTTTGTTACAATGCTGGAGCGTAAGCTCTTGTGCATGAAAGAAACAAAACCAAATCAAACTCCAAGACAGTGAGCAAGCTGTGAGTGTGCCATCACTAAATCACTGAGTGTGGCGAATTAATTTCCCCCCAAAGCCGTCGGCATGCTTTGGCTTTCTGTTGCCTACCAGTGGAGGACCTCAGAGTTTGTTCTGTTAGTTTAACAAAGGCCTCAGGGCTCTCAGCAACCACTACATCTGGAACAAAACATGTACATTTCATTTACATTGGTATCACTGGAATCCATGGGCTGATGATATTGTTCTGTAACGTAACCATGTGAAGCGGTAAAAGACCCAAAACACCTATCTAGGAAAATAAAGGTGTTTTAAAGCGACTGGACATAGCCGCTGCATGTCACAACTCTGACATTCCACCGGACTTTTCAATGGCCCAGAACTGGTGCTGTGTGGAATGAGCTCACCTGCTAGAGCACATGCTGATCCTTGCAGGTAGTCTCCTTCGTCAGCGTGCTCCTCCGAGGACAAGGCCCGTCCGGCGCTCTCCAGCCCTCGGCTCAGGTCGTAGTCATGGTCCCACTCCAGGGGGATGGAGTCCACGCTAGCGGGCGTGTCCCTGCCTGACCGCTCTGCCCGCAGCGGGGCCACCAGGGAAGCAGAGCGGCTGGAGGAGGGAAGCGGTGACAGGAAGCCATCGCCTGGACGCTCGCTCCATGGCAGGCTCGACAGGTCGACTTGCTCGTCGAGCTCCAGCTCGCGGTCAGAGAATGA
This sequence comes from Galaxias olidus, assembly GCA_026901105.3. NCBI lineage: Eukaryota > Metazoa > Chordata > Actinopteri > Galaxiiformes > Galaxiidae > Galaxias > Galaxias olidus. The sequence continues at coordinate 97,154 of JAPMUY010002857.1, forward strand.
CATGTCATGTTCATCGTCCGTCAGCTGGAGAGAATGTGCAAACAATCATAATGAATCACATACTTCTAAGTAAGAATTTCAGTACCAATGACAGGTATTACTCAAAAATAACATGCACAATGCACTAATAAAGGAGCTTACCGGTAGGCGAATTAGCTTTTTGTAGTAGCGCTCCACTCGACCAAACACTTCCTGACAGTAGCGCTGTAGTTCCTCCAGCTCTTCCTCAATGACTGCTGCATCCATAGGCTCACTCTTCTCTATCAATGTCTCCCCCTGGTGGAAAATGTGGTCGATCTTGGCGGTGGTCAGCGAGATCTCCTGCTGGAATGCCTACACAGAAATAGAACAAAAATAACAAATTTAACACTCCATAGACTGGCAATTCTGAATTTACGGTGAGAAATCCTTTTCAGACAAACATACCCGAAGCTGTTTGATCTTGGCGTGAATGTCACACTCTGAGAAGTGTTCAATGTTGGTCAGCTGTAAGTCCATCTCGGTCAGCCACACCAGGATGCTGTCTCTGGCCGTCTCAAACTCCTCCCTTTGACTGATAAAGTGCTGGGAGAAAACAAGCAATTTTTAGCCGGAATCATTTGCACAGGATCATATACTACTTTACCTGTCAAGTCAGAACCTATACTGCTATTATACCTTGATCCTGCGTAGGATGGAAGCCACCCTCTTCTGCAGATTGTCCCAGCGGAGATTTGCATCCTGGGCCATCTCTTTAAGGTGACAGGAAGTATCGGTGCGGTTCTCCCGGGCCAGGCGCCGGTACTGTTTGTTGATGACCTCTAGCTGAGTCAGGCTTTCGTGAACCTGCCTCTGGAAGGCCTAAAACATTGAGACACACATTGAGTTCACAGCACAAGCCAAAGGATTTGTATGCACTTTTCCCACTGGCGTGATGGCCTGAACCATGCATAACAGAGCACCATGCATTTTGGTGAACGAGCAATCGCACTAGCCAGTAATGAACTATTCACATTTTACATGTTATTGTTTGAAGCAGCAAACCATTTGAGGGCGCAGTGAAATTATACTGTATGCACTATTTAGAATAGTACCTCAAATTTCTTCAGTTCTTCCTTGGCTACAGTGTAGAGCACGCCAGAAGAGTTAGGCAAAGCAGCTGTCTTTTCAGAGGTGGCCAGCCACTCCTCAAACCGTTCATAGTCATCTAAAAACTTCTGCCACAAACGCCATGTCTCTTCAATCCTGGAAAAAAAAACATGGATATTAGAGACAACGAATGTAATAGCATATATGAGGTTATTCAAAACAAATGAGGTAACTCAATCAATGTATATGTCAATGTGTTTCCAGCACAGTTTTCGAAAAATTGCAATACTATGCAAGTGTCTCACTTGAGTCTTCTCTCCATTGAAAAGGCACATATGCTTCTCCAGCGGCGGTCCAGGCTGCGAGTGGCCTGCTGGATGGAGTCACACTCAGCATCTGTGGCACAGGCGTCACAGTCATGGAGCAGCACCTCACACAGGTTCAGCACAGACGCTACTCCTGTACTGTGCTTCTCTATGTCCCTCTGTAGTTCCTGGGAAGAAAAAGAAGGATATAAAATGCTTGTGAGAAGACAATCAAAGCGTGGCATAAGATATGTTCCTTAAAAGACACAAACATAACATAAGACACAGAATTTATTTAAAGGCATTTTGAATCTCTAGAAAAAAATTCTACATCTGCAGCATTTTGCAGCTTACTTTACAGTCATTAAACAACGATGCCTTATTTTTTGTTTACCTGTTGCAGGTCTAGCTTCCTCTGTATTTCCTGGAAGTCGCAGGTGTCATAGGCTATGGGTTTAGACAGTTCAGTTTCAATGTTAGCCAGCCAGGAGCGCAGGCTGCTCATGTTCTTATCCAGCTGCTGAACAGCCACAAGGGTCTCCCTTAGCTTCTTCACTCTACAATACAGAGATTTATGCAGAAAGTTGGATTAGTAGTGCCACCAGGACTAGCGGTCAAACAAAAATACTCTAGAATTTTATAATGTTAAAAACAGTCTTTGGCCAAACTGAAAAAGCTCTAGCCAAGTAGAAAGTGAGAAGACTTGGCTTACAGATAAATCATTTAACATTAGTTTTGCAGATTTATTCCTCTACATATTTTCCTTACAAACACAGGCTGGGAGTTCACAACGCATTCCAACATTCCAACATTACTTAAAATTCTGTTGTTGATGCTTTTCTCTAGGTGTCATTTTAGGCTCTATGTGAGACAACGCTGTATCGGATCTTTTTGAAGTTTTCAGATGGAAAAAAAAGTTAAGCAAGATACTGTATCATGGTGGTGGTATCCCTTCTTTCGATTTGTTTATCATGTAATTTTTTAAGTACGTTGTACTTGTACTTATACAATTCTTAATGATGTTGAAAAGAGTTCTGCTTTTATTTTAAATGTATATTTTTTTTGATTGAGTATCTCAAGTATGTATGTGTTCTGACCTGGTTCCAATGAGGTCCAATAGGTGCTGCCACCGTTCGTTGGCCTTGGTAAGTTTGTGTTCGATCTCTGATGCTTTGCTTTCATGACTGGCCCGGGCCAGTCGCTCACCCATCTGCTGCAGTTGCAGCTTGTTCTCTTGGGCCACAGCTATCTCCTCCTGGTAGTCCTGGAACATCAACACAACATGCACTGAGTACTGAAATATTACAGTAGACTGCACACTGTGAGTAAAAGGACCCCACACAGGCACAATCGCTGTTCAATACAATCAAGTTAATAGTCAAATGTCGAAACAATTCAATTATATAAATATTTCAAAGATGCTAAAATAGTGAAATTTACGTTTGAATAATTAAAGAAAAAAACTGTTACATGTTACATGTATAACATTCCTAATTTTGGTTTACTGTACCTTGCGTAGTTTCTCGATCATCTCCTCGATGCTGATGTCTCCATTCTGAGAAACCTTGCTCTCCATGTGGGTCAGCCACTCGCACAGCTCCTTGTTCTTGTCATTAAACACAGCCCACTCATTCAGCTTCTCACTCACCTGCTGCCTGCGTAAGGACAGCTAAAGGGTATGGACACATAAGGATTTACTGTGTTAACAAACAACGTCATACTATAGAAGATCATGCTGAAGTAGTTTTGTAAAAATTTTATATTAAATAAAAAAAAGCAATTACACAAAATTAAATATATTTTTGATTCTAACAGGATGCAAAGGTTTGTCTAATTAATTGATTCTGTTGAACCATCCACCTAAAGAAGTATTCCAATTGCACAGCACTGCAAAGAAGCAGTGATGTTGCTATCACAATTTGATTTGTCTACCGTTAGCGCACTTCCTGTGCCTGTATCTAGTTGGTCTATTTTACACAGGATGCCGTGTTAGAAAAAAACACCACCATGTCCTGTTTTGAGTTGAGGTTTCACTTTTCACTCTGTGCAAGAATTTGCATTTAGTCTAGGCAGTTAGACACGACTTTTTAAATGTTCATCTATGCCTGTTTGTTGAAACGTGTTTTGGCATCTACAGCACACAAAATGAAATAACATTTGCCATACTAATTGGCCATGTTAAATATTACCTTTACTCATTTTGTTCCAGCACAGCTGTACCTGATGAAAGCACTGCTAACAATTTACAACCCATAGACCTGCTTTGTGGTACACCAGTGTGTAGTCAGGTGAAATGTAGTCTCTCGTGTACTGTTTCAAAAAGTCACTTGTGCGACATTAGCACCATCATTTGGCGTCACAAGACATTACAAATTTGATTATTTAAGATTTAGATTCAGATTATTATGTGGACATTTAAACCCAAGACTTTGGCAAAATAGAGTTTTCAAATTGATGCTTGATAAAACTTGTTTGCTGCTTGATCCCAAGTGGAGTGTCAAATGTACCTGACATTTTAAATGTGCAACCAGTTTGATATGAGATTATATCAACTCTTTGTGAATTATAACCATATTGACCATAACTCATACATTCATAATGCGTGCACTGCAAAGTAGTCTTCAAAGAGATATAGGCTATTGCACCTGGTGACAGATTTCCTCCCACTGTCGTTGCAGCAGCTCAATGCGCTCCTGTAGGACGGACAGGTCTTCAGCACTGATGTAGCAGGAGAGAGATTCTCTCAGTACTGTCAGATGGGCTAAATCATCTGTCCAACCATCAAACATGTTCTCCAGGTCCTGTCGATGAAAGATAAATGAAAACCAACCATGGATTAAGGCATAGTGTTAAAGTATGGCAGGAAAAGTAAAGAAATACCTTGATAAAAACCCCACCCAGAATGCTTAAACCTATAGTCTGGAAACCTTTGAAATTCTGCTGTTCCTCTATTCTCAGCAAAGCACAATGTAATTACACATCTAGACAAACATCTAGAAGCCACATGTTTATTTCTGTAGCAATAAGCTGTAAAGTAATTTTAGAGAAGTAACCCAGTGAGACATCACATACTCAACAAAGCTAAGCCAACAACTGTTAGTATTTATTTTAAGGTGACCAGATTTCTGAAATGAAAACCGGGGACATTTCCAGTTTGGCTGTAAATATATATCAATAAAATGTCCAATATTATTATGTATTTAAAAACAAAAAGAGGGACTCTCCCTGGATAACGGGGACGACTGGTCACCCTAATTTACATGAAATTGTCTGTTATAGCAAGAGATACTGTATATCGGTATGGCAACAAAGAAAGCCGTGGGAGTTCATAATATATGACCATGCAATTCAATTTGGAATGGGGATATATTATACATCTCTGCGTAAATTAAGACTGTGTGATACTGTTAGGTTTACTTGAACATTTTAAATGTAGGTTAAAATACATTTCTGAGTGTCCTAACAACAGCTTTTTAAGCACAAACGTTTTCATCCCTTTTTTGTCAATTTGATTACTGGTCACTTTTTTTATACCTTGCAGCGCATCTGTTCTGCTTGCAAGTCTTCGTGGTGGTCAGGAAGAGGCTGAGAGAGCTGTCTTTTGAAGGCCCTCAGCTTATCTAGGGAGCCCCCAATGCCTCTCTCACACCTCTCCCAGTCCTGCAACATGATGAGCACACACAAAATTTGTGAAGTGCAATAAGTTCAAATATAGATTGACATTTCTAATGGAATAAATGGACCTTAAAGTTGAATCATTTATCATTTGTGTAACAGTTACCCTGTCTACGTTTCTTGATATCTATGTGACTGTACCTTTAGCAAGGAAGCAAATTCTCTTCTCTGTTCCTCCAGGCAAATGTTGGCGTTTTTCCAGCGCTCCTGGATGTCTGTGAGCTCCCCCTGCAGCGTTACCTCGGCTCTGCTGTCTGCAGACAAGAGCAGCTGCCTTCCGGCCTCCACTGTCAGGATGTAACTGCCCTGCTGCCGCTGCAACACCTTCTCCTTCAACTGTAGATTAAGGTAAATCAGCATATATACATAGATAACCTTTCCTCCTTACAGAACAACTCATAAGGCTGGAAACATAAGAACAAGCTCTTGTGCTCAAAAAACAACCACAAAATCACGGCCTTTTGGGCTACTTTTACATACTTATTCAGCAAAAGTATGCCTGTGTCTGTGCCTGCAGGTTACGTCAGCATTTGCATGGTTGCCCAAACAAATTCAATCAATCAATCTAAGTATTTCTATGTAGATACTTTCACAGTTAGTGATATTAAGTAAAGCTTTTCTACTTTTGTCAAATATAATAGGATAATATCCTATTATCTGGCATCTTGATGTCTTTCAACTAAAGGTTGTACCTGCACAGCATCCAGCATTGAGCGTGCCTGCTGTAGAGGTATTGTGGCCCCAGATTGCAGAGCCTCTACTGGATAAGAGACCTCCACCAGCCATTTACGCAGCTTCTCGGCCATCTCCCTATACCGTTGCCACTGGCGGATCAGACCGTCAATGATGCCCCGCCTCTGCTGGGCACGACGTACCACACCCTGCCACTGGTTACTTAACAGGGCCAACTTCAGGTTGAACTCATCTCTGCAAAATGAGAGTGAAATAACAACACAGTGCAATTCATTTATGCAATTAATCTGCGTAAAGGTCAGAGGTATCGTCATCATCATGGTAAAGAGTTTCTCCGTGTATAAAGAAGAGACTCTGACCCGGATTTATCACTGATGTGCAGTTTTACCTGTCATCCACCTGGCCCTGCTCCAACATCCTCTGTCCATCACTGATGATGGAGTGGAGGATCTGCTGACGACTGAACATCTCCGCTTGGAACAACTAGAAGCACAGAAGGTTTAAATGTTAATTCAGATTTAAACTCAGGTAATTCATTGGCCTAATAAATAAAATATTGTAAAAGGTGATTCTGCGGGCATTTGCCCTAAAATATGGATGCTATTTGGCTATTTTTCATATAATATTACACAAGATAACTAGAAGCAGTTTTAAGCAGGGCACTAACTTCATGGGCTTTCTGCTGCTCCATCAGGCTCTGGTAGTTCCCTGAGATTTCAACAGCCAAGTTTTCCTCTGTTTGCACAAGGAACTCCATCCATGTTTCACACTTCTCTAGGAAGGTCTGCTGTTGCAGCAGGAACGACTGCAGCTTGCTGCAAATGGCACCACTCAACATTAGACTGGCTGATTTAAGCAAAAATATTAATTAAAAAAAAATTATTCAAAATTAATCCTCTACCTGAATCTCTCGGTGGTTTGGGCAGAGGTTGTGGACCAGCTCCTGTTAAGGTTCTGCATGCGTTTGATCTCAGAGTCATTGAGAGGAAGTCTATAGCCCAGCTCATTCAATCGCTCCAGTTCTGGAGCCATGCCGCTAAACTTCAGCATCTGCCTCTGTACAGAAACAAAAAAATTAACTGGTCTTTGAGCTAACACGTAGCATTAAACTTATCCATATCTTTGATATGTAGTAGTTTCTATACTCTTTAAAACTACAAAAGGCAAGAAGTGAGGCTATGCATTAAAACAATTCATTCAGTAAAGAAAAATACATAATTTAGCATAATAGCCTCCATAAATAATCATAGTTAATATAGCTCACCTTAAGATCCTCCATGCGGTCTTGAATGCTTGACAGATCAGCAGAGCCGTTGGGATCCTGAGCCTTGAGAGCCTCCTCTGACTCAACTAGCCAACGACCCAGAGAGTCCAACTGCTCAGTGAATGTTTCATAGTCCTGGACTCCAGTCTAGCCAGTGAGGTAAAGATCAGTGATAAAAAAACATTTAGAACCACTGAGAAACAAGTTTTTGCAACAAACAAGTATTGCTTTTTGTCTTATCTGTTCAGCTGTTAAGTGTTACAGTACCAACTACAATAACATTGTCAATATTAATTAATCATAGAAAAAGCTTTTTCTCTTCACCTGTAACGTAATCAGTTGTCTGCTGAGGGCTTGTTCCACAGATGCCAGGCGTTGGCTGAGCGACAGATGATCTGATTGGATAGCCGATGCTGCTGACGTGTCCACCTGCTGTTTGAGCTGCTCGCCCAGCTCCTGGAGCACCTGAAGGGAAGCCTGCATTGGAGCCTGTGTACGCAGTAAATCCTGAGAAAGAAAACAAAAAACATCAATATATAAATACAGACATTAAAACACTGCTGCTTTCTTTATATTTACATTGAACTTGAATTATGTCCTGAGACTAACTAAATATAACATAAAAATATTATACATTTATACATAATATAATCTCTCATATATAAAAAAGGGCTTACAGATGCTGAACATAATGGGACCACAACTCACACTGCAGTCTTGGATCCAATTGGACACCTCCTCCTCAGCAATGTCTTTTTTGCAGGCAGTCTTGAGGAGCTGGTCGGCCTTTTCCTCGTGCTGCTGGACACTGCTGCAGCTCTGTTCATACAGCTCCTTGTAGCGCTGCCACAGCTGCAGCAGGGCTTTGCTGCTCTGCAGACGCTCAGCTATCTCCTCCAGCAGGCCTGTCCATCTAGACAATCGGAGCAGAAAATAAATTCAAATTTGTGGGTAAAAAACTTGAACCCACAATGTAAAGCCTTTGCACTTTGACATTGATGGCTTTCAAGCGCTAATCGTTTTTGCAAATGCACATGAACATATTTTGGTCCATCGCGATGGGGCAGAGTGCACGCTCACCTTGCACTGACGTCCTTGAGGGCGTTGTTCAGAGAGTCTGATACTGAAGGGTGGCACTCCCTTAGCAGCTGGTGGGTCACAGCACCAAACTTCCTCAGGCTGCTCTCCTGCTTTTCCAGTTCCCCCTGCAGATTCTTCAGGTGAACAACAAAATAACACAAATGGGTCAACACAAACATAAACATGTTATAGACATAGCATGTGTGTTATACATCTTCTAGAAAGGGACCCATGTCCCTTAAAGTTACTACGTTTGTATACATGTGTAATAGTGATAAATGATCAACTGTAATAGTGTGATAATTAATGGAATACTAATTAACTTTAGAGTTACTCACAGTACAGTACAGTACTCATTATAAAAACAATTGTTAATCCAGTGGTTGGTATACCTGCAGACTCTCCACTTGCAGCTGAACAGCCTCCAGGGAACCGGTAAGGAGGCGGTAGCGAGACACTGAGTACCTCCCCTCCATCAGAAAGCCATGGATCTCCTCTGAAGCTCGCTTGTACAAGGTCCACTGGTCCAGCACAGACTTCAAGCTGATCTTAAGCTGCCCTATCTGGGGGACACACACACACACACACACACACACACATCTCAGATTGTTCAAGACTGAACATTTTAAAAAGGAAACAAAAGAAAGCAAGAGAGAAGGAGGACAAGTGGGCGTACCAAGTGGTCAAGGTTAGCCCAGGTGTGATTCACACTCTGGAGGGTCTCCATGACGATGGCACAGGCCTCGTCAGTCTTGTTCTGAACCAGGGCGCAGCCTTGCTCCTCTACCTTCTCCAAGTCACTCTCCTTTTCCTTCACCATCTCCTCCATCTCCTGCAGATAAGATAATATTTGAGAAAATATTATTCTCTGTTTCTAGTGTGATAAGGAAAAAAATACCAACAAAGATAACAGGTGGAGAATGTTTATATGTTAATATAGGAATCTTGCCTGGCAGTCTTTCAGGGCATTCTGAACGGAGGTCAGGTCCTCTATCCTATGATTCCTCTTCAGCCTCTCCTCCTGAGCCATCAGCCAGCTCTTCAGGGCCTGGATGCTGCTCTCATAGTCCAGCCACGTTTCCAACAGGTTTTCCAGAAACTGGATCTGGAAATGTACAAAATATAGAACACTGTTATTAACCAGAAGCTAAACCATGTCTACTACGATGTAAGTGATCGCTCAGCATTACAGTGACCAATCATCTCATTCATTGAAGAAATGACACAATAGTGTACATAAAAATAGGCAAGCTGAAATGTTAACAAATAATGTATGTAAACAAAAATACTCTGACACTCTGAAATGACATATACCTGTATACTATTAACTATGTTATATGCAAGTTCTGCTAGATTGCCCTCAATTCTGTGTGTGTTCGCTTACTCTCTCAGTGATGCTGCCTTGTAAGATCTGCCAACGGCGGTTCATGGCGCCGAGCCTCTCGGCAAAGTCTGTCTTGTCACTGCGCTTACTCTCCACATCCTGTCCGCTAATCTGCAGCACTGATTGATTCATAAAGTCCACAGTCAACTGCTTACAGCTCACATCCACTCGAAAGCCCTGTAACAAAAATACATCTACAGTTAGGCAATACTTCATGTATGTTATGTACCTTTAAGGTGAAGACATGTAATTGAAAGTGAATTCATTTTCTCTCCTTCTATTACCTTGTACTTTTGCAGGTAGTCTTGGATCACAGAGGAGCCCACAGAACTTTTAAGGTTCTCTTTGTCCTCTTCAATCACATTCTCCATCAGCGACATCCAATTGATCAACTCAGTGATGGCATGTCGAGAAGCCAGCTTCTCCATTTGGATCTGGGTCCAGAAGCATTAAAGGTTTTACATTAAGCTTACAAAGGCAGGTAGCAAATTGCATACTGTGCGAAGGCAATCCTTTGTGAATAACCGTTGTTTAAGAGTGCAGCAGGATACAGAGTTAACCTGTAGAGCTATCCTATTTCCCTGGACTGCTTAACTTGCGTTTAATGTGTGCAGTGAGTTGCATGTGGCAGTACCTGATGCAGTTTCTCCTGCACCACTGGAATGCGTGTGAGTAATTCGCTCCACTGGCTGTCCACGCGGGCCAGCTCTGACCGGACCACTGCCGTGTCCACTTTCTTCAACCGCAAGAGCAGGTTCCCCTCGCTGACCACCAGGCTCTTCACACTGGATTTGCTCTCCACTTCTTTGGAAAACTCCTGTGATAGAGAACCACATGCTCCAATGGTTTACATGAAACCCAAAGCATTTATAGCTACCTTTAATTATACACTTAACTAGCACACAGTGACAAAATACAATATTTTAGACTATAAGAAAGTGGTAAAGGTTCTAGGACTTTGGAAGGTTTATGGTGAGATTTGGTGATATTATCCATGGGATCTGTGGACTGACCAGAAATGCAGAGAGATGGTCCCGGACGGTCTCCAGCTCCTGTGGGACACACACTGCCTGGGTGTTCCAGAACTCCAGGCGCTCCAGAGCAGACAGCAGCCACTCACTAAGCTCAACAGACTCCCTTTGATACCTACAGTGGTTACAACAGGTTTAGCATAACAGTGAATAGATATTCTGTCAAATCTGTTTTTTGCTTTCTTTGTAATTTGTGAAGCACCTCATATTTTTCTTTCGCAACTGATTATTATGAATTAAAAGCATGTATGATATAAACAAAAAGACTGATTATGGTGAGAACAGCTTTGGTTTCTGACCTGGTCCAGTGTTTGAGGGTGGCGTCCAGGCGCTGCAGCTCCTTGTTAACCTTGGTGGTGTTGCTGAGCCAGTGCTCTCCCAGCAATGTGAGCTGGTTCTCCAGGCCAGGGCAGCACACTGACAGCAACAGGCGCTTCCCCTCCTCCAGGACCTGATACAGCTTGTGTTGATGCTCCGTCAGCCTCCCCTTCAGGCCCTAGTGTGTGTGTGTGTGTGTGTGTGTGTGTGTGTGTGTGTGTGTGTGTGTGTGTGTGTGTGTGTGTGTGTGTGTGTAGGATCAGGAATTATTTGTCATATATTTTCTGCTACAAGTATTAATTTGTATATCTTTGTGTTTAGTTTTTAATGTAAAGTTTGCTTATATATATGCTTTTAAATATTCCATTTTAATATGCATCCCTTTCTATTCTAGCAGGATTGTAAATATACCTAATTGAAAATGCAAAAATGACAACAGTGTCTTAGTGTACCTGATAAAGTGAAATTCTGTCATTGAGCTTCTCCTCTGTCTCTTCCACCAGGCCAACAGAAGGGATGTTACCCTCAACTGCCTCCAGCTGTCGATACAAGCCCTGGTAATCTTGCATCAGGCGGCCCCAAGTCTGTCAAAACAACAAATATTATACAGTGTAATTAAAGTCTCAAACAATCATATGAGCTCAAAACATTTCTAAACATAAAAATCTAAAACTATAACACTTTGAATGTTATCTAAATTTGGACAAACAGCAAAAAGCAATAAAGCGTGCAATCACAACTACAAAGACCAATCCCTAGCTGCAGCGTTTCACAGAAAGACTTAATAACTGTACCTATGTACACGGTACAGTATATATCTCTACTGTAGCTAGAAATTCCTGTATTGCAGGTTATCCTTTAGGCTCTCACCTCGAGGATGTACTCCAGCTCCACACCCCTCTTGTGGGCCTGTCTAAGTACCCCCTGGGCCTGGCCCAGTATTTCCTCCAGAGCTTGGCTCTCCCTGGGCAGCACCAGGCTGCGGATCTTCTTGAAGAACGTCTCTGTCAGGATCATGTGGGACTCCAGCCCCTGGAAGAACTCCTGAATGGAATACACACCATGTCAACAAATCAACATTGATTTAATAGTATGGCATCAAACTAGCTATTATATTCACAAAGATTATTGAATGACTATTAAATTAGAGCAATGATTAGAATATGAAATACACTTTCCACTCCTGCTTTTGCAGATTTTTTTATTTAATGACTTGCTGTTAATATTCAATAAAACAAACAATAGTTCATTGTGCACAATAGACCCTACTTTGTGCTTGTCCAGGAGATTCTGCACTTCCTCCACAGAGCTGGCAACGATCCTTTGGTCCGCTGCCATCTTGTCCTGAGCTGTATCCACCAGGTCAACCAGGTCCTGCACGGCCCTCTCATACTGGCTTTTCAAAGCCATGTTCTGGTTCAGCCCGCTGCGTCGTGAGCCCACGGTCATCGCCAGCTCCTCATAAGCATCCTGACGCAGAAAGACATTTTACAAAATTGTTATTGTATATTGTATTGTAATTGTCATTTTCTTTTGTAGTTTGGGTGTGGGTGTGGGTGTGTGTGTGTGGCCTGGACACCATGCAACGGCGGTCGGCCGGATTAGGTCGTTTCCTGCTGTCGCCTTGGTGGGTCTGTGTGTGTGCATGGGGGGTTGGTGAGATGAGAGTAGTCAGGTACCTGAAGTTTGAGCAGCTCATTGGTTAAAATTTGATCTGCCTGTAATGATGTTCCTTTGGTTTTAAGCTCTGTGATCCTCAGCTCAAAGTCTTTAAGATTCTCCTCTGCTCCAGCAATGACCTTTATAAAATACATGGAAAAGAATGGTACGTCAGTAAAATCAGTCAGAATTTTTTTTTTATTATTTGATTAAATTTTTAAAAAGGGGGTGTTTGTGCTGTTCACCTCCAGCTGTCTAGAGGCTGGTTTGTCCATGGCACCAGCCAACATCTGTAGAATTTGCCACTTGGTCTCAGTCAGAGATGCGTAGAGATGCCGACACTCCGTCTACGTAAATCAGTTATTGGTGGCATCAACAAGAACATTTAAGTTTTACGTGATGCTGTTATTGTCATGTGAGTCAAATATCTGTGGGTATTCAGAAAAACACCTCCATGTACGTGTCTATGTGTCATCGGATAACTGTCAGCACTATTATGTGCTGTAAAAGCAGGTTGTACTAAAGTATAGCAACCAAACATGAACTGCATGCAAACCTGGTAAGCTGTTAGCTCCTGCATTCTAGTCCTCATGAGTTCACATCGCTGGCCTAGGCCTAGGTCCAGGGCTCCCAGTCTCTCTGTTAGGCACTCCAGAGTGTCTTCCACCAAGACCTGGTCATCGTCACTCAGTCCTGTGGGGCTGGCACTAGTCAGGAGACCCCTGCTACGGACCAGCTCTTCAGACATCTCACCAACGTCCTTCCCCAAAGTCTGGAGGGAGAAGCAAGTCACACTCTGACACACACTGACACACAACTTGAAGACACAGCTTTCAAGAATCGTATTAAGCCTTATGATAATTGAATAAAAAAAGATTGGGACATAGGGGGACTAAAAACAACACAATTTTGAAGTTTGTCAATCTGAGTGCCTCTAATGCCTCTAATGTTTGCATGGCAATTGAAAACAATGGCACTTTAAGTCTATATGACCCTTAATAGGTTGATAGTTACTTCAGGTATCGTGTAATGTCAACCAAAATTCTAAAGTTTCCTGTCAGCAAAGTAAAACATTAAAACCTAATTGCAATTAATACACTGAAAACTCTCCATACATCAACACCTGAACACCATAATTATATGAACCTGTATTGGCAGAGAATCATTAATACATTGTTTATACATAGGGCTGGTTTCCCGGATAAAGATTAATCCAAGACTAAAAAACATTTTCAATGGAGAATCTCAATTGACAGTAACTAGGCTTTATCAGTGTCTGGGAAACTGGCCAATACTGTTCAGATGCAGTTCAGATGCAGCTACCTCTTGCTTTTGAAGCTGAGTTTCTGCGTTTTCAGCCAGCAGCACTGAGCCAGAGAAGAGGGTGTTCTCTACGTCATCAAGCCAGGAGGAAGTAGCTGACACTGCCGTGTAAAGCGGCTGCTCCACTGGCACTGGCTGTCTTTTCTCACTGGCTCCACTCTGCCAGCACACACAGATTAACATTTAAAAGAGACAAAGAACAGAGATTTATAGAAATCAAAGCACATCAAACATTTTCATAAAAACAGTAAAGTCTCTTACTTTAGTGTTGAAAATAAATTACCTCTCTGGCCATTTTTTCCATGGCTTGTCTGAAAGCATCGTAAAGAGTTTTCAGTGAAGACTTGTCCTGGACTTTAGTCTCTCCCTTGAACAACGGTCCAGCAGAGGCCCCTCTAGCGGTTCGGGAATAAACCTGCCAAGGTGCATGTCCCATTGCATTAATTGATATTAATTAACTGGGTTTTCAGCAAATTAGTAAAACAAGTGAAGTGTTTGAGTGTTGAATATTTACCGGCTGTTTGTGGTCCTGCTCCAATGTTTTCTGCAGCAGCTGCAATTTGGTTCTCAGCTCTAACCTTAAACTCTCCCATCTCTGTCTCATTTGCTCCCTGGCAGCCTGGGTTTCCCTTGCCGCCAAAATCTCTGGAGAAAATGGCTCAGTCATACTGCAAAGTAAACAGAAGATAAGCAAAAAGATGACTACACCATACAAAATGTGGAATAAACAATAGGCTACGTTTAAAGTGTACAGTAAGAGTAAGACCATCAAATGCTATGGTAGTAGCATGCAAACAAATCATAATCAACAAATCTTCTGATATCTTATGATATTTGTTTTCACAAATCACGCTATACATTACCTTGCGCTGCTTGGGGAAGCCTGTTGGATCAAGATCTCCTCTCCTCTGCTGGCCACAGACTGAAGCAGTTTCTTCTGCTCCGCCAGCTGCTCTTCCAGTTCCTGAACAATGCCACAGCACAACATTGAAATATGACAATGGTTAGTCATGTCTTTGGCAATAAACTTGGGCCAGTCAGAGTATTATAAAAGGATGTATTATTTTTTACTCTTTCTGTTGGTTGTTTAATACAAAATACATTTCCTGTTTCTTCTATGTTGAAATTGGTGTTTTATCGTGTGTAATATGCTTACATACACCAACACCGCTTTGTCTAGACACCAAAGTATCACATATAGCAGAGCAACAGCAGGACAGAAACGGAGCAGTGTGAGTATGAAAAAGTGAAAAGAATGTGTTTTAAACTTACCCTTTGTCTCAGAAGGCTGTCCTGGTGCTGCTGTGAACGTGTGGTTCGGGCCTGGGCCAGCCAGTCCTGCACACTGGGGCTCTGAGACAGGCTGGAGTCTGACTCACTGTCCTCTTGCTCCTGCAGCGAACCCTAGGATCCGACCCAGACATCGGAACAGGGAAATATATGAGACAGCGTATACTAGCATCTTAAATTCAATAAAACCAATACAGTTGAATAATTACTGATCAGAGATAGAGATTGTGTAATACTTAATCAATGATTATTTTTTCACTGATTATTTTCTTTCAGTAACATTGTATTAATCATACTGCAAACAAAATCTCGTAGCTCATCCAAAATTTGATAGTGGTCTTTTACATTTCACTACAAAGTGTACCCATTCACCAAAGATCCGTTCACCCTGTCATTAAATATTGGTAATCAGCAAACAAATTCCATGCAAGCAATTATTACAAGATGTTACATAGTTTCTCAGTTGGTCTTTCACTTCTTCCCAAGCTAGGTTGGCCTGTAAAATGGATACAGTGAACTATCCATTAGATCAACTCCAGTATGCATTATGATGCCTAACCTGTATAACAACCTACTAGGAAATCTGAAGTGATGAAGTTCCAAATATTTAATTCAGACAGAGACTGATGTCCCTTGTTATTGTTGATAATGTGATACAACAGGACAAATACATTCTAAACACGGGCTACGAACAGGTTAGCTGTCTTACCTGGATGTTGATTTGTTTGTCATGCAGCATCCTCTGAAGCTCCAGCAGGCTCCCCTTCAGCATGCGCAGCTTCCTGGCTAGCTGCTGTGCGTCTTCCCTCTTCTCTGCCCGGCCCTCCAGAAGTAGGCTCTCGCTGTGCATGGACAGCTCCGACAGAACCCCCACCTTGGCCTCTATCTCCAGCAACATGTTCTGAAGCAGGAGGAGCAGAGAGGCCAGCTCAAACATGGTGTGCCCCCCACCACTACCACCACCGCCAGGCAGTGTAAGTGACCAGGGGGTTCCTGAGTCCGTGTGGAGCCTGTACAACAGTACCTCACGCTAGGCACGGCTCTGCGCTCACCCCTAGCCAACCTCCTCAGCCTCGCCTCCACCTCCACACATGATCAGAATTAATCCCTCACGTCCCATGTTCCACATACATGCTCCCGCTCCCTGTTAAAAGTCTTTATTCCTGTGTGGACTGAACCTTGGGCTTCGACAATTAAGGATCCAGTGCGAAAGATGCCCATCAGTGAATACTGTTCCCTCTGTGCTACATCTTACGTGTGCAATGCACCAGGTGTTTAGGTCATATTCTATGAGCAGTAGCTCCAACAGGCTTCTCTGAGAAAGCAGCTCCCTCCCACTTCCCCCATTGGCTCTCCTATCAACTGTGATTCCCAATTTGAATATTCTAGTAGGGCCGGCCCAGAACCCTCATCATTACCAAACTCTGGTTGCAACGGGAGCTATTAATTGCCAAAAGCCCCAACCCCCGGCAACCCAACCCTACTCTTACGCATGGCCCCAGTCACCACAGACAGAGACATGTGCGTAATCTGTTTAAGATGCTTAGGAGCCCAGCCATGAATGTGTTCTCTAATTCCGCTAATGCTCTTGTTTATCCTCGGACAGTTTCCTAGGTGGATCCATTTGTCAGAAAACGAGTCACACATAATAATTTTGAGAATACAACAATTCAAACCAAGCGGTAGGGGAATCATTCATTGAGACAATAAAAATAAAAATAAATTTTTAAATGCTAATAATCTAATTTACCTGGCACATTGACCTTTGATTTAGTCATTGACCCATACACTATTTACCAGGATCTCCTCTACTATTTAAGTACTTAAACGTACCCCCTAACAAACAACAACTGTTTTCCAAATCTATAGGATCTAGCATAACAAACTGAAAATACAGAAACACAAGGAAATACAATACAATAAGTTCTCCTTAATGTTGCAGTGAGAAGCCAGCAGGGGGAGGTGTTACAGTACCTGACAGTCACTGAGCTGATCTTCCATGTCTACATCCTCCTGAGAATCTAGGATGACACTGAGAGTGCGGCGGGTACTATTCAGCCATTGGTCCAGCTCGTCAGCCTGGGAGTGGTACTGCTGCAAGGCCTGGTCCTGATGCTGCTCCTCTAGCTGGTCACTCATACGCTCCTGGTCAGACCGCAACAAAGCAGACAATCAACCCCCTTTTTCTCCCAAATCGTCGGTGCACGCAATGTCTCCAAAGCAAAGCCATTAGATGCAAGATTAACAGATGAGCAATTTTCGTTCGATTTTTACTGTTGCACAACAGGTAGGGGTAGGCACACATTAAACACACTTCAAAGCAAATCAATGCTGGCAATAAAGTTTCAATGACTATTTTAGAGAACTGCAGCACTCTAAGTGTGCAGTACTTGCCTCGAGAAGCTGCCTCCTCCCTGAGGCCTTCATGTGGATGGTGGCCATCCTTTGAGCCAGGACAGTGAGGGAAGATTGCATGGCTTGTTGCTCGGCTGTGTCAGAGTCCACCACATCAGAGGCCAGCTCCTCACTGAAGCTCTCCTGCAGCCTGTCTATCTCCCTCTGGAGACTCTGGCTATCTTGCATTATAGACTACAGAGAGGAACAACAGTGTTTAACATTGGAGAGTGTATAATGCAGTGTATTTTCCAAAAGGGAAATCTTTTCAGTACATCAGTAGAGTATGTATTTATCCAGGAAAAAGGTTATAACGTAAATGCTATAGAGCATGCACCAATAGATCAATAATTAGACTTTCCCACAGCATCAGGGTATATTACCTGTTGAACTTCCATGCTGCTGTCTGTCTGAAGAGGCTGAGTCAGCCTGGTCTCCAAGGCCTCCATCTGGGAGGAGACATCCTGGAGGGAGCCCTGGTAGCGCTGCTGCTTTTCCAGAGCCTCATAAAGAGACTTCTGCTTCTCACTGATCTATATCAAGACATTGGAATATAGCCATGGGGAATTAATGTTGATGTATGAGGTTACAGTATATTATGCATTGGTAATAGTAAAAGCAGTTATTGTAAGTCTATTTAATTACCACGGGTGTTGACTAGACCAATCAGTGCTTTTAAAAAGCACAACTTATCCTTGAAGCGGAAATCTTTTTGGGTTGAAATAACTTTATGGTTTAGCATTTGACAAATGGCACAGCGGGTAAACACATACCACATTCTTTAATGTCTCCCATGAGCGCTGGAGATCATCTAGCCTGGCCACAGACTCAAAGGTTGGATCATATAACTCTTGGATGGGAGTCCTAGTGAGTGTGGATTTGCCCATCTAAAAAAACACAGGAAAGAGTAGAAATCAATACAATAGAATAGTAGAAAGCAACACAATACACGTGAACCACCACAATGTTTGCCCATTGTGGGGCCCACAAATTAAATTATCGCAGGGGCTCAACACAATTAATCTGCAGCCAGGGATGATTAAGGAAATCAATAGACAGACACTAAATTAAGAGTTGCTTTACATTAGATACGGAGTAGGGAGAGATAGTAGATTCAGGGAAGGAGCGGTTGAAATGCTGCCCGGCAGGGGATACCTTGCCATGGGAAGCAGCGTCAGTGTGAGTGATGGGAGAGGGGGAGCGACACACAGGAGAGGAGGATCTCTCACTGTTGTTTCCCTCCTCCCCAGACTCCTCAGTGACAGGGGACAGGAGGGTGTGGCGGCGGCCAGCGGTCATCTGACACATCATACAACAACATATGCATAAGACAGACAGGCAAAGCATTCAGGTGAAAACAAGGTCATTAATTAACAAACAAGTTCATGTTATTTTGTTAATTAAGATTTGTTAATCAAGCACATATCTTAAAATATCAAAGAAGAAAATCTTAAGATCACGGAAATTATAACATACAACTGGTTACGTGGTTAAAGAATTTGAAGTTAAAATATGGTCTACATACAGTGACTTGTGCAGCTTTGGGGCGTGCCTCTTCCTCCATCTCTTCCGGGGCCTCAGGAATCCCCTCCACATCGCTCACAGTCAGCAGCATGGTAGCATGTTTAGCTTTTACTGACAGCATTTTACATTTAGAGTTCAGGGATGTTATCTGCTCCTGGTAACCTTTGATTTTCTGAGCCAACTCCTGTACAAAGTGAAACCCAAATGAATCTCAGTAAGTAAAAGCATGTTAATATTACCAAAACTGGCAAAAATAAAGTGTCACTGAGATAACAAAATATGACTTTAAAGTTGAAAGAGTATACAATTTTCCTGTGGAGTTTATTGTTAAAGGTTTGCATTTCAAACATTCCTCTTAGGTTTTATACTAATGAGTTTACCTCATGATGAAGGATTTGTGTCTGCAGCTCCTGGATGCTACTGGTGGGAATGGGCTTGTCCTGGATGACACGATGGGCTTCCTCTATTAATCCTTGCAGGTGCCGGACTTCCTGTTCGTACTGCTCATACTGCACCACAGCTTCCTGGAAAACATAATAAACAGGGATTGAAATTAAATGGAGATTTTGGATAGTACAACTAATTCTTCTGTTGTTGCAAAGTTTTCCCCAAATGCTATTTTATATGAGTTTATCAGTGTGAGAATGGGAGGCACAAAGCCAATTGTCAAATTCCATTACAAAGTTGTGTGGATGCCGATGTGACTTCTTAACACCCCCTATTGTACCTGCAGGATATTGCACTGCTGTATGGCAATGTGCTGCAGCTGACTGGCTTCCTGCTGCAGACCCAGCGCTGTGCGGCAGATTATCAGGCCAGGCATGACTTCTTCTGGGACACAGAGGGCGCTCTGGCACCTCTGCACAGCCTGCACCTGCTGTTTAAAGCCCTCCATGTCGGATAGCAGACGCTGTGAAACAGCAGGACAATGCATTGTTACAGAACGACAGTGCTGAACATGTAACAACTGAGTGAAGGAAGCAAGGCAGACAATACAAACACGTAATAATGTTCACTGCCTATTACCTGTCTCTGGGCCAATTGCTCTTTTAGACTCTGGTGGGCCAGCTCTGGGGAGGTCAGGGTGGATTGGACCTGCTCCAGAGCAACATGCAAGGCTTTCACCTCAAACTCCAGGGCCTCCATACTCTGAGGAAAGAACACAGATGGGTCATCTACAAGCTTAACTATCAGCTTAGCAAAAACAAGATAGACTCTAATTATGTAATTATGTAACATTAAACATAATAATCAATAATAGTAATAATGTTATATGTAAAACACTGTACATTGTAATAACGATCTCAAACCGACCATCTTCCCATGATACATGAAAATGTTCTGACAGTCTGGGTGAATTGTATGTGTTAAGTGTATTATTTAGATGCTCATGTTTGAACATGTCTGGTTTTCTTTGTCCTACCTTGTCAGCGTCCTGCAGGCTCTGTAGGCGCGTCTTGATGCCCTGCTGCAGCTCCTCAGTGTTTCGGCTCAGCTCACACACCTGTTGGCTCATGGCCTCCACCAGCAGCACCTCCGACAGCAGATCGACGTTCTTGCCCATGGCCTCAAGGTCCCCATGGAGCTCCCTAGACTCACGCAGCACGGACTGGAAACACAGAGGCACAGCACAACTATTTATAGCAGATTCTCAAAATAATTCGGAAAAGGTTTAATATACTGTACATATGGCTTTAAAAATCGATCCATCGTAAATGTTTAAGGTTTAATCAAAATAATATTGTAGACTAAGTCAATTATTTAAATCTAAGACTAACCTGGTACATTCTTATCTGCTCCTGCAAGTGCAGGGAGGAGTTCCAGATGATGTTTGCCCTCAGCAAGCCTTTCGCTTTCTCAGACCACCTCACAATGAAGTCCAACATCTCATTATACTCATCAATATGACCCGTAGCCTAGAAGGTGAAGACAAAAATACATCCGTTAAAATTATAAATCTCATAGGTGGTGCAGCATTAAAGTAGCACCACTTGGCCACAATGGCTATTGGTCACATCCTTGTAGGCACACATAAAAGAAGTTTGGTCTTACCTTTTTGAGCCAGATGGTTCTGCACTCTGCAAGCCGTGCTGTGTGGTGGTGAATGTCTCCCAGCTTCCCAATGGCATCACCTAACTGTTTAGCCAATAAAGGGTTTCTTCGACCAAACTCTTGCACGGCAGCATCAAGCTCTGAGAGACGGTGGCCGCAGTCCTCCAAATTCTCAGACAGACTCTGTGTGATGAAAAAATAAATGTGTATTCAGACAGACATTCTTGGCTGACAGTGGTGCATTTGATGAATTACTGTGCATGAGAAAACCCGCTTGTAAAGCTAAAACCTACCCTGGTTTCATCTTTGGCATGATCAATGTCTGTTGATTTGTCTTTTAGTTTCGTAGAGATGACTTTCAGTTTTTCTGAAACATCATGGATTCTGGAACTAAAGTCTTCTTTTATGTCCCTAGTTTTCTGGATTTCTCTGTCTTTGGATAAAACCTAAGAAGCAACACACACAAGACTATGTGTTATAATATTGTTTATTATTTTACCAAGGTCAACAACAGACGTGGCAGATCAATGTACCTGGTCTTCAATGGCACCCAATGCAAGGGACACCTCAGCCAACTGCATGGAGATCTCTGAAGGCAGTATAGTGTACAGGTCCAGGTACTTGCTTTGTTGTTGTTCTGCAATCTTATCAACGTTCTGGCGATAGCTGATGACATCACCATGAACAACCTGGGTAAAAGAAACAAACCACTCAATTTAGAGGACCTCCATATTTCACAAGAAATATTTCACAGACAGACTTAAAAAGATTAAATAAAATGTTACTTAATACAAAACAAGAGAAAAATATATAAATATTCAGTTTACACCACATGTGTAATTAGTTGGGTTTGTGTGACATGTGGATAATTACCTCCAGCTCCTGCAGGAGGGCCTCTATGTCTGAGGTTGGGTTTAGAAGGAGCTCCCTGGTGCCTTGGATCCAGGCCTTCACTCCACTGAGGTCCTTCTCCACCTGCTCTCTGTCTCTCAGCTCGTGGCCTGCCTGGGAACGCTTGGTCCGTGACGCAGTCAGAAGGCTTGGAGTGGGAAACAAACTCATTCATTATACTTCTGGTCCAAAGATATTGGAGCTGCTTTTTACCTTAAACAATCCCACCATTATCATGATATTTAACCAGGAACAATATAGAATACAATTATAATTGTCCAGCTGGCATGAAAATCTACTTTGCATAATCATAAAATAGCATGCTTACTCCCCCTGCCTACCTCTCTAGTTCGACATGTACAGCTCGAATCTCTCTCAAGCTGGGCACCTCCTCCTGGCTGTTGGTTGGCGAGGGGACCTCCGCGTCGCGCAGTAGGCTGAGGGCATACTGCCGTAGCAGAGTGAGGGACGAGAGCTCACGCTCCACGTCCTGGCTCAACATCTCGTGCTGCTCAACTAGAGACTGCAGGGTGGCCTTGGAGGCCTTCTCCACGGCACAGTCGGCTACTCGAGTCTGCAGCTCCTCCGAGGTGGACTTCAGCTTCACCATCTAAAAAACACAGGGATAAGTCCACTATGAATACTGTACTGTGGCTAACCCAAAAATGAGTATGCAGCACAGTGCACGTCTATAACCATGTAAAATAGCCTTGTGTACTTTCAGAATAACTAACTCTTTAAAAGGATTTATATTAGTTTGACCTCTGAAAACCTTATGACCAAGCTTGCGTATGGTATGTACCTTTTCTCTGAAGGTCCTCCACTCATGTGCAGTGTCCTCTAGCACCCTCTCTTGTCCCCGGGACACGCTGCGGAGCCTGGTCCAACGTTGCCACACTGTGGTCATGGAGCGGCTGATGGTGGCCTTGCTGGCATCACTCCCAACCAGCTCCAGTTGAGATGCCTGTGCCTCTAACAGTGTCAACTTTTCTTGGAACCCTGTCACCAGGGACACAAGGGACTGCACAAGACAAACAAAGGTAAAGGAATATGTCAATAATAAAGTGGGAAATAAGCTTTTTACTTCAGATGAGTTCTTGTTGACTAGGCGGATCTGAACCCTACATATTGCACAATGCTATAAGCTACAACTTTTGGTACCAATTGTAGATTTTATTTTCTTACCCTATGGCTGAGAAGCTTTTCTTCTGCCTCTTGACTGGTGGCAGCCTTAGCAGTGGAGAACTCTGTCAGCTTCTTTTCTGCCTCGTTCATCAGCTCAATGACTGTCTGCCTGTCTTCCTGGTATGACTTCCACTGGGATACGCAGCTAAGAAGGAATACAGAGTGAGCTTCCCAAACAAATTACACCCCGACAAAAAAAAACCTGCATTCACACTTATTTACTTAAAACAACTTTGTAGCACTTATTTTTTGTCTGTATGCAATAGTACCTCTGAAGGACATCCTTGTGACACTGGAGCTGGTCCCGGACTTCCAGACCCCTCTGCTGAGCTGACTCCACGCTCAGCCTGAGCTGCTCCTTGGCTGTGGGGTTGACCAGGGGCTCCAGCTGGGGTGGCAGATCCTCCAGCTCCTTCAGGTGGTTAAGGAACTCCTGCTCGGTGGACATGATGTCCTCCTGCTGCCGCAGACACTCCTCATAGTTCTCCACGTCTACCCCCAGGCTGGCCTGTTGCAGGAAGGCCACAGCGTCCTCCAGCCACTCGCAGGCCGACTGCATCCTGAAGTGATACTTCTGGCACAGTGACAGGGCTTGTTCCAGTGTGATCTGAGGAAGACAAGATGGTGTTTGTCTATGTGAGAATACAAATTTAGTTTAATTACATTGGTACACTATTTTGCTTTTGTTGTACACATTATTCTGTATGATTTTTGTATCTTATGAAGGGTAAATACTGAAAATATTTAAAATGCAAATTTCTAATATTTTTTGTCCATTGTGTGTGGAACGTTTCTTATACAATGTGATGGTCATGCTCACCTGTTTGGAGGATAGTGCTTGTTGGACATCTGACTGTAGTTTGTCCATTTCCTGTAGGCTTACATCTACATGAACTGGAACGAGCTCATTGGCACTGGTGTACTTGTGTTTCTCCCGGCTGCTAAGAGCCGTGACGATCCTCAGCCTGGACTGGACCTCCTCCTGCATTATCTGCTGCTTTCTGATCTCCTCCTGGACCTTCTCCACCCGCACGTCCACAATGATGGCACAGCCCAGCTCTGCTTTGATGTGCTGCAGCCAGTCCAGGGTCCTCTTCACCTCCGTCTCAAAGTCTTTACTTTGGACAAACCTGTCCTCACACTCCTCGATAAGGTCCCCCACTGCCGATTGCAGAGACTGCAGCTCATCCTGCCAGAGGACTACCTGCTCCTTAGAGGCCTCGTGGGCAGCCTGGTCCAGCTCCGGGGCCAGGCTGTCCATCTGCTCCATCAGCTTAGACAAGTGAGAGTGGGCGCTCTGTAGACTCCCGGCCAAAGCGTGGTAATTCTTTAGCCTCTCCTCTGCTGACTGCGTCTCTGTGTTGACCTTCACCAGCTGCTCCTTGGTGGCCTTAAGCTCGGAGTCCACCTGCATGGCCATGGCTTTGTGGTCCTCAAAGGACTCCAGCGTGTCATCAAGGTGCTCCACCTTCTGTTCTATGAGCCTCTTCAACCCGTTGTAAAGGCTCACCAGCTGGGTCATCTCCTCTGGTCGCCACGGCTGACCGGTGCTCCTAAAGCCCTCTTTCTTCTGGTTGAGCTCACTGACGGCCAGCCCCAGACTGCTCAGCTCCCCCTGAAGTGCTTTGTAATCGCTCTGTAAATTGACCACCTCTTCCGTGTGAAGGCCGACAGGCTGGCTCCCCAGGCTGTGAAATTGCTCCTCGAGTTCTTTCAAAGTTTTGTGAGTCACGTCTATGAAAGAGGCGTACTCCTTCCGCGCAAGAATAGCTTGTTGGATTTTCTCCTGTTTTTCTTTGGCAAGTGCTAATATGGTGTTATATTGGTGGGGTAGAGCGTTGAGTTTTTCATCCAGGTAGCAGTGGTCTACTTCGTTTAGAGTAGGCAGGATCTCTTGGCCGGCTCTCTGGACAATAAGGAGAAGGTTTTCATATTCCATTGCTTGCTCGATTATTTGCTGGTACTTCAATAGCTGAACGTTCAATTCGGCATCTCCATTCATAAGGTTTATTTCGGGGAAGGTCACTATGTCTGCTTGTTTCAACCACAGGCATGCTTTTTCTAAGTCTGCCTTGAAATACTTTCTAGACACGAGCACCTTCTCCAGTTCTTGTAACCGCTGGCCACACTTCTGAAGGGCTTTGTCAAAGATATTCTGCAGCTCCTGTAGCTTGGTGGACATCTCCATCTTCTCCTCCTCAGTGGTGTCCCTCATCAGGTCCCTCCCCTGAGACCACAGCGAGGTCAACTCGCTCTGATAGGCTTTCAGACTGCTCTGAATGTTCCTGCACGTCCTCACCTGTTTCCCCAGGTCCTCGGGCAGCAGGGCAATGGACTCCTCCCCCTGGGCCTTCTTCTCATTCTGCTGAACCCAGACAATGGACTGGCTCACAGCCAGCAAGAACTGGGTGCGCTCTGTGAAGGCCTTACTGAGGTGCTTCCGGCGCTGGGCCACCTGCACACTCAGAGCCTCCACCTCCGCCTGGGTTTCAGCTATGAGCCTCTGCAGGCGCTGGCGCTCGTTGAGGCCGAGGTTGGCAAGCACCCGGTCGGCGTCTCCTGTGGCCTGGGCCAGGAGAAGCTGCTTTGCTTCTAGCTCACTTAGAATGCTCAGGTGATCAAACAGGAAGCTCTGGGCCAGTTCCGGAGGAGGACTCATCTTCATGGCTTCAGATAGAGCCGGCTGCTGTTCCTCAGCCCACTCCCTGGCCTCCCTCAGACGGGCCTCCACCTGGGCCATGTCCTCCAGCGTCAAAACAGAGTCCTGGATCTTCCTGTCTAGTAGGCTTTGGAGCTGGGACCAGCGCTGCTCAAAGTGGCTGATCTGCTCCTTCACCAGTTCTTTATCGTCCAGGTTCAAATGTTGGATAACTTTCTGTCTCTGGTCCTTCAAGTCATCAAGAGTTTTTCTCTTGTCTTCGAAAGCCAGAGCAAGTTTCCTCAGTGCCTCTAGGTGCTCTGATGAACTTTCAGCATCCGTTCTGTGTAGAGCAAGACATGGATCATAAAAGTTTTATTCTACAATAAAAAGGGAGATCTGCAGAAGTTCTATTTTGGCAAATGAGGAAGAAACAACTAATGTTAATTAAATATAGGAATTTGTAATGTTTGTTACCTTGCAAGATTGTCCCACTCCTTGGTTGTATGCTCAAACAGTGCTTCCATATTCGCGATACAGTCATGGTAGTCCTTGGCCCTCTGCAGGTCCTCCTCTCTCTGGACCTGCAGCCTGTTAGCCTGGTGGCAGAGCTCCAGCCATGAGTGGCTGAGGCGGTCTAGCTCTGCGTGCTCCGGTGAGTCCTGCCCCCCCATCAGCCTGCTCACACACTCTGTCATCTTAGTCAGGGTGCTCTGCTTAGACTGTAACTGCTGGCTGAACTCCTATGGGGGCAAGTGGGAACGATGGTAAAATATTGGTTTTATTATGTGGAAAGAGGGGTATTTATTTTTGATCGTCTATATATTAAACAATTAGAAGAAATCAAGATGCTAAGAAATGATTGCGGTGCTCGTGCGGTTTGCGGTACCTTGGCCTGTGTGACCATGGTGTGGGCTATTTTGGTCTCCAGCTCAGCAGGCCTCCTGGAGAGGCTGAGGAGCTGCTGCTCCATGTCCTGGAAGAGCCCCGACAGCTCCTGCTTCTGTTCCTTGATCTCTCTCCAGCCCTCAGACAGATCCTGAGAGTTTGCCATCCTCTCCTCGATCTGGACGCAAAGCATTTTACACTTGTTAACACTTGAACCAATCAAAGGGGAAATTTAAGTTGTTAATTTAAGGTTATGTTTTGGCCTATATTTAGCAGTGAAGGGAAGACAATTGTTGGTTAAGAATAGGGTTGAAACCTTTTAGGATCATGTAATTGTTGCTTTATAATTTGTTTAGTTACAGACAACTACCCATTTGGGTGAGTCTGAGGCTGGGCTGTGTGTATACATTGATTAACATAGACAGTAGAATAGGTTGTCTCAAATAAGCCCAGCAACCTTGTGTTTGATGCGTTGAACGTCTGCAGCTGTTATCCTCACAGCATCATCAGTCAGGTCACAAACAGAGCACACCAGATCCAGGTAGGTGCTGGCTTGCTCCTGTAGCGCTCTGTAATGCTTCCTCTGCACACAATATTAAAGAATAGGTCATAAGCTTTACATTGTTTATGGATATATATATATATTATAACATTTAAGGAGTGACATGATTGAAAGAGTATTTAAACAATTACATGAAACTTTTATAGTTTATTGATTCACTGAGCCTTAAAATGTGAAGCACATTTCCATTGATTGTTAAAAAAGGTTTGTGCTTATGTTAGCCTCAAATGTTTTTTATTTGGGCAAATTCGAAATTTGCAACACATTCACTAAATAATCCAACAAACATGAAACACTACCTAATTAAACCCAAATCAGAATCTACAGAACTCTAAGCTGAACCCAAAAATCTGCTATTGAAACCTGCTAGTGTGTGACTCACTATAAAACTCACTATAAAAATAGCTGGCAGAAGTGCATTGTTACTTAATCACCTGTTTGAGGGCCTCCTGCAGACCGGAGGGAGGCTGGTCGTTTAGCCGGACTTCCTCCTGCACTGAGGACAGCCAAGTCTGACACTGCTGGAGGGTGTCCTGGTGACTGACGTGTTTTTGCAGCTCCCGGTCTAGACTCTGGGACACCTGAAGGGCCACAGACAGACACAGGAAAAGGACAGTAATTACCCAAGTGAGTGTAAGTGAATTGGTATCAGAAGAGTTGTTCCCTCGGGTTTCTAAGCCTCACGTTGTACTCACTCTCTGGGCTGTGCTGCAGATGGCAGAGTAGCTGTCTCGCGTGCCTTGCTGATGGGCATGCACTTGCTGGCTGACCTTGGCCTGGACTTCATCTGTGCAGCCAGCCACTAGATCCTCTCCTTTCTGTTTCAGACTGGTCAGGCGCTCTTCAAAGCCTGCTATTTCCTCCATTATTGCCTGGAAAATGATATAATTAAGACATTAATAAGTTCATATTTAACATGTTGCTATGTACAACACTGGTACATTAATGCAAAAAGGAAAAGACTAGCAAGTACTCTAGTTCTAAATTCTAGTTTACAATTAGAATTTGGCAGCATTCACCTTATGCCGGGCCAATTGCTGTGTGGCCATTTCCATACTGCTGGGCTGCATGGAGTCAGATGTGACCAGCCTGCTGGACATCTGCAGGAGCCACTTCTCCACCTCTTGCAGCTCGCTGTGGTAGGCCTCGTGCTCCCTCACCCACTCCACCAGGCTTTCAACCTGAGTCTGTAAGGACAGAGAAACAACACTCCCTTTAGATACAGGAACGCCTATGGTGAAGAATTACCACAAGCTCTGTTTTCCTACTAAAAGATACAAGAATATCAATGGGGTGGCTGTAATAATCATAATGTATTTGCTTAACTGCCTGATTCATTGACCTACTTTCTAACTTGTGTCTTAAACAAACGTTCCTCTTACAGTAGTAAAGCCATGCACTTGGTCATTAGGCTGCTGATTGGTTAGGAATGTGCCTGGTTCAACTGGTCAACTATGTACCTTCGCTGCAGTGCAGAGATCCAGGTAGTCTGTCTTCAGCTTGCTCATGTTGTCTCTGATGGCGGGGTCACGGACTGTCTCGAGCAAAGCCTCTCCTTTCTCAATGACACACCTGACAGCTGACTCATGGGACTGCACAGTCTGTTGGATGGTCTACATTGGGAGAAAGTATTTAACAGAAATCATACACTTTATTATTAAAGAAATCATGTTATGTAATAAATTATAAACATGTAATTACTTTTCCAAACAGTGATATTTACCTTGTATTTGGCCAACTGAGCCTTTTTCTGGTAAAGTTCAGCTTTGGGCTCCACGGGGGAGCCTAACAAAGCTTTGACCTCTGCCAGCCACTGGGCCTGAGCCTTGTACTTGTCCAGGTAGTCTTTAGTGATGGAGATACATTTCTCCAAGGAGCTGTGTTCAGTGCGCAGGTTCGCCAACAGCCTTTCCAGCTGGGCGAGGCGGGTGTCCACCTCTTCCTTCAGCTGATCGGCCTCAGGCTCTTCCAGGAAGACCATGGCCCGTCCGGTCTTCTCCCGCATAGTTTTCAGAAAGCCATGACCCTGCTCCATCTCTACCTGAAGAGCCTGCTTTTCAAAACATAAATTATTTTCATGATAAATAGGGAATAGTCCTAATGAATACAGAATGTGGTATTGATGAATATAATTATGGGACTTTTATGTTACAATTTAAGCATTGAGCATCTTGCTGGTTCTAAATGACACCCTTTAAGCCAGATGTATTGAACATGGAGGGCTACACAGAATAAATTATTATGACAATGCCCTGACTTATACCTGCAGCTTCTTCATCTTCCTCTCCATGGCCAAACGGTCCACTATGTTGATGCTGACAGAAACGGTGCTGAAGTTGTTCTGTGCGGTGCTCAGCCAGTCTGAGAACGTGCTAAAGGAACTATGGGCCTCCTCGATGACCGACACCTCCTCTTGAAGCTGCTTGATGGTCTCCTGTTGGCAGAAACATCAGTTGTGAATAATAAGAGAGGGAGACATGAAGAAGGCACTAACAGGTTGCGTGCAAGGGCTCCTGTGTGTGAGTGTGAACTTTCTGCAGAGGCACAGTCTTCTGTGGGCTTTGGACATGTTCTCACCAGTAAATGCAGCAGCAGGACGTGGTAGCGAGCAGTTAGTTGGGTGGCCCTGGAGCTGACCCGGCTGCTTATGTGGGTCTCATCTAGAACTTGCTGGGCCAAGAGGCTCAGACCTTCCATTTCCTCCTGGTACACCAAAACCTCCTCCTGCCAACTCTGAAGACAGAAAGAAGATTGCTTAAATAACTAAATTAAGTTATCAGTTTAATCTTAATTCAATTAAAATGGACATAGACGTCTGTATTTAGGAAAAATGTTCAGCCATTCATAATGAGTTTCATTCAAAGTACTTTCAACTTTAAACCACTGCTGACCTTGATGAGCTGCAGTTGGGCCCCTTTTGTCGCACTGTCAGACCTGCGGTGGCTCCGCAGTTGGCCTTTACTCTCCATGCCTTTCAGCCAGGTGTCCAGGCGCTGGAACTTCTGCTCCATCTGCCTCAGCTTGGCCAGCGCACTGTTGAGCTGGGCCCTAGTGTCCCCCAGTCGGCCCTGGTACAGTCTCCACTCCTGCTGAGCAGTCTCCAGGGCCCGGTCCTCGGTCTGCGGCTGGCCCCAAGGCAGGACCTGCTCCCTATTCACCATAATGGCATTGAGCAGGGCCTGGCCCTCAGTACAGTGCAGCTGGAGCTCCTGTAAATCAAATGGTGGTCAATACTACTTTCTTGGCTCACCAGTCAACACCACAAAACTGAAACTTTTTAACAAAAACTTAAATAAATATATATATGTAGTTAGTCAGATGGAAATGTACAGTAAATAAGTGATTATAATAATTCCCATCAAAAGTGAATGCCTGAGACAACCACAGATGGTTCCTTCTTAACCTGTAGTTTTTGTAGTGTTTCTTCAAGAGAGTCCACGTCTCCCTCCAGCTGGGTGTAGAGGCTGAGCTTCTCCTGCTCCTGCTCCAGCCACTCCTCAAAGGAATGTAGCCCTTGCTGGTACACCAGGTGAGCCTGCACCAACTCCTCAGTCTTTCCCACGGCACTCTGATAGAAAGGGAAATGAAAAAAACATACCGTTTGAAAAGGAGCTGTACGCTTCATCAACAATTACTGTAATGAGTAATTGAGTAAATGAGTACAAAAACTCAATTTGCGTGAAAAGAACAGGAAAAAAAGATTGACCTATGGGCTCTACTTATGGGTAAATTAGTATTATGTATGTAAGTCTGCAATACCTTGGCATTGTCTCTGACAGTGTTGTAGCGCTCCTGCAGATCTTGGAGCTCCATTTGGGTGACATAGTGTTCAGCCATTTTGGCCCCTTTGGAGCTAATAGTCTCCAGTAAGCTGTTGTGGCTGAGAACGTCCTCATAGAGCAACTGGAACAACCATACCATGAGATTTTTTTATCAACTCAACAGAATGTTTAGATTCATACAACATTTTTTCTTTTCTCATTCGTACAAACATTATCTGCACCTTAGCTTTGCTCAGGTTGGTAGTTTTGTCTCTCATCTCTGAGCACTGTTTGTCAGTGGGGTCAAGACTCTCCTCCACACTCTCCACCCAACCTACAAACTGACGCACATCCTCCTGGTAACTGGTCCATTGAGAGAGGGCGCCCTCTAGCTGACTGTGATGGGAGAGTAAAACAAGACGTTTTTTTATGATTGTTTTAAACTCCCCACAGGCAGTTTTATAATCACTTTGAAAACCAACACAAATCCTTATCTAAAAACCCAACAGATAACATTTTTACAGATACAGGCAAACAATAAAATGTCAAGGAGTCATTCAAATGCCAGTGACCTTTTGCACTGGATGGAGGCTGACAGTAGGCCATCCCAGGAGTCCTTGAGGTCCTGAATGTGTTTCCGGACCACAGGGACACCCTCAGCAGAAGTATTCCTTTGGACAGACTCCCCTCTGGTGATCAACATCTTAAGCTGAATCTCTTTCTCCTGCCGAGCCGTCAGCAAAGCCTGGGACAATACAAACACATTAAGGCAGTCACACACACAGATGCACACAAAGAAGAACTATATGCCCACAGAAAATACATACAAACTCAAATTTAAAAGGGTATAAACAACATTGCAACATTCTATAAAAAACATTTTCAATGAATAAACTCCCAAGTAAGTACCTCCAGCTTGATCATCCTGCTGTCCAGAACATTTTTGTCTGCAGTGAGCGTGCAGTAGGTCTGCAGCATGTGGCTGGTGTCAGCCACCCAATTTTGGAGCTCCTTCAGCCCCTGTGTGAACAGCTGGTGCTCTGTGACTATCCGGTCGATCCGTGAAGCCTTTTCCTATGGACACACACATTGAAACACACACACAAAAAAGTTAATGAGCTATTTGAGCATTAGCTAAATTGTTAATAATTCACAAGCAGACACAACTTCAAATGTATGCAATTTATTTGACAGGAAAGGTTAATGTGGCATTGACAAACGACGACACTTTAATGACAACCTCAAAAACGATTATGGCAAAAAGATTGTATCTTTTTTTTAAATCAATTGGTTTTCATTATCATTATCATTTCATTATAGCTATCAAAATAGCTCCCTCCAGTCTAGTGCTTTTGTCTCCTCTCCAGCTCCAACCCCAAGACTCCTCCTAGACTGGAAGACAGAGAGACGTAAGAGACAGGCAGGCGTTACCTTGGTCAGGTTGGTTAAAGCTAGGTACTGAGCGGAGAGCTGAGAGACATGGTGCATAAAGCCCTTGCCGGCCGCGTGTTCGTCCCACAGCAGCTGGGCCTTCTCTTTCAGCCTGTGGAGCTGAACCTCCTGAGAAGCTAACTCCTCCAGCACCGACTGGAAGAGCACAAGCAGGTTACCACAGAGGCATGCAAGCTGACACAGACAAGCAAGATCAAACGAGATAGCAAGACGGGTTAGAGTGACAACATAGCAGAGGAACAGGCGGAGGTAGAAGGCAATGATCAAAGCAAGTTGTAACTTTAATATATCCTTTAGAATGAAAGATTCTGCAATTCTGTACCAAAAACATTTAACAGCATTTAGTCCAGCGGTAGCAAATATTAGCAGCAGGGGCGAGTACTGTAGATAAGCAGAATAGTTAGCTATTGTTAGCAGGAAACTTTCAATGGTCGCTAAGGCTGAGTGGAAAATGCTGTAGTCAGTGTAGAATATTGATGGTGCTATCTAAGGAAGGGCCACTATTGCCACACCGGTGAAGACTTGTGACATGATTCAGACTGAGGCCTGGCCAACAGAACTACCTGCAGCTTGTGAAGCTCCTGCTTCTTAGCCACCAGGTCGTGGAGCCGTGTGCTACTCTCCTGCACAGCCATCTCGGTGTGATCGAGCCACTCCTGAAGTGGCTCGGCGCTTGTCTCAAAGTCCCTCATCTGGGATTGGATGTTCTGAAAGTAGACATTTTTGACAGTAGACATTTTTTCAAGACTTTATGAATGAAAATGTCTGTGTTATTTAACACAGTAGCAGGAGGCAGCAACACATTTGATTTTACCTGTAAGCCTGTTTCCCTAAGATGAAGGTTGGACATGAATGTTTTCCACTCGTCTCTGGTGCTGTTTATTTTTGCCCTGACTGTGTCAACTCTGTCTTTAGCAACGGTGCTGATGACCAGCTCACCGCTGACTACAACAACGTTCAGTTTGGACTGTCCCTGTTCCCTGTCACTCAGAAACTCCTGTGGAGGAGAACACACAGGTTGAGATTAACATACACACTTGCGTCATTGGGAAGATACTGGGGTTTTAGTGCTGCTACAACAATGTAGCAAAGTGAGGCTGGCAGAATCTTGCTGGGTCAGAAATGAATACAATTGCAGCCACTATGGTTGTTGCATGCTATCACTGACCAGTAGTAACTTTTCTTTATTATTGATTTAAATGTTTTCCCATTGAATGTTTAACAGACAATTTAATGCAGCTTGCTAGTTAAGGAGGAATACCTGAATCTTCTGAAGACTTGAAGAAGCTTCACTTAGGTTCTGGGGAACGTCAAAACACTTGGCTGTGTTGATTTTGGCATTGACCAGCCACTGCTGGAAGTCACGGGAGGCTGACCGGAACCTCTGCTCCAGGATCTTCTCCTTGAACTGGCATTCCCTGGAGGCCTGGAGGCTCAGGCTGGACGGTGAAGAGAAAAAGAGTAGACAATATACTGAAGATTATATTTGTATATAATATAATTATAATATGTTTTCTTGACTGAGTTTACAGCACATACAGCATTATACAAACAACATGGTACAGTAAAACTATCTGGATTATATGGTTATCAAATAATTTGTCAACAAATGTATTCGAGACCCTCAAAAAGGGAGGGGAAAGTGATCAAGTATTTAAAACCTGTATTGCAATACACATTTATCTGAAATAAAGGCATATTTGAATATCTTTCTTAGAGATCGGTATAATGTATAGTTTGGCCAATCACCTGTTGTATTCTTTGATGAGAGAGGAGACCTTGTCTGATAGTGTGCCCAGATCCCTGGAGAAGCGACACAGGTCATTAAGCTGGGTCTTCAGACTTTCCGACATGGTCTCAGCTTTGACAAGTCCCTCCATCGTATCCTGTGGAACCAACAGCACGTTATCATTGGAGGATTGGAGAGCTCATTCTAAAAAACATTATCCTGTCATAAATATTTAAAATGTTTTCATCCATATTATATTAGCTACCGTAGACTAATGTTTTTTGCTATGGAAAAATACTTAGAGAACACATTATTGCCTTGATTATTAATGATTTACCCACTATAATTTATTTAAGGTGAGATTTTTATTGAAGCTGAGAGAATCTTACTTTTGCTATCTGCCAGCCCTGCACAGCCTCCTCCCCTGTATCCTTCCCCTCTGCCTGGGCAAGTCGGAGGCGCCAGCCCTGTAGCTGACGGCTGAAGTCCTGAAGGTCTTGCTCCAACTGGGCCGCCAGGCTGTTGAACTCCTGCTCAGAGCTGGCTATCTGAGAAAGGGCTGTCTCCAGTCCTGCTTGAGTCTGCAGCGCCCCACGTTCCCACTGCTCCCAAGCGGACAGCAAGGCTGACTCCTCCCGCTCCACCGCCTCAAAGCCCTCCGAGCCTGTATGGTCTCTGGCTGAAGCCCCACACCTCTGCACCTTGTTGAGTCTTTCCCTCCCACGCTGCCTGGAGTCTATTAGCTCCTTCAATGAGAAACCATAGCATAACATGGGTACTGTAACTTGAATGTAATTAGCTCTACTAGTGTATCTACAGGTAGTTGAGTCAGGTATATTTGGGAATATGTAACTGGCTACCATCAAATGATGATCGGATATGTGATGTTTTGGTAATGCCTACCCGGACTTTGGAGAGCTTCCTCTTGATGGAGCCAGAGTCCCCAGACAGATCTGACCAGCGCTGAAGTTCCTCTTTACCAGAGGTCAGCCAGTCATTGAAGTCCCGCACAGCCTCCAAGTACTGCTCATGCTCACTCACAATGCCTTCCATTGCCTGAACTTTACCCTTTAAGTTAGAGAAGCCACTGTTGTTTCAGTATATGTGGAATTAATTAAATACAATGGATTTATAGTGGAGGGGTACGACACATCACCTTTTAATTTTTTGGGACAAATGGACAGCAACAACTGAATATCATTATGCCAGGAAAGAAAGAAAGACATCGATGTTTACCTTTACCACAGCAGAGATGTCAGCAAAATGGGCGCTCAGTTCTTCCCTTTGCTCTGGACCAAAGGTGTGGTCGCCAGTCTTTTCGTGCAACTCTACAGCTTTGTCAGTCACACGGGTCAGTGCAGCCTGATGGGCCTCCACGTCAGCGATTATGGCCCTGAGGCGCTCCAGCTGGGAGGCCTTTTCCTTCAGGCCAGGCTGCTGGGGCAGAGCCATCCCCACTTCTTGTTCTACAGACTCCATCCACTGCTGAAGCTGGCTCTTGTTCTCCTGGTGGCAATTCCACTGGGCCAATGTCCACTCCAAACGACTGAAGGAGACAATCAACACTGACTTAAAATGACTTGCCAAGCTAGTTTCCCCAAAACGGCAGTCAACATCTAAGAATTTACAAAATGTGTGCTAAATACACGACATGTTCTTAAAATAAAAATAACTTGCATATCTTACACATTTATACATTTGATGAATCAATTTTTCAATAATTTCAAGGGTAACAAGGATTCTTAAGGGAACCAATAAAATTAAGCAGAAGAGAGCAGATATAAGGTAGTTAATATGATTGATCTTAGAACATGTATTATCATGAATATGAACATATCAGTTTGGAAATGGGTTTCCAGAAAATAAGCTTGGGTTCAAAAACAGTTGAGCCATTTAAGGATATTCAGTGGTTCCCTGAAGAGGGCAACGTTTGCGCACCTGTGACAGCTCATGGAGGTCATGAGCATGTTGGCCCAGGCATCCTTCAAGCTCTGCAGCTGGGAGCGGATGGTGTGCTGGCCTTCAGCAGGGTTGTGTTTCAGGACCTGTTCACTTTTTCCTACAGTCATGTTCAGCTTCACCTCTCCCTCACCCTTCATTAGCAGGATATCCTGTTCAAACAAGAAACAAATGTCAGAAACAAAAGGCTTTTACTGTGCAATTTGCTTGCATAGAGAAATTTAAAGCCTGGGAACTGTGATTAAAAGGGAGAAACTCAAGCTCTTTATCGCAACAACACATCATTGGCTGACCTGTACAAGCCCCAGCCTCTTTTCCAGTGTTTCTTTATTGCCCACAGTGCTGTTGAGGGAGTCCAGGCGCTCCTGCACTCCGTGGACCCAGGCCCAGGTGGTCTGCAGAGTCTCCTCAAAGGCCTGCTGCTCCTGCAGGGTGAGCTGGCAGCTGCGCAGCCTCTCCCTCACGTGCCTAAGCAGGGTCTGGTGCTGAGACTGCAGCTGGGCTGACACCCGCGTTTCACCTCCGTCACCTCGACCCCCCTCGTTCAGCGCCATGGCCTCCTGACACAGCCGCTCAAATGAGTCTCTGCATGTAAAAGGATTTGAGGTGAGAACTTAAATGAATACACTGTGCGCATTTAGGTATTTATGCAATTATGAATTTCAAGAATTATCAATTGAAACGTTTTTTTAAAGGTTTTATTTTGATATGAAATACCTCCCAACAAAAACATGTAGGTACTGTAAGTATTCCCTATTCCAGTTTTCCAAAATGTCGATTCATCACCTCTCTTTAAGCACTTCCTGCAAGTATTCCTCCACCCGCTCCAGAACAGCCTTTTCAGGTCCACTCTGTTTCCCCCCAGGGAGATCAGTAGCCATCCTCTGCTCCATGTTTTCCAACCACCATCGCAGCTTTTTCAGACGACCCTCAAACCTTAATCACAGCGAATCAATTATTGTTGTATGTATCAAGTGTATCTCTCACCAACAAGACAGATATAGGTTTCCCAAAATCAGCCAAAACAAAGTAGCTCTAACCCTTTTAAAAACACAGCCCAGATGAATGAACTTGTGATTTTCATAGCATGCATTTCCAATTCCCCCAGAGTGCCTCACCCTTTCATCAGAGAGGCGCTGTCCTCCAGGATCTGCTGGTTCTGTCTGCACTGCTCTACGAAGCCGTCCCAGTCCTGCTGAATGGAGGAGAGGTGCTGCTGCACCTGCCCAGCACTGGCCTTGGGAAGGTGAAGCAGAAGCTTCTCTCCTTCCTCACACACCTGAGTCAGACGCACTTCACCTTCCTCCACACGCTCCAATGCTCCCTAGAACACAAAAAGAAGTCAAAGTTAAGAATGGTGAGACACAATTCTTAACAATTTATATTGCAGGTGTACGTATGGACTAAGAGTTGTCAAACAATGCGGTGTATTAAGTGTTCCGTACCTTTAACTTCTGAAGTTTTCGCTCTACAATGAAGGTGTCTCCTGACCGGTCCGAACATTCTTTCACAATTTCTCTCTGCTCAGACAGCCAGCGGTGGAACTCTTGAACAAGATCTTAAGAACAACAGAGAGACGTAACTAGACAATCAAGATGTTACTAAAATGAACATGGCTTTAATACTCAAAATAGTATATTTTTTGCTATATAAATATGAAAAGGTTTCATGGTTTCCTTTTGATCGCGCTGCAGTGAAGTGGATCGACAAAGAATACCAAAGAGAGAACGATTTGCAACGCAGCATCCATACAGGCATGAGGCACGCAGTCTTTGCCATGATGGAGTCAGCTTCACTCACCATTGAAGTGCTGTTGCAGGCCGTGCTGTAGTGATGCCAGCGTCCTGGCAGAGAGCTGGTTGACAGACTCGTAGCTCTTGATGAGGTCAGTGAGTGCAGAGCCCAAGCCAGCCAGCTCCTCGGAGGGATACTTCCTGCAAAGCGTGTTTAGGCTCTCTCTGGTGGCATCAATGCTTCCCTGCTGGTTCTGCAGTTCCTTCTGCAGGTCCTGTTAGTCAGATATTAAAAATGTTTGTAACAAGTAAATCAAGACAAATGTCTTGAAGAAAATATAACCCTTTTATTTGCAGGCTCTAAATAATCACCTTGACTCTGCAGATGTCCTCAGGGTCAGATCCACCTGGAGATGAAACCAGGGAGTCCTCCATGCTCTTCAGCCAAGCAGACATCTGGGAAATGTAGTCCTCTAGCTGTTTTCTTTGAGAGCTGAAGTCTCTGAGGTTTCCCCTGGCTTGCTCACAGAGCTTATCAACGCTGCTGATTTTCTTTTTCAGTTCGGCTTCCAGAACCTACCACACATTACATTACAGTCATTTAGCAGACGCTTTTATCATAAGCGACTTACAATAAAATTTCAGGCACAGTCCCCCTGGAGCAACTTAGGGTTAAATGCCTTGCTCAAGGGCACAGTAGTGCTGGTGTTACCAGGCGGGTTCAAACTCATGACCTTTTGGTCAACAGGCAGCATTTTTACCCACTAGGCCACCACTATCCTGAAGCTGGTTATCCATTTCATTCCCCACAAATGAAGCTGGTTATCCATTTGTTTCTGATACAGACAAACAAAACTAGCTGCATAGCAGATGTGCCCAGAGGTAAACATAAGTACTAATATACTCTTTGTAGTCAAAATTGAGAATATTTAGCATTACCTGTAGTTTGGAAGGGGTCTCCTGATTGCGGCTGTGTTGTTTTAGTTCGGTAATTTTTCCTTGTAGTGACTCAAGCTTCTGCTCCTTTTCACCAATTTCCGCCTTTAAGACAGTCAAATCAATAAGAAGTTGTGTGTCACACTAATATAAAACTACTACTGTCTCAAATTACTCTCAGTTGGGTTGTGGCAGCCATTGAACTACAATTAGAATAAGAATATAACGGGCATGAGTTTGTGATTTGACAATAGAATAGGGGTAAGCTTTATAATTTTTTTTCTCTGTGATCATCTTACACGTAGTGTCAGGAGTCTGGCAGATGTCCTCTGACTGTCATTGAGGTTGTTTAGGCTCTCACTCAGTTCAATCATAGAGGCATTTGCCCAGCTATCAATGTCCTCAGTAATTTTACGCACGTCATCCCATATAGCCAAATTTTGGGTCAGGCAGTCGATGTTGTCATCTATCCTTTCAGAGACCTGGGGGAAAAGAATATGAACGTATTAACGTTTATACAACTCATGTCCAGTAGTTGAAGTGAGTTGCAGTCTCTAGTAATAGCCCAAAGCAATTCTGTTCTGTTTTTTGTTTTATGGGACGTTCTAGCCACAAGCCTAAGTTTGGCACTAATTCCTTTCTTGAACACGTCTCTCCTACAGTCATTTATTTAGTTATTCTCACATCCAGCCATTGGTCCACCAGAATCTCCATGTCCTTCTTCATCAGCTGGGCGTCACAGTCCGGAACCTTCTTCAGCTCACTCA
Source organism: Galaxias olidus (assembly GCA_026901105.3). Taxonomy (NCBI): domain Eukaryota; kingdom Metazoa; phylum Chordata; class Actinopteri; order Galaxiiformes; family Galaxiidae; genus Galaxias; species Galaxias olidus. Next base: position 136,715 of record JAPMUY010002857.1, read on the forward strand.
GCAGATGCTTCCCTTTGCTTGAAAACTGATCCAGATCATGTTGTCTGCCAACCATTTCGGCCTTAGCTGCCTCATGCTGAATAAGAAGGAAATTTAGAAATGAAAGAAAGTTAACTTTAGGAACACACACACACACACACACACACACACACACACACACACACACACACACACACACACACACACACACACACACACACACACACACATATATATATATACACACACACACACACACACACACACACACACACACACACCACAGCCTAGCTCAATAAACAAATATACCTTTGCGAGCAATCTCTTGGTCTCCTCGTGGTCCGTCATGGCTGATCCGATGTCAGCTACAGCGTCAGAGCTCTCTATGATGGCACTGACGGAGGCCTTCAGGCTTTGGTACTCTCTCATCAGCTCCACCAGAACACCACACTGCTCCTGCCTGCAAAAAACAACAGTACAATAATCAATACCTGTTTACACACCATGACAAGTAAAAAAAGGTACCTCAGACAGGGTTACAGACCGTTGTATGTGAGGGTTGGGGGGGGCAGTAAATGTGCCTACCTGTCAGTGATCAGTTTCTTCGTATCTTTCCAGGTGGTCTCTAAGAGGCTGATCTCTCGAAGCACCTCCCCAGCTAACTCTGTATCCCTCTGGGCAAGTTGCTGGCCTTTGTCCCGAAGCCACTGCTCTTCATGCTGGTGGGACTGGAGCTCATCTTCCAGATGGTTAAAGAATCGCAGCCTGCCATGGGAGGGAAAGAGGAACATGTTAAAGACACCTGGTATATTTCAAATAGGAACAGACTGTTTAGTGCTAAAATAAGCTTTGATTTAGTTTACCTCTGATGCAAGGTCAATGGGCTGGGTTCTTTGAGGCTCTGATGGTCAGCCTTCTCCTCAATGTCTTCCACGGTTTTGAGCAGCTGTTCCTTGCGATGGCGGAAAGAGCTCCACAGGACCCCGAGGGCCTCAGCCTCGCTTTGCTTGGTGCCCAGGAGGTTCCTCACCAAATCCAGCTCTGCGCTGAGAGAGTCCGCCAGCACGCGGCAGGACGCACGTGACCCATCCTCTCCTCTGAAGTGGAGGTGGGCTTTGCAGAGGCTGCTGTCCAAGCTGACCGCCAGCGATTCCAGGCCGCTTATGTCGGGCACGACGGTGGTCAGCTCGTGCTGCAGCTCCTCCACCCTGCCCCTGTCCCAGCTCCCTGCGCTCTCCACGGTGTGCCTCAGGCCCTGCAGCACGCCCGCCACATCACCATGAGTCTGCACAAAACCCCGAAGCTTCTCCAGGGACTCGAGGCGGAGCTGGGCAATCTGCTGCGCCTCCACGTACGGCTGTAGGCTGCTCTCTCGTCTGGTTTGGACAAGCTGAGCATCGCCGGGCTCACAGGAGACACACAGGGCCTGGGCCTGATGCTCCAGGCTTTCTCTCTCCCCAGTCTGCCTTTGCAGAGTCATCAGTGTCTCCTGTATTGGGGATAGTGAGATTGATTGGGGGTTGGACGCAGACAGTAGGAACCCTTTCACAGTACTAGGCACAGCACTTTACCAGAGGATTGGACATCCAGTATCATTACAGTACCAGACATAGATTCAGCAAGTGAGACACATTAGTATTACTGAGTACAGTCTATGAGACACAGCGGTAAGTATTGTACCACTGGCACATCAAAGAGAGCTATAAAGTAAAAAAATAAAAAATAAATGTTAGCACTAGCTAATGCTCTGCAAAAAAGAACTTCAGTTGTGAGTCTCACCTTGACTTGAATTGTAGCAGGCCGCAGATCCGAGATATTGATCTGACAGGTAGAGTGCAGACTGGAGAGAAAGTTTTCACTCCACTGGGAGAACTTCAGCACAGCCTGGTCAAACTGCTCCAACTTTGAAAGGTGCTTCTGAAGCTCTTCCATTCTGACAGACAAAAAAGATCAATAGACAGTTGAGTGCTTCGATAATCGGGTGGTAAATAAACATATTGGTTTTTAAATGTTTGCTGTGAGCAAAATAAACCTTTCAACCTGTGAGAAATGACTTTAGTCTGGGAATGCCATCTATTCTGCAGAATCTCCAGCTCCTCTTTAAGTTGCTTCACCCTCTCTTCTGGTGCCTTAGGGTAAAGAGAGATTCCCAGAGACACCAGGCCTGGCAGGAAAGGTTCTACAGACTGCACTTCAGAGTGCAAGCCCTGTAAAAAAAAATTACTTGATTAAGCCTTTGCTGGTGGCCTCGAATTTTAAACCTACCTAAATATTCCATTGAAGTAAACAGTAATGTCGGAGTGTTTTTGGAACTCTGTTTACCTGCAGGTCTTGTAGTTCACTGTGGAGCTTGGTTTTATCAGCAGGAAGGAAACACGTTTCTGCATTACACATCGACTCACTCCTCTCCAACCAGGCAATCAAGGTAGATCTATCCTTCTCATACCTAAATAAAAGTATTGAAATATGTATGATTATGAAGTAATAAATGTTGCAATACAGAAAGAAACGCATAGACTGAAGGATATTTTTACACTGACAATATAGTTATTTAAATTAAATTACTTCACATTTAAGTTCAAATCAATGTTTTCTGATACAGTTTGGTTTTATTTCTAAAACGAATAAAAATGTTTGCTTTCGAACAAACTACTGTTTCATGACAACCCCATTTCTTACTTCTGCCAGAGGGACAGCAGGTTCTCCATTTCAGTCTGCTTGTCCTTTGCCTGCTGTATGCTCTGGTCGTAGCTAGCCTGAAGCGCGGCCACGTCTGTCTCTGCTTGCTCCCTGTCACTGAGCCTACGGGCCCCAGCAGACAGGGACAGCAAGGCCGTCTTCTGCCTCTCTAACCCCTGAGACAAATCCTGGTGGAAAACAAACGAAGACAGTTCGTTACAAACAGCTCTACAACCGGTGCTACATTAGTCATGTCAACTTTTGTTTCCGAAGAAGACAGGTGAAAAAAGACATCGATACCATATGGTTTTGAAGAGCTTTGTAGGTTTCTGACGAGTTGGTGCAGCAGTTGATCGGATCCTCAAGTTTTGCAATTAGATCATTCAGTGTTGATTTTGCCTTTGAAACCAAATTAAGGAAAACAAACTAGTCACCTTCCCATCATTTCCAAAATAAAATGCTACTACTTGGTTTCATCGGATTGTATGAAGCCTAACTTTTAGACCAAACAGATTTCAGCATTAAACCCGAAACAGTACAAGTGAAAAACCTTAAACAATACTCAAACGGCCTTGCTTTCTCCCATTACCTCCTCTAGGCTTGTGTTGAACCTCAATTGGTGAGATGAGTTTTCTTGGAGCTGCCCGTTATGCTGCTGCACGCTCTCCCTCAGCTCTTCCCAGTACCTGCCAATCTGAGTCAGACGGGCTTTGATGCGTGCCGCCTCTCCTGAAGACATAAACTGGCCCAGAGCCTGGGAGTCCGTCTCAAGCTGAGATAACACCTCAGCCCGCTCCACAAGCTCTGCGCTCACAGCCTGAAAGAAGAAGCAGCAGACATATTTTATAAACATTCTAAAGCACTCTTTGAACTTGAATGAAAATATTTAGCTGAACATACAAAGAAAGTAATTAAAACATAAAAAACAAAGATAAATTCATCCTAAATGATGAGTTGCTATGTACCTACCTTCACAGTATTTATTTGCCGCTCAAGAGGAGCAGTAGAACCTTTCAAGGCATCAAGAACTTTTTCCTTTTCAGTTATCCATGAGGAGAAGGTCTCAAAATCAGTCCTAAACTGGTCCCACTGAGTCTTCATTGCTTCAAGAGATTTTACGCTAACAGAGGGAGGTAAGGTTGATAAAACAACAGGCAGAGGACAGCACCACACAGTAACGACTGACATTCAGTAATGCACTTACTCTTTTTTGAGCCCAGCTTCCACTTTGCTCAACTTCTCACTGAGGGAACGAGCTTGTTCCTGAAGCAGAGTTCTGTTTTTTGGACCAAGTTGGATCTCTGTTGCTCTCCTCAACAATATGTTCATATGAGAGGTCTCAGCTTCACATTGCTTCAGCTGCACCTGGTGAGCGATAAGATGGAGGATAATATGGTTTGATTTTATGATTTCAGAATCTCTATGATGATCAATTTGGCAACCAAAAGAAGAATGCACTTTCCATATCCCCAAAATAAATATTCTCAATTAGTTATTATCACATCGACAATTAACATGGAAATGTTGTAATTCATGCGAGACTGACTGGGCATTAACTGGCCATGCATAAACTTTTCTTAACACATTAATATCGACCCAAAAAAAAAACAAAACATGAATGTGTTTTTATTATTAAAATTAAAAATTTTAATAAAAAAAAATAAAATACATGATTAAATACAAAGGAAACTCCAATGTTTACATTCACGGCAATTTCTATGCTTTTTTTTTACTTTGAGAAAACTGATGCTATATCGGTTGTACAAAATGTATATAGGCCAAAAAGTGATTTTGTTAGTTTAAGTTTAATTGTGAATTCAAGCTGTTAAATTCCGCTGCTCTAAAACTGGTCCTGCCACATTACAATATGGTTAGAGGAGGGTAATCACAGATGTGAATACTAACTCTGGCCTGGTCTAGTTCCACTGCAAGGCTTTCTGGGCTGCTGAAGTTCAGGTCTTTCTCCATTGCAGAACGGGCCTTGTCGACAAACGCCTGCACTGCTCCTTGTTGGCTGTCAAACTCCTGCCAGGCAGCAAGAGTGACCTGATAGAGGACAAAGGAAGGTAGACTTCACTACACACAAAAGATCCACTGACACTACAGTGTTTTATGAACACCATTTTTACTTGTATATGTATTGTACATATAGAGATAATATGAATAATCCATCAATCTATTCCATAATTTTTATTAAATAAAAATAATTAAAGCAAGGGATTATTAATGAAACCAGAGATGTTGAAAACTCAAAAAACTCCTAAAAAAACTCATAATGTAATTTTAGAAAGTTGTAATTTATAAAAGATTGCTCACCTCTAAGCTTTGCTCCTGTGCATCCACGGTCTGTTCCATCTTGCTGAGTGTGTTCTCTAGACTTTGCAAGTCCTGCTGCAGAGATTCCCCCAAACCCTCTTCAGTCTGGAGCTGTTGACCTCTAGTGATCTGCTGCTGGACTTCTTTCCTCCTCATCTTCAAGCGCTTCAACAGTTGCTTAAGAAAAAAAGAAAAGAAGCAAAATACTCATTTCAGGCCATTACAATATGGTTAGAATGTAAATTAAAATGTGAACCCATCTTCCTACCTGGTGCACGAGAAGCATTTGCTGAGCTTCTCTCACGTTCTCAGAGTTTAGTATTCTGGTGACCTCTGCATGGGCCTCCTGCTGGCCCAGAACCAGCTCCTCCAGGGTCACCCGAACCTCCTCCCTAAACTGCACACAGTCTCCCACGGCCAGAATCACCTTCTCAGCCTGGAAGGCAGCAGAGGAGGGAAACAGGAACTTACAGTCAGATAAACTGTTGCCTATAAACGAGAAAACATCATCCAACCAAATACTGTAAATCAATGAAACATCACACCAATGAGGTGAAATGAACTGAATACTAAGATCTACGTTATCGCACTGTTTTAAATAATATTAGACCTGGTGCATTGGCTGCGCAATTTGTTTCACCATGTAATGAAACATGCCTGCATAATGTATACTACTTGTGATTAATAATGTGCTCTAACAAAAAATATTGCCTTGAAAAAAGGAATATTTCTCTATCTGGGAAAAAAGTATTGGCTTAACCTGCCGTAGGACAATATCATCACATGAAGCTCTTATACATCCATCAGACTTGACTTGCCTCTGATAGAGATGCAAGAAGGCCCTTGAAGTCTGTGGAGAGCTTGCTGAGGGCTCCTCCATGCCTCTGGGAATCACTGTCACTGCATATCTCTATCAGCACAGCCAAACGGGACTTGAGCCAGCCCAGGTTCCCCTCTTGCAGCTCTGCATCATTCCGCAGCTCCTAAAGATAATGATAGAGAATGTCACACTGTATTCTGCTTACATATTATTACTGGATAATAATAATAGGATTTTCTAAAATGCTAGACTGTTCAGAGTCACTGTGATTTCAGTCACATCCTGAACAGAGAAAGAAGGCAGCTTACCATGATGGTGGACTTCACCTGGCCATACTTGCTAGGGTCATTGGCTCGATTCCTCAGTAGTCTCAGTTGACTCTCTTTAGATATGAGCCAGGAGGAGAGTTCAGCATATCTGGTAAAAAAAACACAATACAAAATCTCTATTTAGGTCTATAAAAAACATTTTTTATTTGACCAAAGACCTTGGAATTCCCCTAATCCTTTCTAAAAATTGGAATCTAAAATGTGTAATAATGTATACATCCAGGCTGTACCTTGATAGGAACTCCTTCCATTTGTCTTGGTGCTGCATTAGTTTTTGATGGGTGGTGTCCATCTCCTCTCTGACCTCTGAAAAGGCCTTTCTGGCCGTGTCCAGGGTTTGATGGGCAGTGTCGCTCTCCGGACGTTTCTGACAGAGTTCCTCCATCAACTTCAGTCTTTTCTCACAGATGGACTGAAGACCTTTTTCTCTGAAAAAACCCTATTCCCCCCATAAACAAGTAGTACCAGATAAGTTAGGTTAGACAATAACAAAAGCGCTGCAATGAAAAAGAGCACAAAGATTTCATTTAAATAAATAAATAAATAAATAAATAAATAAATAAATAAATAAATAAATAAACAAACAAACAAACAAACAAACAAACAAATAAATAAATAAATAAATAAATAAATAAATAAATAAATAAATAAATAAATAAATAAATAAATAAATACACATTATACATAAATATTATAGGGCAAAATTACTTTAATTATATATCTATGCGTATTACTTTTATTACTTTTAAATATTACAGAATTCAAAGCATGGCAATTCAAACCCACCCTGTGCTCCTTGATGAGCCTCTCGCTACCCATCCCGGGAAGATGACGGTTCTCCCTGGTCACCTCTGCCTGGCACTCCTGCAGGGACACCATCAACTTGCTCCTTTCCCCCTCCACCTTTAGACGCAGGAGGTGGTAGGGGGCCTCTGTCTGGATATCCTGAAAAAAACAAATACAACCCAAATGCAAAGATCAATATCAGCACTACATTTACACAAAACTTACGAAAGTGAAATATGACTTTCAGTTGGGAGGACATTGAAACTGACCTTCCAGTGTTTGTGTAGCTTCCTGACTGTTTCCTGCAAGCTCTGCTGTTCCTGCTCTGGCAGAATGTCCGTCAGTTCATCACAGGCTTTAAGAAATGAGTTAAGAATCCTTTGGTCCAGCTGGCCAAAGAACTCCTGCAAACATTTAAAACCATGACTGTTGAGTTGCCACGCTGAAGACTGAGACCAAAATGGGATAAGCTACATCCCCATCCTCTCATCTGACATATTCTCTGTTTTAGGGAGGCTCTAAAATCTTATTCTACTTGGATGCAGGTCAAGGATGAGCTCTTCTCTTACCGTGTGTTTCCTTAGAAGCTCCTCCGGATTGCCCCTCTCCGTCACACAGCTCTGGGCTATCTTCAGCACCTTCTCCAGCTCGACCCGGGATTCATCAAATCGCTTCATCAGGCTACTATTGGCCTCCACATGTTTTCTCCACTCGGTGGATTCCTTGATCATAGTCTGATGCGCATACACATTATTCAGACAGAAATATTTTCTATTTTCAGAGCAGTCATTCAGTAAGGGACACATTTGCCAATTAAGCTGATGTTTTATCAGTGTAAAAAACTATAAAACTCCTGAATATGGTTATGAAAATTATTTGAGCCAACTACGATCCTTATTAGCTGCTGCTCCTACAAAGGCTACTTATCCTGGGGTCCACACAAAATATGTTTGACACATGCAATATCAACACGTTTGACATAAACAGATGTAAAAAAAAAAAGATCAAAACACACATAAACAAAATTCCTTGCCATACACCACCTGTGAGGAAGCCTGAAGGTCCGCCACACGTTTCTGAAGAAGACTCATGTCCATGTGTGCCAGAGTCTTACTACTGTCCAGGGTCTTCTGGATGCTCTGATGGTTCTTCTCTATCACTGTTAGACATTTCTTACAGCTCTGTGTGTAGGTCACTAGCTCCTGCAAGATTTAAATCAAGAATCAGTGTGCGTTTTAAGCTCAGTTTACTTCCATTGACATGGCACAAAAAGTATATTATACTGCAGTTATGGTTTTATAAAAACATTGGATTTGGACTGGAAAAAACGAAAGACAAACATTAAACCTAGATGAACAGAAATGTATAATCAGTTTGACTCTGTATTACTTTCTAATGAATCTTTATCAGAAAGTCACCTGGCACTTCTGTTTGAAGTCCCCTGGGCCCTCTGCGTCTCTGGTGCTGGTGATGTGGCTGGCCTTTTCCAGGGCCTGATAGAACCCCGTGATATTCCTCTCCATCTCCTCCAGGGGTGGGAGGAGGGACTGGGTCTCCCTCAGCAGCGGCAGAGACCTCTCTCTTATCTAGAGGCAGACAACATGGTGAGAGAGTATGTGAATTATCTGTCAGGTTAGCTGAAAATCTGTTTGTTCTTTTAACGTTCCCTTTACCCTCACAGGCAACAGCAAATGAAAGATCCTGATCGTGTATTTTTTTTCTAAATGTATGTATCTTAAAAAGCCTGATAAATGGCGAAAAAGGCTGATGTTGACCTATGCTAAATGAATACCACTTTAAATGGCTTGATCATTCAAAATACTCTCTGCCCACCTTGCTGAGCTGTTCTTTAATGGAGGCCATAACAGCCTGCATCTGGGAGACCTCCACCTCTGGGGTGTCTTTGGTTAATAGTTGGGCAGAGCGGCTGGCTGTCTTACAGGCTGCCTCCATTGCTGGCACTTTGTGCTTAATTTCCTTTATGGAGAAAGATTTAATTATTTTAAGTGAATTTCCACACAATACTGAATCATCCATAACGACTGAAAGCTGAGTGAACGATTCCAACAAGATGAACATTTCATAATCTGGCAAAACTTGATGTGATCTTCAATGTACTGCACAAAGCAGTGTTGGATGGGATACCTCAACATCTTGAAAAAATGTTCGGACATTCAGGAACGACACTTGAACTGGAGCCGTCATCTTCTCATTGGTTGCATCCATGAAGGCTTTCAGTGTAGAAATTCCATCCTGGTAGTCTTGTCTCAACTTATCCACCTCATCCGCTCTGGCATACTGCCAAGAAAAGCAATGGTCAGGACACGCTGACTACATTAATCATATTGGCTACAATATTGTGTTTATACACAATATGCTGTAAAAAGTATATCATTAAATTAAATTGCTGAGAAGGGGAAACACACTGCATTCAGAGAGGTTCTAACTTTTATTACAATCTAGTTGCAACAAGCAGTAACTTTGCAGTGTTCGAATTATTGCTTTGATGTTGCGGCTGCGTTGTGACATTGTCACAGCACATCTGAAATGAGGCGTTCTTGCCCTTTTAGGCCATCATAGCAATCATGTTCTTGAGCAAAAATAGGAACATCATTTACATGTTTGACTTTGACAAACAGCTCTCTCCACCTCCCGTTCAGAAGTAGGAGCTGCTGCTTCAGGTCTCGCGAGACTGTCTCATCACAAGTCTCAATGAGGAAGTTTCCAGCATCGTTCATGTCCATGTGTTGTTGGATCCAGTGGGCTAGGTTCCGGAAGAACTCCTGATAATAGGAAAAGAAAGCTAATTTACCATGAAGAGTTATATCAACAGTTAAATTAGTAATTTCTTTAAAGTCTAAGAACCACATCTATTGATTTTTTTGCACAAAAAAATCTTAATCATTTCCACTCAGTTTTTGTTGGTGAACAACCTGAATCTTCATTAGCTGACTTATCTGGCTGGCTAGGTATATCAATAAAGGCTGGCCCTGGAATCATGTGACCTTGGCTGTCTTCGGAATCGCCTACTTAAATGCTACTACTGTATACTGAATACTTATACCGCAATCTACTACCATTGCATTTAGGGGCGTGAAGCATTGTCTCAACAGTTTTCCAAATACCGTCTCCATACTTAAATTTCACATACTATGTACAGTTGGCATACTGCATTCTCAGTTTTTGTTAAATGTAGTATGTTAAGGCTGTATAGTAGGAACTGTAATTAAATCCCTGGTCGTCAATGCTAACGTTATCCTGCAAGAATTCTGATGTGTACACCAGACCACACCGACTTGGAGATTTAGAATGTTCACCTAAAGCGAACTTTACCAAATTGTTGTAAAGATCTTTTTCCAAATAGGGGCCTGTTATCTGTCTAGAATCCAGAAACTCTGTCATTTTACATGCATGCAACAAACAGGGTCTAGTAGATTTGAGTAGCACTGTGCTGATAATGTATATGGTACGTACATTCAATAATTTTAAGAGGAGGGCTATGCAAATTGTTTCCTAACAATGAAAGGTAATTTACATTGACTGCGGCTTTGACATCGCAGCTGGCTGCCATTTTGAGTGGCTTGGAAAATAATATGCTTTGCATAGCTAAATTGGAGAAACTGACCTTGGCATAGATTTGGTCAAATCCCTTTGACTACGCAAAACCCAGAAATAAACTGAATGAATCTTTGAAGAAAAACTCAGGGACTTTCTCTTGAAAAGAGAGCAGAGTTGTGTTAGAATGATAGAATTATACTGTTGTATGTGTAGACGAGAGATAGCTGAAAGGCTGTGTAAGTAAAAGTACAGTGGTGTACACCAGGATTGGTTTCTCTGTGTCCCACATCTTGGAGACCAAGACCAGCATCTTCACATGTCTAACTGTACCTCGTTTGCACTATGAGCTATACACCTGTCTGGTTCTGGCAAAGACAATGTCTTCGTTGTAATTTGACTATAACTCTTCCCTAAGCAATGTTTAAACAACGCTCAGTGAGCACAGTTGAGGTGGAAGAAATAAATTAATGAAGTGCTGTGTTGGTGTGTGTGTTTTCTTGGCTGTACCCTTCCTTCATGCTCACCCGCTTGGCATTTTCAGATTGGTTGAGCATCTGCTCAGCGTCCTCCAGCCAAGCCTGCAGACCAGCCACGGAGCTGCTGTACTTTTCCCAGTTGGAGATGACCTCCTCCAGCATGCTGCGAACACTCCGCACCTCCACAGACAAGTTCCTCCACTGAGCCGTCGCATCGTTAAGGAATTTACCCACCCCCTCTCCTTCCTCTGCTGAAAATAACAGCAACATCACATGTTAATTTAGCACATTTCTATAAACAGTATGTAGCTGGAGGACCCCCTTGAGTGTGTTTAATTTAACAAATAAAACACTTGCCATGCGGAAAAAAAAGAAGCCTAACCAGAACCAACTTGCTCATGCCAGAGGTAACATATTTTTAGTAGTTGTGTAAAGTTAGTAGAGGGAAGTACGTTTAAATTATATTATTGTTACAGGACAGTTCAGTTAAAGACCTACTAAAAGGAAAGTTTAGGATTGAAAACCTCTGTGCCCCATATGTAAATAGTTTTAGTTCAGTAGTTTTATAATTTTGGACTTACCATGGCTATAGATCTCAGTGCCTACAACATGGAATGTATTATTAGAATAGGACTTAAAATGTAAATCTGAATGAGCCCAACTAAACAACGTACAGTACTAATCATAAGTATTAATATAACAACAGTAGGCACAATAATCTTACCTGAACTATCAGACTTGACATAGACCTCCGCAGCTTGCCTCAGGGTCTTAAATGTTGTCTCATACTGCTCAAAGAACTTGTGTCCCTCGATGAAGGTCTGTTTGAAATAACAGATTAATGCAAATAGCAGAAAAAGAGAAGGTAAAAGAGGACTACATTTATGTTATGTTTTTGTATTTGAGTGATGACAGGTTACAGAACCAACTCACAATATAGTTTTGGAGAAGGAGCTCAACAGAGTCCCGTCGGCCATACTTGATGATCCAGGACTTCAGCTTGGACTCAGCCAGGATAAGAAACGCCATTAAACGGTACTTCATTTCCCAGAATTCCAGTTTGATCAAGTGAGCGTGAGATGATGTAGACACATAATTAAACCTGTTGACAAAGCCAATGATTAGCAGTTGTAATTTTCAGGTGACCGTTGTACATTGCTACCTATAGATAAGAAAAGAAACTGACCTTTCAGCCATGTCTTGGAGCTGCTCCGGGGGTACAGGTACGCCGTTGACAGATCTGTCTCTATGGATCTGCTGAAATGTCTGTTTGTGGGATTCTAAATGCTTCAACACATCCTGTTACACAATAACATAAAGCATTCACGTAGATTTTAATATATGTACATTCATATTAAAAAGCCGCTTTTGACTTGCCAGAAACAAAACAAAATGTGTTGATCTGTTTGATGGTTTGCTGTACCCTGTTCTGCTCCAGTTTTCTGTTAATAACATTGGCTGTCTCCTCGTGGGCCTGTTGGATAGGGATCTCCTCTCTGAGGGCGATCTCAGCCCGATGCAGCCAGGCTCCAATTACCCCCAAAGGACCAGGCAGAGACTTGTCCAGATGAATGTGCCAGTCTAACAACTAGAGAAATCACCCATAATACCAATTCATTTTCAATCAAGGTTTCCCCTGAAAATATGAATCAATCCAAATGGTCTCACATGTCTCCACCATTGATTCAACAACACAGTTCTGTGCTACTCCACAACCTGAGGATGGTCAGTAAAGCAGTCTGGCACTGAACAAACCCTCTTCTGTTCCTCGTTTTGCTACCCTCATAATGAACTCTCATTTAAAGGCTTGCGCCCCACTGAACCCTTTATTGTGGTGAGAAAATAAAAGTTGGCCATCAGAGGGGCTTGTCTCATTATGACAGCTACTGTAAAAATAGTTTGGGGGTATTTATTTGAATGAACATGCATATATTTCGATACAAGTGAATGCGTAATTAGCAATTGAGAAATATTAGGTGAAGCGAGGACAATTTGGCACAGCTCACTGATTATTATAGCTGTAATTTTTTATTGTACTTTGGGTAATATTCAAATTAGCCAAATCAAAACAAATTTTTTTGGTTGTTCAGTGGTAAACAATTTGCAGTACTCACCCTGACAAACACACGGTCCCAGGCTTGTTTAACCAGAGCCTGGTCCACAGACAGCTTGCCATCCCGGTGCACTGGCTGCAGGAGCGGCTCTGTCTGCTTTTTCTTTATCTCATACTGCACACGGAAGCTCTTGAATGCCTGAGGAACAAAGAAGAAGGCAGCAGAGAAGATGTAGTAGGTCAGTGTCTACTCTATCTTAGCAAACAGAATGTTATGTAATGCTGTACTAGTTTCATCTCTGGTCTCTTGACCTGGTACTTGTCAGTGAGGTTGCCCTCTGCCCCCTGGGCCCGCAGCACATCTCTCTCCAGCTGATCCAGGAACACATTCAGCTCCCTCAAGACCTTCCGCTCTTCCCTCTGTCAGAATTACAGAATCATGAAAATTAACAATATTGGGTCAGACTACAGTTATTTTTCCTTTGTTACCCCCCATGAAAGGTCTACTACGTAAAAAGAATACTAACAAACACCAACAAACAGTATTATTAATATATAGTTGGGGAAAGGTTTACAACAGCAATCAAACTTAAACAGTCAAGCAGTTATTTACCAAAGAACCACACTTGGATATAATTATGCACAGGTTACTTTGAAGTGTGGGGAGGGGCATCAGCACTAAATATATCCTAGTTGAATCTCTGATTAATCTATGTGATGACACATACCTTGAGCATTTGCTCTATATCTTGAGAATCAAACTATCCAGGAGAGCAGGGAGGCACACAGAGAGACGCAAACACAGCAAAAATAGGTGTTAAAGGAGCAAGTCAGATAGAGAAGGGTGGAGGATGGAATGAAAATGCCCTGCATGCAGCGACTACGAAACACTAGTATGGAGATGGTCTCTTACCTGTAGGACTGGGATAGATAGAGCAAAAGTGGGGATTGAGCCAATAAGCAGCTTAAAATGCACAAAAGAAATGGCATAGATGGAGAGGTGGAATGAGTCTGGGATGAAATGCATAGTGGAGGCAGTGGAGTTCATGCAATGGTCAACTGTAATCATAAGAGGTTTATGTAGTGCAATATGAGACACGTTGGCAAAAGCTTACATAAACACAGCTCACAAAAGCAGATTTTCATAAAGCATAAATTAAAGACAAAACCTACTGCGACCTAAAGATATATGCTGGTCATGTAAATACTGAAAGCACATGCAGCATGTGTTACATGTTGTCTGTATCAAAAAGTTTAAGGAGTACTTAGTATTGGTAGTATCCAAAGCCTTGGTTACTATGTAACATAGCAACTAGGAACGGATGTACCTCATCTTGTTGGCCATCCGTCTCAGAGAGGTGCGGGTTTGGGTAGTGCTTGAGGAACTGAGCAATGTATGTCATGATAGACTTTTCATCTGGCTTATCTACATCAACATCTGTAGGAAGGCACACACACACACGGTGATAAGTGACAACTCTGATTTTGCAGTAGCTAAAGACACGGTGTGAAAAAATAAATATCTGTCAAGAAAATAAGCGATATGTCTTTATATTTAATTATCTTACATCTCTTATATAATTCTGATTCAATTATCAAGCAAATATGAGTAAATACGAGGACAAAGAAGTCACTCCTGGCATTTTGTAAATATGACCCAAAAAAAACAACAGTAGGATGAATGTTATGTTCCTTATGTCACCCTGACAGCTATTTATACATGTCTACTTTCATGGCATTGTTGGCCTGGTCTCTCAAGAGAAAAAAGGGTCAGACTAAAAGCTGAGCCTTTTGAGTTTCCGGCTCATTTTCGAATGAAAATCACTGGCTATACAGACCAGACTGTTATTAAGCTACCACCGTCTGCTTTTTCTTTGGACGCATGATCCCGCAACAAGGGGCTATAAATACAAATAATTGAATCCTCAACAGGGCTGTTGTCAGATGTCCTCAATGAAATGTTTGCTACGATTCTTAGAGAATCACAGTTCCTGTGTAAAGATAAAGCACATTCTAATTTTGACATTTCCAACATGACTAAAACAGTGTATAGTAAACCTTCTGGGTCCAGCAAGCGAGGGATGCCCAGCTCATTCTCGGCCAGGGTAAAGGCCTCTTCTAGGTTCTCCCTGTTGCTCCTTCTCCGCACCACCTCCATATTCACAAGGTCGGGTTGGATGGCATGGATCACAGAATGAAAAGCCACACCACTGCGCCAACTGGCGCCAAAGTCTTTTACTTCGATGCCATGTCTTCTGTACACAAAAATAATATACACCAAAATTACTGTACACTGAAGTGGACATTATCAAAGCAAGATTCAACCAACACTTGCATAGTAAGACGGAATATCCCACTTATAACATACTTGGCTGCTGTGCACTGCACCCATCTGAGCAGGGCCTTCTTTGCTGTGCCTTGAAACTTATTGACAACCTTTCTCTTCATGGGGGGGCTGCCTGTTTCTGAGCTAGCCATGCTGTCCACTGAGGAGTTGCTGCTGGACAGGGCCTGGAGGGCTGGCAGGTTACTAGTCAACTCTTCGATCTGAAATAGGAGTTGGGCAGAAAGTCAGTTTCACTGTAACCCATGGCTGTTATTTGTTCCTTCAAACTCAAGACATCAAGTGATCCATATTGAAAAATGAAATCGAAATGCAGATCCCATATTTTACCTGGAAGTAGAGGATGACGGTCCATATTAACCCAAGGACAATCGATGGCCTTCCATCAGCAATGTCAGTGGCATGGATATTGACTAGCTTTATCTAGTCAGAATAAAACACATACCATTGAGAATTAAAATCTAGTAAATAACCGGAGAAATAGGTGTTCACATGCTTTTTTACAGGTATTCATGCTTCCTGGAGGGCCACATACAATGAATAATAGATTTCAAGCCTTTCTCTCCCAGTCATCAGTGTCAGCTCTCTCATGAAACAAAGTACATACTGTAGTACATTGTTACAAGGCAATTGTAATGCAGAGCCAAAGCAAGTGAGGCAAACACAGCCCAGCTGAACACTAAGCAAGTGGAGAAAGACCAATCCCAATATAAAAATATATAACATATTTTTATATAATGCTGTACTATTATTGTATTTCAGAATTTGTAAGCCCCACTATGATTCAAATGCATAATTTCAGATACAATGCAGAAGCATATACTTTTGACTGCTGTAAAAAAAAACATGTAGTAGGCAAATCTAAATACAAGCATTGCTCCGTCCACACCGTGCATTAATCAAGCGGTATGAATGCAGTTTATCAACACAGCAGTGAAGGACTGACCGGAGATCCTTGATAAACAGACTGAGGTCAGGCATGGTGAGAGAGAGGTCACAGACACCATAAGATGGCAGCCTCGGCTAGCACAGAGACAGAATGGGCAATAAAAGGGCACTACCAAATGTAATGAAAGGAGCCCTTTCAATATTTACTGATACAGAGTACAATCAACTCTTATAGGAAAAGAGATTCCATTTAGACAGAGACGGTTATTGGATAACGAAGGAAATTCCTGATTGCATTATTTAAATCCTTCACCACACTCTCCCATACACAGCATTTGGATAGTGCTAGTACAGTCCTGCTTGATTATAAACAATCCACATTAAACCTAAAAAGCCTCAGGAGTTATAAGGACAGTGTTGTGAATGAGGGAATTCTTACCCTCCTGCCCTCAAGGAACTTGAGTGCCGTGCCGATGTTTGACACCCAGTGGATCCTCTTCAGCTGGCGGCCTTGTTCACAGGGCTAAGGAAAGACAGGGGTCACGTGGTTGAGAATGACATGTTGATATATTGGGTTGTATGAACATCGCCGCATTGCATGTGAAATGCTCATAAAGTAAAAACTTTAAAACTACATTTCCTACACTTAAATATTTCTTCATGATGAACACACAGCTGAAAGGATAAGCAGCTTATTTGAACTACTTACTAGTCTCTGCCCAGACAGGACCTCCAACAAAGCTAAGAGTTTCACCCCATCTTTGATGTCCTCAAAAAGGTCGTTGACCTCTAGGGCTGGTTTACACTGCCATGGAAACAACAGAGGTTTAAATTAGATTATTGTTGCCACTACCCAGCAGTAGACGTACTGGCTGGTTCCATTATCAATGATAATTTCATTTGTGGTGAATTTACTCATTGCAAAGACTAATAACCTATTGAGAGCAGTCATTGCACAAAAAAAAGGCTTATTAGCAACAGCTATCAAGCTCCCCACAGCCGAAAATATGGTGCCTTTGCCTTAGACTTGGATTGGAGCCCACTCCTGAGGCGAAGTTACTCAGAGCAAAATCAGGGCATGGGAACATTAACCCTAACTAAGTCCTGTAGACTGGCACTGCATAGCATGTTGCCTTTAACAGCGAGGGATTTTTTTTGCCTTTTTTAGGGGGGTGGGGGGGTTGGGGTTCAATGACAGCCTAAGACAATGTACAGTATGAGCTGACAAAATGAACCGTGCACAGATTCATAACAGTAAAAAAAAGGCTTTAATTAAAAGGCTCCGGTCTGTGTGGGAAGGCTTTATTTGGCATGGTAAGCAGGTCATTTCACAACTCATCACATATCATGACAGGATGCAGTCGGCTTACCATGCAGGGTGCAATGTTGTGAAACTGTGTCTATGTACACTACACATGTTTCTGTATTTCAGGGTGCAAGTTTATTTTAAAACTATTAGCCATTCCACAATATAGTTAAGGTCAATCTTAAAATTTTGTAACAATACAACAGAAATAAGAATAATCAGTCCAGCGCTTAGCCTGGGAAAGCAATATGTTTCTTGGTAGTATAAAGATCAATCCCACACAGGGTTGAAATCGCAAACTAAATGGAGTCACATGTTACCGTTCCCCTTTCATTGTTGAAACATAACATCAATGGAGAAGTGCTTAGTAATAGAAAAGGAAATGGACACGGTGGAAAAAGGTGCCATCTGACGAATGGATAAGACTGAGAAAACAGAAACTTTCCAACACAAAAAGACCCATGTTAAATTGAAAATCATGATTAAATGAACCTCTAAAACTCTTACAGAACTTTACAACTTTATTTGAAGAGAGTTTGAATTACTAGGACTGAGATGGACCGACAGACTCCCTTATACAGTAGTAGTCCTTTCATGACTTGGCTTATTCTACACTAGCCCCATTGATATGCACACAGAGAGAGAAAAGCACTGTGCATGACTAATGAAGGACCCACAAAGCGGCTCTCCTCTTGGCTGACAACATTGCTCAGATTCTCCTCAAGTTTGAGAATCCCAGATTTAAGCTCCTGTGGGCCCAATCTAGTTGAACAACAGACAAATAAAACGCAAGTGTCTGTGCTGAGTCCAGTACCCTTCGTTAGTCTGCCTCGTCTCTAGACCATCTGCACAATGTGCTGTGTCACCTAAGCTCCACAACATTAAAAATAACTCCACGGAACGCAGCATGAAGCAGATTGCATGTTGTCGCAATAATACTGAGCTTCTGTCATTTATTCCAATGTGATAGCGATCCTAGGGGAATGGATAGTTGGAGACATTCTGTTTTAATATCCAGTGCTGCTTTAAATTAATCTTTAATATAAGCTTGTATAAAATGTCCATGTAAAAGTGTCTGAAAT
Organism: Galaxias olidus; assembly: GCA_026901105.3. Lineage (NCBI taxonomy): Eukaryota > Metazoa > Chordata > Actinopteri > Galaxiiformes > Galaxiidae > Galaxias > Galaxias olidus. The sequence continues at coordinate 155,331 of JAPMUY010002857.1, forward strand.
AAACCCAAAAGCAACCATTTATCTGCAGGGAGGCTTTAATACTTGTTAGCTCTATGTCTTGTTACATCCAGGGTGGCCAATAGGACCAGAACGCTGCCTGCAGGGAAGTGTTCTTTTCCTCATATGCTCCATCTGTACAGTGCGGCACTCTCCCTGCCAGTCCTCTATGCACACTCACGTAAACGCAAAATCACACACATGCACACCTTTGTACATGCTTGCACAAAATACATATACTACACATCTTTTTGCATGCTTGAGCAATACAAAGATAGCACACGGGCCAAAGCACATACACGTGCATGCATTCATGCACACACGCACACATGCAAACGGACAAACACACATCAACAGAGAGCACCACAGGTATACTGCCATTATCTTAGTTGAGTGATCGGCTGATTTAGTAACCCTCCTTAAAGGAATAGTTAACCATTTGGGATGCTTAACCTTATTTTCATGTCTCCCGGAGTTGTCCCCACTCATACAGACCGGAAACCTTTGGAGGATAGCTTAGCGCAAGGGTTCTTGAGTTAGATGTAATTTGCGCTAAACTATCCCCGTAGGTTCCCATTCAGACGGTTGGCATTGTAGCGAAACGGTGAAACACAATTACTCAAAAACAGACCAAATGGTGATTAAAAACTATGTGGACCAGTCAGGACAATTCCGGGAGGCATGGAAATAATATAGAACATCCAAAATAGTGAGCTATTCCTTTAATGATAAAAGACCATAGAGCCAATAGAAGGCATTCTAAATCTTTTTTAAACAGCTCAAAGAATGAGGCTAATAAAGTAAATACTGAGACATACATTGGCCTAGCCATATACACTACACAGTGCCTCTGATGCACTTCAAAGTGCTGAGTACTTCATACACAGTTTTATTTGTATTCCTTACGCATGAGGGGTCACTGTGGTCTAAAACGTCACTGTCCTAAGAGAGGCTAAGACATTAGGATCAAGACCCCTATAAACATCATCGTCAACTCCATTTCGAAGAGAGTGGTTAAAAAAGGTCACTGTACTATGTGGAGAGCATCAGTATAACATGATTATTATTATTGTCTGAGAATGTTAATGGTGATGATACACTTGTAAAACCAAACCCTGCAGGCCTGTCTAGAGGGACATATGGAAGCACTGTCGATAAACATTGCCTCTTACCTTAGCCAAGTGGGAGTTGATCCATTTAGTAAATGTTCTCTTCTGCACCGCCTCTTGCTCATCTGAAAATGACACGTTGACACATTGTCAATTAATGATATATCTTCCTCACATAAGTGTTGACTCTCCTTCAAACTGCTGTTGCAGCCGTTTAATATTTGTCAGACAGTCAATTGCAGCCTGTTAAAAGCATGAGCATACACAAGTAACATACATATTTAATTTAATTATCAATTATTTTCTTTGGGGTCCTCCTATTTTCTTTGAGCATATACTTAATCTTATCAGTGGAGACAGTGTAGGGCCTATACTATGAGAATAAGTACACACCTCCCTCGAAATATCACGATAATACAAAATACCAAGTGACGTGTTTATATCCCGTCTCATCCTTGACTTTTACATTCTCTCCCATCTCCTATTACTATTCAAACAGGCTAAAATATATAGTTATATACTATATATAACTTGAAGGGATCTAGTGAGATCAGAGGAAAACAATCAAAAGTATGACAGCTGCTTCTGACATGTCCTCTCAAAACAGGGTCAGACTGTAGGCGATTAGAGGCAGAGTGAGTACATAGACATCTTGCAGTTGGTTGCAATAATGAAATGCGTGCTGCTGTGCTAGCCAGGTCATCCCCAGTAGCCCTCTTTTGTGGAGGGCTAATATATGTATATGCATTATGCAGTTCTGCTTTTGTACTAGTAGTAGCTTCACATTTGATTCCATGGTCACAATTGTGTTATAAAAACAGATTTCTTATGCTCATACCTAGACTGGGAAGTGCATGCATGTGCCGGTAAGCCAATGCTACTCAGAACACATAGTGGCCATTTTTTAAACATCCGCACTTAGAATATACTGGCTGGTCACGTGCTGTAGAAAGTAGTGCTAACTCCATGGACAGAGAGCAAAGACTTCACTATAACCCACAGGCAAATAATTCATCGCTGATGCACAGGGATGCCCATTGCCCAGTGAAGCATCGCCTACATACAAACACACACGAACACACATACACACAGGCTGCTGTGCTATAGCGAGTTATCTGGTTCATACGTCAGGTTCCCATGTTGCCAATCTGGGTTATCTGTGTGTATCCCTCATAATCTAAATGTTTTAGGATCGAGAGAGGCTAGATCTATAAAACGCTTGTTTACTTACCGCGTAGATATTGAAAGAATCCCGTCACCAGATTCAGAGAAGAGGTTTTTTTGACAGCTATATCCTTACGGTGTGCCATTCTATTCTCCTCTCTCCGCCTTACTCCCTATGCCCTTCATGTGTGCCTGTGTGCTCCTATGTCTATGTGAAGATGACATACACAGTGGAAAACTGAGCAGAAAAAAAACAGCAGTCCCTTTCCCTTTTTCCAACAGGAAGCAAAACAGATCTGGCTGCCTTTTTTCCCCGAAGAGAACACAGAGCTGCTGGGGGCTGCAGTCAGGGATGACACGTCCCCTCCTCCCCCGACACTCTCACACACCAGATCAGTGGAAACCCCTCTAATTGTAGCCGATTACATTTACGATCCCCTTCGTCCCTCTTCCTGTTTTGTCTCCAGCCAGAGGAGCCATGCTTGTGTGGATGTGCGCACAGCCCCCACTGCACTGCCTGCCTCCCAATAGCATCTCAGCTTGGGAGGCAGGATAGAGAGCTGCTGAAAGCATTGCCCCACCAATCAGCACATAGGAGGTGGTGATGTCACCGCCTTGCCTGCATTATCCCTATTTTAGCAGTGGGAAGGGGCTTTCTTTGTGTGTGTGTGTGTGTGTGTGTGTGTGTGTGTGTGTGTGATGTCTACAAGATTGATATAATCTGCTTTGAAGTGCATGAATTTGCAGTTATTGTTATCAATATGAAGACATAATAAATTAGTACAAACTTTATTATTTATTATTCCTTTATTGTCTAGTATTTAAATTAAACAAACACTCTTCACAGATTTCTTACATAAGATAATTGAAAGCATTTTCCAACTATGTCTCAGCATGGTGCAGAGGCATGCCTAAATAATTAATGTAACAACATGCAAACGACATCTACCACCTGCTCTGACCGACAGAGTATGGTGATGTGACAAAGCAGACACACCCACCGCGGGATTTCCCTTACAAACAGATCCTAAAAAGATACTGTAAGTAATGAAGCAAGATTCACTTTATTTTGTTTTTGTACTGCCAATATAATATATAAGTCTTCATCAACCTTTTGTTTCAGACTGTGAAAATAGGCACAGGGTTCTGCAATCCTGTGGTAATAGAATTCCATACAGAAGTCCCTTTGCTGGCTTTCTGAATATATCACACAACCGCCAGTATTTCTATAAACGGGATATAATGTCAGTCTCATGTAGAAAACCCTCTTTATTACTAAAAGCCTTTTCTGGTACACTAAAGTTAGAGCTCAGTTCATCGTTCCATTACTACTGTTCAGAACTATGTTGTGGGAAAAAACCTGACTTGCAAAGCTTTTAAGGTAAAAATAGAAACTCTTCAAAAACAGAATAGAGGTCTGACAGCTGCTGTTCTTTCGTAAAAAAAGGCCTCTGTATCTGCTGACAACATTGAACAAACAATAAGCAAATATATTCCACCTCACGTAAGAAGCACTATAGTACACAGACCCCTGGAAGCAATGAAAGATAATGCATGGGGTGGGCTTATGGAGCTGACATTAAGCAATTGATGGAGGGTTATGTTCCAAAGAAATTCCTTACCCATAGTTTGCCATTTCCTTCTGCAGTAACTACTGTAAAATTGAGCTTTCCACAGTGCTGAATTCAGAGCATGTCAACTGGTAAGACTGGCCAATGAGACTAACAATCTATGTTATTCTCGCAGGGTAAAAAACATTATGTCTAGTATCAGACTATAGCTTAGTGAATGGCTTAAAACCTGTCTCCTTTTCCAGTACCTGTCAGTAACAAAAATATGGAACTCTGCAGGCATTTGAAAAAATAAATAGTTGAAGCATCAAACTCTAAGTAAAGTACCATCAACAACAATACTTGTAATTCACATGAGTGGTTTCCAGGGTACCTTCTTATAGGACAGATGATTCTTTTGGCAGCATGCTGTTCTGTAGCTAGCTGGCACCAGACACTTCCCCTGGGACCATTGTTAGAGCTCCCTCAGTGCCTCATTTAGTTTAGAATAACCTTACTTTGTATTTCAGATGTACAAAATAAAAGATAATTGTATATTCTGCTATTACACTTGATTCAGTCCACTCCGAAAAAACATCACTACATTTATGATCTTTGCACTACATTTTCCACCATAGAAACATTCTATATTTATAAAATTAGCAGACATGAATTATAAAAGAACATTAACTTCAGACTCATTGCTTTACAGGTGGATTTTTTTAGGTCTAATAATTGATTAAAAAAAAATCAGGATTGTTGAAGCCTGGCTAGTACAGTGATACATGTTATCATAAAACACTCTTTCACTGAGCACTAGATTCTATCAGTAAATTCTATGCTGGCAATGTCTGCCTAAAAGTCCCTGGAATTTGCTGCTGACACTGTAAGACACTGCAGAGGTACCTCATACTTCTGTAAACACATTAAATCTCCAATTCTCACTACTATAGCAGACGTAACAAGTATATATAGTATTGTATATATAGTACCAGCTTTAAATCATTCAGATAACTCAGTGCTAAAATCCATGTCTGATATGATGTTGGTTAGGTTTTAGTATTTTGTACTTCCTTGATATGCCAACGATTTATGGCACGCGACATCACCACCACAAACCGTTAACTGGCCCTGTTTCGTGATATCCTGTTCAGAAACACAGCATGCAAGCACTATAGTGCCATTGCAAAGGAAACCACAAGCAGTCATACTAATAGTGAGGGCTTGCATACAATTCTAAGTGCTAGCAATACAGAAGTCAAAATGGGAACTTCAGAGCATCTGAGGGGATCTTGCCATAATGATAAATTGGCTTACGTTTTTATCTGTGTCCATCAAAAAGACTTTACTTGAAGCAATATGATAAACCAAGTTGTTCGTAGCCTAAGACTCCACTGACACCTTAAGAATCCATTTGCAATGCAGTTTATTTGAACCAACTGGATAAGAAAATATATTCTTGAAATAGAAACAAAGATTTCTCTTTCTGAAAGTCAAGCCGTCAAAAGATATCCTTTAGTTTGGCCTATGAAATCTTCTTTTTGTTTCTCAAATAAGTAGATTATGATTGGTTTTGTTCCACTTAGCCATATAGGCGTAGACCTATACGGTAGCCATTTAAAAAAACAGACAAAATGTATCTTCTTACAAAATGCAAAAAATGCAGCTGCTACAAATGTATTAAAATATAATTATTGAGAATACAAATTACTAATCAATGCATTTTTTATGTATGGGAATTTGAGGGACTGCTTAGGGACCAGGGGAAAAGTGCAAAGCGAAAGGTTTTAAACATAAAATAACTTATTTAATTTCTTGCATTTGTTTCACACTCAATATACACTATAATAATGCATGGCTCGTGGGATCTTTTCCAGGTGCAGTGATAGCCACGTTATTGGTAACAAAGTTTACATTATATTGTGCATACTTATTTGAATGCATCTCATTCTCAGAAATACTACACCATCACTGACACTTACACTAACTAATCGTGTTACCCATGGGTTCTCGTCAAAACTTGGCAAAAGATAAATTGCCAAACGTCCTTCGTGTCAGAACTTGCCTGAACAAATTTGAAGGGTTGGGGAACCATCATAAAATACAAATAAACAATTGCTATTAAAGGTTTTATTTGCTTCTAAAACCATGAGACAGGAATAAAGCACGCAGAAATAGTTGCAATCAAGAACAGGAACTTGCATGGTGAGGTGGCAAACCCACAGAAAAATATTTTATAACAGTTACTATGGTAACCGGGTGCACAGAAGCTCTGATGTACATCAACACACTGAATAACTACAGGAACTGGCAATGGCAGAATCAACCCTATCCGGTGGTGATGGTGGAAGCCTAATGTCCCTGGGGGACACCGAAATGAGACTAACTACATTGATCCTCTTTTCAAGGGCAAGACTGGTTTCAGGTTTTAGAAAGAAAATGTTCTGAGACATCCTCCATTTAAACTACGGTCCATGATGCATAAGGGTCCATGTAGTGGAAAGTATGTTTTTAAGGACATAGCACGCACTCACATTTTTGTACATTAGCCAATATCTGCTGTAGATTCATTAAGATTTTATGCTTTAAGCCCAGACTTCTACTCTTACCCGCAGGTTACTTTGCAAGCAAATATTTCATTTTAGAAAGTTATCTTTAACCCTTTACATTTTAAACTGTGTGACAGGGGCCGAGAGAAATCTGACATAAACATAATGCACGGTTTGCCAAAAATATGTTTCAGATCAGTAGCAAAACCCCATGAATGGTTCAAATCGTATTACCTTTTCAATGCAGCAAAATGTTTTATATTTTTGGTTTGGTCACTTCTGTATTAAGTACAGAAATGCTGTAAATTCCTCCACTAAGTTATTTTCAATTAATTGTCCACTGCATTAGCTAACAGTAGAGAGAACAAAAACGCAACTTGAGATACTACTGACATTAACATCAACTAAGGCTTTTGTAAATACTCAAATATTTCATTTAAGTCCACAAAATATTAATTGATAATCTACATCCCAGTGTGTGAATTACTAATATCACGGTGGTGATGTAAAGAAGATTTCTGTATTGCGTTCTGCTATGCACTGATCAATGAGTCCGTATCCATCCCTGGCCCAGCTATTTTGGCAATATTCACCTTTGAATAAGCATAATGCCAACGCAGAACACATAAGTGCATAGCTTCAGTGCCCTGGCATTGAAAACAGTTGAGATACACCTACCTTGTAATTTCTGCATAACGTTAGCAATGTCCATTGTGGAACGACCATACTGCTTTGGAGAGGCCATGGTGTTCCTCTGCAACTGTATTACAGGGGGACAGTGATGCAGACAGCAGGAGCTATTTTACTACTGTCTTGAAGGGTGCATCCTCTTGAGCCTTACACCTCCTCTTTCTCTTCCTCTCTTCCTCTATCACTCTTTCTTCCTATCTCTCAATCGTTCTCTCTATACCGCTCTATCAATTTACTGCAGTAGTGAGCCCAATTGAATTGCACATTTCATGAAGGGCCCAGGAATTGTATCCGCCAAAAGCAAGTGCTCATCGATTGTCTACAATAAAAAAAGAAAAAGTTTGTCAATGTAGGTGTATCTAAAACTAACATTTTGAGGACTGTCAAGCAATCCTATGTTCACTTGTACAGAAAGAGAATTATTATGGGTTAACACATCATCATGTATGCCAGCTATGAGACAGTAAGAGCGGCATACAAGTAAAATAGGTTAAATTTCAATATGTATCCAGCAGGCTACAGTCATATTATTAGCCACGAGGAAATGACCCGAAACCAAAATAGTAAAAACTTTTATGTAACACTTTTATCAAACACCTGTATTGGGTTAGGGTGATACTGGATAATGCAGCAGGGAAAAGTATCCGCATATAAAACACCGTTTAAAACAGAAAAACGCATTAAGGTTTCTTACCACTAAGCCCCTTATGCACAGCATGAAAACATGAGGGAGGTAGAGTGTGTTACTTTGTTGCCACTGGTTACGCGTAAACATGCAAGCATTATAGCAGCTAGTTATATGGTTGTGTTTGTTGTAAGAAAAATAAGTTCTCTATCAAGCAAAGAAGAAGAAAGTAAGGCTCGCGTGGGGTGGGGTCAAATTATTTATTTCATTCGCCCATTAAGAGACTTAAAGTTGTAGGAAATAGGAAGTATTATGGGGAAACTTTTTAGAGAAGAGAAAGTCTCAAAAGTTTAAGTTACATTTTAGAGCACTATAATCTATATTTTTTATCAATTTGGTTTTATCTTAGAATCATGTAACAATGGCATCTACTATTTTAGTGAGTATTGCTATTGGTGCTTCAGACCAATGTCTTTTCTCTTTGATGAACCTGCAATGGCTTTACTGTGCTGCCATCTACTGGTTTGTCATTTTAGCTTGATTTTGGACATGAAATCACATGCACTCTTCAGATCTATCTATCTTCTTATCTAAAATAGAAACAAAATGATTCGATAATGCCCTGGGAAGTATAGGCATGTAGCAACATCAAATCACTAAAAATAAATGATGGTCTATGACACTTATTTATGATTCATATACCAGCTACTTATAATCTGGATAATATGTCCTATATGGCATTTATAAAACGCACCTATAGTAAACATTTGAAAACTACCTGGTCAGTATTTTTTCAGGCAACAGGCTATTGTATAACCATGGTTGTTCAAATCCTCATTTGCTTGCTTGAGCACTTTCAGGGAGGAGTGACATGGTAGAAGTCCAACAATTGAAGGAAATCCCAATAGAGACCGAGAGCTCGATAGAGAGCTACAAGTGGATGTTTTTTGGACAAGTTGTGTTCTTTCCTAATCAGAAGCCCTTTAAGACCTTCTTGGAAATAATGCCATCATTGTAGTTGCGTCATCACGAGGTTGTGTTTTAAAGGGAAGTGGTTTGCAGCTCATATTTGACCTTTACTCGTATTCTCAACCGCTGATTAACGTTAAATAATGAAATGAGATATAAATATTTGCATTGACTTTGGCTTTGAGCCTTACCTTTAATTATGGAGCCAAGACACCATTGTTAGAACTATTGATCCTGGGGAAATGATGCAAGAGGAAACAGACTGTTTCCTAAACTCCTGTCCCACGTAGATAAGCAAAGCACTTGCTATTTTAAAATGAGAGTGGCAGGAAACATTACAGCAAAGTTTCCGCTTTTGCAAATTACAAAAAAATAGACCAGTTTTACTGGGAAAAGGTTCAGTGTGCTTCTTAATGTTGGATCTGTGGATGTGATCCACTTTTCTCTCACCGTTTTGGCTTAGTTCTTCACGATGGCTGTGAATGAGACAAATCCTTTTTTGGAAATACTGAAAACATTTGACCTAGGTAAGCCGGTTGTCTATCTATTTGTATCTATGTGTTTTGATTTTAATAACAGGATTAGCATGTGGAGTATTAGCTGATTGGGCTGTGGACTTGTAAACATTACAGAGATTTATGAAATTCTACAAATAAAAGCATTTTCAAAAAATATGCTGTCAAAGCTCAAATTATTTACATCGGTTAATGATTTTCCAGCAAAAGGAACAAAAGGCCTAATGTCATGTTGTCAAAATACAGAGGTTTTGGGTTTATTTTAGTCTGCTCCAAATGGCTGATTAGACCGTTAGTTTTGATACCAAAACAGGATTCACCTTGTCTACCTCAGTTAGTAATTAATTCAGTTAGTTTCCCCTTCTTTTTCCTAAATGAATTGTTCGGTAGTATATGATGCAAATAACAGATGTTGGATGGGGTTCCAATAACATTTGAATGTGTTGAAAGCATAAACGTGCATCCTGTGTTCAGGTTAAATTGCTATTGATATTTAATACCTTGGAATCAATTAAATTCTATCACAGTCTAATTTTTTTTCCTCTAGGAAATTTAATTCTAGCCTTCTGTCTCTCTATGGTGGTGGGTCTCCTGATAGGAGCATTGATCTACATTCTTCTGACATGGCTTTCCAGGCGCAGGGCATCCGCCAGGATAACAAGGCCCCCCAAACAGCGCTCTGGCCCTTCTCGAACACAAAGCCCCATGCATAACCGTTCAGGGCTTTACCGAAGCACTGTATTCGACCCCCACAGTGATAATGCTATGCTAACTGTTTATAGACAGCCTTCTCTGGAGCCTGTTGGTCCCATCGGTTTCAAGCCAAGCTCTGAAGCCTCCACCTTCCGACCATTGCCGAAGGGCAGAAAGGCCAGTCAGGACAGTGGCCCTGATGGCAAGGCCAGCTTACCCCATGACACTACTGCATCAAATTCCTCAGATTCAACATCTACAGCATCCCTGGTGCCAGGCAAGAGAAACTCCTTCTGGTTGGGTAACAATGGTCTTAAGGGTTTCTTGCCCATGCAGACCCCCCCACCTACATATAACAGTGTCATTCATGACTTTCAAGAGACTTGCACCTGATTGGCGTCAATAAAAGCAGTGCACTGATGTTCATGCTTGTATAGATATATAAATGTTAATTCTGTATATCAAATTAAATGTCATTTACTTTCTTATCTTTGAAAGAGAAATGGTCATGTTTTACAAAATGAGGTACAAACATGCAAACATTTTTTCCTTCAGTTTTTGTCTTGACAATACATGCTGTTGCCTATCAATCCCAGTGTTTAAAAAAGATTGGCCATTTTTAAACCATACATTTAGTTTAATATACATCTTAACATAAACAAACTAGAGGTAATCTTATCAGGTATTCCTACCACTTATTTATTCCTTAACACTCAATGACTTGGCTGCCTTCCTAAAACTGTTAAAACTGTATAGTTAAACATGTAGGTTTGCAATTTCATTAACATCTTAATTGTGGAATAAAGGTAAAACCTTGTCTTGCTTTTATCCTCTAATAAATGTTTTTTTAATATTTTTTTGTTCTTGCTGTTTATAAAGGCACATATGCATTTATTTTACCTACACTTATGCAACTAACTCTTGGATGATCTAAGTAAAATGCCCTTTCTGTTTTGTAACCTGAAGGTAATGCAGCAGCAAGTCTTTGAACAAGGAAAAAACATATGGTGAACTCATTAGACCTGCTTTTTGAACTATTACATTTTCTTTCAATTGATTTATAAATACAATAATAGATTATTTATTAATGACCAAGTCATGAATTATCCCTAGTTAACATGACATAGCCTACTTGCTATAGGAAAATAGTGGATTAAGGCCTTTTGAAAGTTGCTAAATGTTTGAAAGTCTACACTGAAGAGGGCAATTTGTTCAAATGATGTGAATGGAAATGTCAGACTGTAAGATTATCCTTTATCTTTGCCATCACTCCTAAAACAATGTTATTATCTAGATTCTTCATGTGATACGCCACTACATTGAGGTAGCCTATAGGTTAATCCCAATTATTTTTCTGTTATTACCTTTGGCTTTCGTTTATTGGACCTTGGACTAAGGTGATTGTTAATTAGTTCCATAAAAACACTGTAATATGACTCTGTAAAGAAAAGCAATCAATGTCTGAAGATTTGCAAGCGCTCCCTGATTAAAGAAAAAAAAGTAGGCTAACGCAAAGGTCCGCACATTACACAGTGAAGCTAACGTCATCATCTTTGGTTGCCATTTAGAGAGAAAAATCACCATCTGGGATACAGTATTGATCTTTAGAAAAGGCTTTGCTGTCGCAATTAAACACATAATTAAACATTTTATTTATTAAAATAATAACATTATAGAATAGTTTCATCTAATTGTTTGTCGGCCCATGCACAACTTGTTCGCATCCCATTAAATCTACGGATCAATTTGATCGACATGGCTATACAAGCTTAGTCGGTTGTGTGAGTAAATAAAAAAACTTAATACGAATGGATTAGTGCGTTAATTTATCATGAACACAGTTAAAATGTTTTTATTTTCGTTTTTTTAAACACATTGCAACAAACAATGCATACAACACATGGATGGCAACCCTATTTAGTCACGTTAAGCTAGTGCACCAGGAGAAATGTGCCTGGCAACACGACTGTACTCTGACAGTATGCCTTCGGCGGTGGTGGGGCTGGTGCTGATGAATGTTATTTCAGCCGTACAAGGTGCGTTTTTTTATTTGCATAATGTTGTACGTTTATCTTTTGCTGTCTGTACTAATGAATACGGTAACTGATGGGCCTTTTTAGCTGCATGGTTAGATCGCTGTGATTCTACTAGAAGGCTAAAACGCCTTGGAATATATTTGGAGTCATCTGAAATCATCGTAAACCGCTGTCTGTGAGAACGATTCTTTACTCACATTAAGTCGGCTGTAACCCATAGCCTAAATTAATAATAGTATTTGTTAAAATATGACTAGCCGATTTGAATGATTGAGAACATCAATTTGAAGTATGAAATAGTCAGTTCCTACTCTTTATCAGCATGAAGAATTGCAAGATTAAATTATCATTTGACCTTATATTACGTGACTTTATTGTCTTACTGGCTGAACATAAAACTTTAAGAAGGTAGTTATCTATGTACCGTACCAATGGAGACTGGCAATTATCTGATCTCAAATGCTGTAATGCTGCTATCTCACAGTGTCTGTATAAACACATCTCAAGGTTGATTCACTCAACAACAAAGCTAACGTAGCAACCATGTCTTTAAATAGCTTAACTTGTTGCTTGGCTATGTCATACATTTTCTTCTTCTCTTGAAACACTGTTGTGGGTTACAGCAAGCCCATTTGAGTGGCATTATTATAAGAAAGACATTCAATTTGCTGTCTACCCTATTTTCACATGTTTTTTAATTTCAATCTTAATCTTATTTTATGATTTAGTGAATAGAAAACTTGGATCGATTTGCTTCTATAATGCCTTTTATGTCCATATAGATTTTTAGTCTATGCATCAGGAACTGGCAACGTCTACAGTCCAGCATATGAATGGAAACATGGACATCTGCAATGGCCAAATTTTAACTAAAGATGTCAAGAAACTATGAGGTACTATGTGTAGAGTATTTATGTGACAATGTAATTAATTAGATATAAATGTCCTTCACATACTCACCTCTGTCCTTGCCATATAACCTATTTACATGTTCAAACTCACCTAAATCTTCCTTTCATATATTTCTCACATCATATATTATCCAGCCTGGTCACTCAGTAGGGATGTTGGCTGCCGTGGAACATGGTCCCATCCTCTGCAGCGACTCCAACATCCTCTGCCTCTCGTGGAAAGGCCGGGTTCCCAAGAGCGAGAAGGACAAGCCGGTGTGCCGTAGGAGGTACTATGAGGAGGGCTGGCTCGCCACAGGCAATGGGAGAGGAGTCGTTGGTGTTACGTTTACATCCAGTCACTGCAGGAGAGACAGAAATACCCCCCAGAGAATTAACTTTAACTTGCGCGGACACAACAGTGAGGTGAGGCTTATCTTCACTACGCAGACCCATGCTATTTTTGTGTTCTGCGCAGTGGGACTTCTATTGGAATTAGCTCACTAAACAAAATACTGAATAATATTACTGTACTATAAGCTTTAAAAATATTCAACATTGTAAAAAAATATTTCGAGTAGTTTTAGGATTCTTTTTCCTTACTCTTCTTTATCTGACGTACTTTTACCATATTGAGACTGTTTGTTGAGATCTGTAACTGTACAGTACATATTCTGCCTCAATGTTATTTGCTAAAAATGTCCACCGCTATTTGCAGATTGCAATAATGTTGGGCTGCTCCTTTTCAGGTTGTCTTGGTGCGTTGGAACGAGCCATTTCAGAAGCTAGCCACATGTGATATGGAGGGAGGCATTTTTGTGTGGATTCAGTATGAGGGCCGGTGGTCAGTGGAACTAGTCAATGACCGGGGTGCCCAGGTATGGACCCACTGTCAGTCCATTTATAGCCACACCTTAACATCCACTAGACAACACAAAAGTGTAATTAATAGCAGCAATAAGAAAGATTTTTACACCACATTTAATGGTTTACATGTCCACATTTAATTTACTTGAGAGTGGTTGTTTTTTTTCAATGTGAGGATGAAGTATGTGTTGCTGTGTATGAGATGTAAACAATTTAAAAAAGTTTTCCTTGTTTGTATGTTTACAGGGATTTATTTTGTCAAAATATATCCTTCCTAGAATCCATACATAAGCCCACATAATACATAATGCACAGTATATCATTTATGTGATAAAGCATTGCATTTGTAAAAAATACTACTACTACTACTAATAATAATATAATACAATTGAACATGCCTTCCAGGAAGTTATTAGTGAAGTCTTGATTTGTACATAGAAAGACCATAGTTATAACATGTTATATCAGCATGGTATGAATAAAGATATTGCAAAAATTCAAATTATTACTATTTAATGAACAATGGTGTTGTTCACAAGTTTTCATTAAAGGGTATTGCACATAAATTTCAATACGTGTATTGTACACTGAATGTGTGTACTGCTCTGTGTCCATCAGGTGAGTGACTTCACCTGGTCCCATGATGGCACCCAGGCCCTCATTGCTTACAGGGACGGTTTTGTTTTGGTTGGGTCGGTCAGTGGTCAGAGACACTGGTCCTCTGAGATCAACTTGGAGAGTCAGATCACATGTGGCATCTGGACCCCTGATGACCAACAGGTACACCACTTCTGGTTAAACCACAAGCATCTAACAGATCTGCGCACTGAGGAAAGCATAACGCGTTCGTCATTGCCTCAGCAATCCAATGCTGCATAAAGAATACATTAAGAAAGCATGCTGAATACCTATACATGTACGTTGTTCTTGTTGCATATTCAGTTATGTTACTTTGTTATGTTGAAACCAATTATTTTGTGTTCAAATTAATTGTATAATACAGGAACCTCAAGCGAATGTTATCAGTGATGCTGGCTCAGTAAACAAATCATCATGATGTAGCGGTGATTATAATGATGGTGGTGGTGTTTACTTTCTGTTGATTTAGAGGATCACTATTTATATGGATATCTTGCTTTTTATATTTTTGTATTTACAAAATCTTTATTAAAAGTATGACACACAAATTCATAAAAAGCTCTTACTCAGTGAATATTTTTACTGTCTTGCATTGTTCTACACTACTGGTCGTAAATTGTCTTGTCTGCTCTTTAGGTGCTATTTGGTACGGCAGATGGCCAGGTGATAGTGATGGATTGCCATGGACGCATGCTTGCCCATGTTCTCTTGCATGAGTCAGATGGGATTGTGAGCATGTCATGGAACTGCCCCAGTTTTCTGGTTGAGGACAGCACAGAGAGTGAAACTGACTC
This sequence comes from Galaxias olidus, assembly GCA_026901105.3. Lineage (NCBI taxonomy): Eukaryota > Metazoa > Chordata > Actinopteri > Galaxiiformes > Galaxiidae > Galaxias > Galaxias olidus. Next base: position 170,418 of record JAPMUY010002857.1, read on the forward strand.
TGATGACAATGCCCCACCACAAGGTACAACAAAAAAAGTTTTTCCCTGGAAAACTTTGCACTGTTATTAATAAACTATAATATGTGTCGCTTATAGTACCATTGATGAATATGTTCACTTGGAAGCTAACAGTTATTAACTATTTTTTCCCCAAAGTACGGAATGTCAAGCCCTTGTTGACTGTCAGCTTCATATCAGGTGACATCAGTTTGATGAACAATTACGATGACCTCTCCCCAACCATCATCCGCTCAGGACTCAAAGGTACAGTTCATTTGCTATCATGAATGGGTGTTTTGTAAAATCTTTAGAGTAGTGTGGATACTGCTTTTTATGTTATTGTCTCACACAATTTCTGTCAGTATGCTGGATCCATGAAATTAATGTGTTCTCGTTTGTCTTGAAAATGGTGAAACAAAAGATTTGATAGATGAGTTAATAAAAATACCCCTCACTGGGGTTCCCTCTTCCTCAGACGTGGAGGTGCAATGGTGTTCCCAGGGGGACCTTCTAGCCGTGGCTGGGATGGAGCGACACAGTCTCCCTTCTGACTCTGCTTGCTCCTCCATCATGAAGAACGCCCTGGTCAAGTTCTACAATGTCCAAGGAGAACACATTTACACCTTAGAGACACCTGCACAAGTAAGCTCTGTTCTTTTCCACTCCATAGAACCAGGGTGTAAGCTACTTTATTTGGCCTATGACTAGAAATTACTTCTTATTATGGTGATTTAGGCGTCCAGAAAATGTTCTTTTCCATCTAGAATCGAGTTTATTAAGTAATTTCCCATTTGGCCCTATACACAAACATTTGTTTAATGTAAAACACAATCCCGAGCTCTTTCATAATTATTTGTCTGCAAATTCTTTATCTTTCAGAGACCCATCACGACCATATGTTGGGGTCACAGAGACTCTCGTCTGTTTTTGGCATGTGGGCCGGCGCTGTACGTCGTTCGTGTGGAGCACAGGGTAGCGAGTCTTCAGCTGCTGTGTCAGCAAGGCATTGCTAGTGCCCTACGAGAGGAGAGGGACGTGGGGAAACTCAACATGCCTTCTTTGCTCTGCTCTTACGTGACCACTGCCTTTATACCCACCATCAAGGTACTTTTGCATCAAAAGTTTCAGTAAAACACCATTCACCAAGCATTCATCTATTTGTATTAGGTAAAGCCACTAATTAAATATTACGCCTGGACTGACACTCTGCAATGGCTTAAGAACTGCATTTTTATGGAACTATGGTGAGACCATTTTTTTTGCTGTTCTAGCCTCCTATACCAGACCCCAACAACATCCGTGACTTTGTTAGCTACCCCACAGCCGGGAACGAGAGGCTGCACTGCACCATGAAGCGGGCTGAGGACAGCCCTGAGGCTGGGGGGCCATGCTATACCCTCTACCTAGAGCACCTCGGGGGCCTAGTGCCAATTCTCAAAGGGCGTCGTATCAGCAAGCTACGGCCGGAGTTCATTATTATGGACCCAAAAACTGACAGCAAAGCAGGTTGTACTAAAACTAAAAAGTTTTAATGAAGTGTCAATACATTAGTAAATCACTGTGTTGGACAGAGTATCAAAATATACATACATTAATTGTGGACAATTATTTTGCTTGTTATATGTACAATTGCAATGTTAATCAACCATATGGAAATTTTGAGCATTACAGAACAAAAATGTAATATGTTTTGTCCTGTTTCAGATGAAATTTGTGTGAACACGATGATCTCCTATACAGACAGCTGTAACTGCTCTGACTCCAGTGACATTGAGCTGAATGACGAGTGGATTGGAAAAAAGTCACCAAAGCTATCGAGAGGAAACCGGTCACCAAAACATTCTAGGTATTTAAACATAAAGGCCCGGTTTTCGTACAGGGATTAAGCCAAGTCCGGGAAACCGGGCCAAAGAGTAGCTTGTCAAGAACAACGAATGTTTACCATGTTCTTACGGAATACTGTGCTTAACTTTGACAGCCCAAATAAGAAATTGAATAACAGAAAAGTGCATCTGCAGAGTAATATTCTTAATAACTGGTTTGTTTTGTAGAACAAACATGGAGTCTAGAAAATCTCCAAAACTCTCACGAAACAATCAAGAGGGGCCACGATCACCAAGGTTACCAATGAAGAAGCCTCCAGTTCGATCCCCCAGTCTGACTAGGCGAGAATTTTCTATGGATGGGATCACAGAGGTACTATATAATTTCAGTAATCAGGCCAACTCTGTATTTATGTTAATAGCTGTGTCTCTATTAATAGTTTTCTTTAGAAATTATTAACTGCCATATTATGCTTTTTCATAGCACAATTACCTTGCTCAAGTTACATCCAACATTTGGGGGACAAAGTTCAAAATAGTTGGACTTGCAACATTCCTGCCTGCCAATCTTGGTGCAGGTAAATTTGAGAATAACAGAAAGTATGCAAATCATATTAACAAATATGTCAAATAGAGTCTAATTGTTTTACCTTTTTACAGTCATTTACAAGACCAGTTTGCTACATCTGCAACCTAGACAGATGACAATTTACCTTCCAGAAGTAAGAAAGATTTCACTTGACTTCATGAGCATGCCTGTATTCAACCCCAATGTTTTCAGTGAGGACGAGGATGACTTGCCAGGTATGATAGATACATTGATGGATGAATCATTTTCATAATTTGATGATTCATTTATTTCACCTTTCACCTTAATACCTCAATTAATAGTTTATGTACTTTATGTTAATTTGTTATTTTTAATTCACTTTGTGGCATCTTATGTTGTCTTCAGTAATGGGACCGTCTGGAGTGGCAGGAGACAACCCTCCCTGTACAGTCAACATTCCCATTGCTCCCATCCACAGTCCAGCCCAGGCCATGTCCCCTACACAGAGCATTGGTCTGGTCCAGTCCCTACTAGCCAATCAAAATATTCAGCTTGATGTATTGACCAATCCCACAGCCACTGCAGCAGCAGCAGCAGCTGCGGCCACAGCAGCAGCCTCAGTCCAAGTCCCAGTCGCAGATCATAGTCATGGTCAGGATGCTATGGCTGCTGGGTACAACACAGTGCCCGGGAGATATTCTAACCCTGGCCAGGTGATCTTTAACGGTCTAGAGATAAGTACTCTGCTCCCTGGCACTCTGCCTCCACCTCCATCCCACCACCCTCCACAGCATCCTCAGTCACAGAGGCCTCAGTCGCAGCAAACTCACCTACACCTGTTAAAACAGCCACAGCAAATACAAATGCAACAACATCAACAAAAAATGCAGCAAATTCAGCAGCAACAACAGCAGATACAACAACATCAACAGCTATTACAACAGCAACACCAACAACAGATTCAGCTGCAGCACCAAGTTTTGCAACAGCAACAGCAGCAGCAGCAGCAACAACAACAACAGGCACAGCATCAACAGCAAATACAGCATCAGCATCACATCCAACAGCAGCACCAACAGATGCAAATGCAACACGAGCAGATGCAGCAACAACAGCAGCAGATGCAGCAGCAACAACAGCAGATTCGACAACAAATTCTGGAGATGAGGCAGCAGCAACAGCAGCTCCAGCAGCAACACCAACAAATCCAGCAGCAGCACCAACAGATGCAGAGGCAGCACCAACAAATGCAACAGCAATTGAAGATGCAAATCACACTGCCTCCTCCTCCCTCTGGCTACTCCACCATCTCTTTACATCAACTCCAGCTTCTGCCACAGATTCCACACCTCACCTCAGATCCTGGATTAGAGAGGCCAGAACATGTACACACTCTAAAGCCAAGCCTTCCTCGGTCTCTACCTCCGTCCTTCATTGATGCGGATGGAACCATTGAGATTCAGATGAGGAAAGTGAACCCACCCCCTCCGTACCCGGGCACATTGGTGTCAGCTTCGGCTGCTGCCTCCTCCGCTCCCCCTCAAACCCTCATCACCAACTGTGACAGCCCTAATGGGCTTGCAGCAGAGCCCTGCTTGAAGAAGGATGAGTTCTCCCTTCACCAAGTGACTCTGCAGTACCCCGCACCTCTGGGATATGAAAGGATCACCACTTTCGATAGCAGTGGGAATGTGGAGGAGGTGTGTCGCCCACGGAGGCGTGTCATTCGCAACCAAAACGCATACACCAGTCAAGGCATTGGAGGCTCTGCTACCCTCAAGATTACATCATCGGAGAACAAAAAAGTGCAGCTTCCCTACAGCTCAGCAACCCTAAGTCGCCTGTCAGTTCCTCGCTATTCAATACCAAGCGGCGACCCACCTCCGTATCCAGAGACCGCCAATCAGGTGACCACGACACTTCCACACACACTGGCTCCCCCCCAGAGGACTGATAATAGCCTTATTCATGCTACCCTGAGACGTGACCGCAGGGACGTAGGGCTGAAAGTTCCCCAGATGATGATGGACAGCTCAAGGACCCTTCCAACTAAATCGAAAATGAACAGTGCAATGTCACTTCCATACCAGCAGAGGGTGCCAAATGCTTTGTATACGTGCACTCAATGCAGCAGCAACAGCAGCAGCACCAGTGTCAGTGTTAGTGGTGGTGGGAGCAGCAGCAGTGGCATTGCAGGCGGGACAGTGGTGAGGCAAGATTTCCCTCCTGGAAAAGGTGCACATCACAGCACCATCATTGTGCACTCTAAGAGTTCATCGCCCCTGGCCTCCCAATCCTCCTATAATCTACTAAATCCTGTTGACAATAGCAGAGACAGAACTGTGTATGTAAACTCAGCCTTCACCGAAGACGAAACGCTAAGTCAACAGTGTCATGTGGAGAAATCGGTTCGTCACTTAACTCTTGGGGACGTTAGTTTGACAGTTAAACGCCCCCCACCGTACCATTGGGATTCATCTTCCACAGAGGAGTTTTGGCTCTCACATGAACAGCCCATTATGGCATCCCCACCAGGACCCCATAAAGCACCAACTCTCATATTTAGCCAAGCTCCTCACCTGGATATGACACGCCTACCTTTTGTACTCACAACAAAGCCTCCCACCAATCCTAGTACTGTCACTTTCCAATCCGGTTACCAGATAGCTCTCTCTCCTTTCCCTTCAGGTGTGGCCCACAATGGATCCCAATTACAAACCATGCAAAGCTCTCCGCCACAATGCCCTCCTAATGAGGTGATGTCCTCAGTCCCCTTCTCTCAACAGGATCCTAACTTAGTCTTACCACCAGGCTATCCATCCAGCCTCACTAACTTAGCTTGCTGCCCTCTCCCTCCCATGTACCCGGGGGCCAGCTCATGTGCTGGCCTTCAGCTACATCCTGTCAGCTTGCACCCCTGGAACCCTTATCCTTGTCCACCCCCTATGCAGGCGGCATCGTCTGCTACCCTTCCTAGCAAGTCTCGTCAGATGTTAGAAAAGCCGGTCCTCTCACCACCTCCTCCTACAGCACCTCCCCCACCTCCACCACAGCCCCCTCCGCCTCCTCCAAATGAGATACCAACCCCTAAAGGTGCTACAGAAGAGCTAGCAGAGTCAACTAATACATTTCCAGAGCCCCCATCTTTAAATGAGAGCCCAGTCCCACAGGCGTCCGACAGGTTCGGTAAGAAGAGCCGCAAGAGATTGGATAGCCGAGTTGAGGAGGCCAACATGACCACCGTTTCTGAAGGCAAATCCAAAAAAGAGGGACGTGCTCTGTCTGACTTTAACTCTCTTATTTCCAGCCCGAGGCTCGGTGGCAGAGAGAAGAAAAAACCTAAAGGCCAGAGAGAGCAGCTGAATAGAAACAAGAAAATAAACAGGACCACAAACGAGTTCCAAGACAGCTCAGAGAGTGAGCCAGAGCTCTTTATCAGCGGAGACGAACTCATGAACCAGAGCCAGAGTAGTAAGAAGGGCTGGAAGAGCAAGCGCAGCCAGCGAATGGCAAATGAGTTGGAGGAGATCAAATGCCGTAAGGCAAATGAAAGAGAAGACCGTGGTCTGGGCAGCCAGGGCTTTGTCTATGTTATGGCTAACAAGCAGCCATTGTGGAATGAAGCCACACAGGTCTATCAGCTCGACTTCGGAGGGCGGGTAACTCAAGAATCGGCTAAGAACTTTCAGATTGAGTTGGATGGCCGACAAGTAAGATTTAGACAGTATCCACACCTAGGACGATAACCATAAGGATAAAAGTATTTAAATAATTCCAAGTCAGATGAAAGAGTGTGTTAACTACGATAACGATAACTTTAACGATATCTTTCTGATGGCTTTCAGAACGATTTATTTCGTGTCCCTTGAACGATAAACTGTTGACAACCAATCAAAAACATGTTCCACATTGGATATAAAAATGTAATACATGGCAGCCCGCTTTCAATAATTTTGGTAAAGGAGACACGATTGATCAAACATGTAATTACATCTTAATATCATAATACCAAGTGCCTTACTAACCATATTATATATTAAATTCACAGATGTATAACTGCAATCTGACAGAGGTATTCACACAATATAAAAGCAGCTGGTGATCAAAATACTCTTCGTACATGTCCATGTCGACTAGTGTTGTGTCAAATAAAGGAAGGCTTTGCGTCACTCACAAATAAAACCGCTGTGGGATGGGGACGCTAGTGAAACTATAAATTGTTATAGTTATCATTGTTGTTATCGTCCTAGGTGTGGAGGCCGCCTTACCCTTCTACTAAATACAAATAGATAAATAAGAATAATCAAGCTTTAATAAAACCTATTTTTTTTATGTTTTTGTGTCAATAATGTATCATTGTGTTTTATAGGTGATGCAGTTTGGGAGAATTGATGGGAATGGCTATATTCTGGATTTCCAATATCCCTTTTCAGCAGTGCAAGCTTTTGCAGTTGCCTTAGCTAATGTTACTCAAAGGCTTAAGTGACAGGTTGGTCTACTCTGCCCTCTTGAGAAAGATTTTTTTTCCATATAATTAAAAAACACATGTCCTGCCACAAAGGAGTCATCAGTTGCCTGTGTTAATAGATATGCAGATATCTATAATAACTTATAAAGTTGATTTTGCAGGCGCCTAAAATGCCTTGAGACAGAGATATTACATACTGACATAAAGGCCATTCTCACACATTTCAATTATTTTACATGCAATGTGAAGGATCATGAAATGCTTTTTTTCATAGCCATTATTTGTTTTTAACATTCTCAAGCTGGTATTATTCATGCATTTGTTAATAATTGTGCCAAATGGGTTCTCTCAATTTTTGTAGCACTTTTTTTTTTTTTTGCTTTGTAGTGGTTTTTACAACCTTTCATTAGAGTCATGAAATTAGAATGAATTATGCTTTGGTATTTGAAATTGTTTCATATTTTGTGTTATCTATTGAAAATTGTTAGATGTTTAATAATGTTCGACAAAAGAAACTATATTATTTGTGGAAATGAGAATGCAATGTTAAAAGTAGAGTATATATGTTACTTCTATGAAGTGGTCTTATGGAAGCTTCTTGCTTTTCTTTTAAGTGCCGTGACATTCATATTTATTTTTATGTAGTAATGATCTTGAAACAACATCACTTCAACAACACTTTCAAGGGGATGTGCTTTTCAACAGTAACGGTTGTGCTGTTCTATATTTCTTTTTTTGTGAATCACATTTTGAAAGTAAAGTATAAAAGCATATGAAGTATGCACAACTGAAAAGGTGCAAATGCACAGACCTATTATTGACAACCAACTTAAATATGACGTTCAATCCCTGTGATTGATGGAAACATTTAAAGATTCTAAATTAATCGATTTGTTTCTACTGCAAGCTTATAGTTGCCTTTGTGTTTATGTCTTTGAGTGTTTATGGTGCTGTTTGAATTGCATTTGAATGTGAAATGCTTTGCCTCTTTGGAGTTGCTGCTACTTTTGATGGATAGAACTTTGCTGCTTTATTGTTGTTTACTGCTTTGGAGTGATAACTTTAGTTATTTGTAAAACATTAAGCTACTGTTTTGATAATGTAATCCTTCTTATGCTTAAAGGGTTGGAGAGATTTTGGTTCTTGCACTTAAAGAACACATCATAAGCTAAAATGTGTTCAATACTTATAAACAATCTATTCAAACTGTAGTACAGTCCTTCATGAACAAGATAAATGCCTATAATTACAAATGCAGGGTGCTGTTTCACGTTAATTTGAATACAGAACTATTATCGATCTTCAATTGTTGCAATTATTAGATTGTATAAAGTGCAGTTTTATTAATACAAATTACGGGCTATCAAATATTTAGTTGCCATGATAGATTTTGTTATATTTTAACAGAAAAAAAGAAGGTAGCAGGTAAAATTACACAAATATATGATCTACAGGCTGTCAAAAACATAATAAAGTACATAATTTCGAAAGTTGTTGTCTTGTCATTTAATTTGAGATTAGCCACATTACAATTAGTTTCATTATTGACATATGTGCATTTTGTACATGTATTACTAGTACAACCAAATAAATATAGGAGGCGCTAGGATGAGCCTGAGCGCTCGAACATGCATCTTCGACTGCAGTCGAAATTCTTGGGATTGTTTGTCCAATACAGCCTCAGCGGATAAAAGTACTCGACAACAAATACCTAGATATTATCCTGGCTTCGTATAAATCCCAGGTCGTGTATGTGTTTATTTCCATTCCCCATATAGCAATTATGTTAGTGTGGAAGTTGCGACTTGAATAATCAATTTAGAAGACCTATTGGAAGAAAATATGGAACTTAATGAAGTTCAGCCATCAGGTAATTAGAATTATAATGGCGCAGGCTTCAATTTGCCTTTTTCACGGAACCGTATATGGCTATAAACAAATTAATTTGTAACATGTTTTCCTACCGTTCCACTGTCTAGAGGCATCAACAGATGTTCGTCCAATAATTACAAGGAAGCGCATCCTTACACTGATATCAATGGCATCTGTAAATTTCAGTTCAATGATCTGCTACTCAATCTTAGGACCGTTCTTTCCCGTTGAGGTATGCAACATTTTGTTTGTCCCATATGTATTCATTGTTTCTAAAGTTCCGGATTCTTTGTGTCTTTATCGTGTTCAAGTAATTCCTTCATAAATCCTGCAAGAAAACAAGTTTAAAAGGTAACTGTATGATTGGAATATAGGGAAACAACATATAGCCTAAACGCAAATCTCAATGTATTATAATGTAAAAAGGCATTGGTGTGCTTGTCATCGTGTGTCTTGGGAGGGACTTGAAGATTAATGACAGGCATTCCAATACATATTTATATATTGGAATGCCCAAAATGTTTAGCCTGCAAGCCATGCAAAAGTAAATTTGTAATATGGAATTTGCTTACACACATAATAATGCATGCAAGATGTATTGTTTTTACTATATGATCAACTTGATATCATTCATTGATCTAAAAAAAAAAGATATACATATATAAAAATGTTTTCTTCTGTTTATTATTAAAAGTGATCATCTGGTATTATTTATTATTGACACTTTTTACCTTAGGCAGTCAAAAAGGGAGCAAGTCAGACTGTCATTGGCCTGATATTTGGATGCTATGCGTTGTTTAACTTGACAGGTTCATTGATTTTAGGCCGATATGTAAGTATATTTATTTAGTAAATTAAGTCATCACCCAAGTTTGATAGTCATGCAATTATACATATAGTATATTGTTAATTCTTGAAGGTTTGACATATACTATGTCTGTTACATATTTTCCAACTGCTCTATGTAAATAGACTGCTCCATAAGTTGTTCTGGAAAGTAGCCACATTCCTGTAGATTTCTTTTATAAAAAAGAAGGCAGACTGCCTCACTTGGAGCATGACAAATGGAACAGACACGTGTCCTTTTGCCTTTTCAGATTGTTGAGATTGGGGCAAAATTCATGCTAATTTCAGGCTTATTTGTGTCAGCAGGATGCACCGTTCTTTTCGGGTGAGTCTAGTTATTTTGCTGGTGTGACCACTGACACAATGGTGTAACCAATTACAATGGACTGTTAGAAACCTACTTCATACATGTGGATCAGTTAGTGACCTTAGAGGAAAATGATACCCAATATATTTTGGTCTGATCAATTGATCATCTCCTTAGTAAAGATTTGAATAGATTTCTTCAAATAAGCAAGTGGTTGCTTTGAAATCTCACTCATAAAAACCTAAATCCTATGAAATGATAACATTGTTTAGTTTGCAGTTATACCCTGTCTAGTTTCTGTAGAGCAACACATTCCTCCTCACTCCCCTACTACACACTGCAATTTACTATCTTCTGAAGCAAAATAACTTTTGCACAATTTGTACATAGTTCAGAGTAAATATGAGATGTCAAGCAACAAAATGTTCACATGAACGATAAAAACTTTATTTTGTGCACTGAATTCATTCTTGAACATTATTTAAAAAGCTTTAACCCTAAAGACCTAGGGCTTGGTCTTAAAACGTTTGATACATACATAATATAAATTGCTATATTCTTACTTGACACACTGTCATTAGGAGAGTAAAAACTGAATGAATCAGGAAAGTCTGTTGGTCAAACTAATAACTATAATGTAGTTTGGTGTACTAGACTCAAATATATTAAATATTTAACATTATGATTCAATTATCCTAGGAAACTCATGGGGGAAATCACTGGGTAGTTATCAGTGTACTACTATAGCTGCACATCTTTGTGTATGTACTACAAATACAAAGGGGTGTGAAATCATTGTACAATGTGTACATTTATCATAATTGAAAAGTAACAAAAAAAACGGTATTGGAAACTGTGACATACCACATGTTTTATTATTGTGCTTTTGTTAAAGGTAAAGAGCTGTACAAATTACTGCAACTGTTGCTATCTTAATTTTTGCAGTTGCAGTCGTTGACTCCACTTATGTTTTTTTGACCAAGATACTTACACATTTGTCTTTGGGTGTATAAATGTTGTATGGCTATTTTTACTTCACACATCACAATAAAAGCTTGGCTTGATTATCTGGACTCATTCGAAGACATAGTATTTAGCTCAAGTACCACATGTGCCTTTATTTAATGAGGGTCACTCCCTAACCAGAGTCAATTCACTTATCTTTATTGGTAAGTCGGATAGGATTGCACAAGATGCATGCCTGTGCCAGTGTGTGTCATGAAATAAAGGACTTTCAGTTTTAGTGAAATCCCTGCATGGTTTGAATAATTTCAATAAATACAAATATCTGCCTATTTGAATATCCACAAAAATGCTAACATGTCAGCGTGAAGTGTTTTCATTTGGTGCAAGACTTCTTTAATCTGAGTGCAAAATCTTTATTTACAATTTTCTTATTTTTTCAGTTTGCTTGACAGAGTCCCTGACGGAGTATATTTTATTATTCTCTCTTTAGTAATAAGATCTGTAGATGCTCTGGGCTTTGCAGCAGCAATGACCTCCTCCTTTGCTGTTTCAGCAAAAGTTTTTCCAAACAATGTAGCAACTGTTCTGGTGAGTCTAGACAACCTTTGTCTGAGTGGCATGTTGTTTAGGCATCTGAATCTTGACAAAACAAAAAAAGTACTGTTTATATGTTGTGTATGTCTTGTATCCAACTAGCAACGGCCATGGCCTTAGCGACTGTATAATCATGATAACTGCAGCCATAAATAATGGCAGCTTAGCCATGGGTTTTAGAGTTTATTTGCATAATGTAAGACAACTCCTTGAATTTTCTGGTTATTTAACACCATTTGAACCCCTATTAGCAAAGTACATTTCAGGTGGACTGCCTGGTGTCAAGTTTGATATGTACTGTACGACATACATGGAAAACCCTGGCTTACAATATTTACAGAACTGCAAGTTACTCTCAAGATATGAACCTAAAAACATAACTTTTGGTCGTCCGTAACATCTTAGTGGTGCTGTTGTCTTTTCAGGGAAGTTTGGAAATTTTTACCGGACTGGGACTTATTATGGGACCACCATTAGGTGGCTGGTTGTATCAGTCATGTGGATATGAGGTACCTTTTATGGTTCTTGGAGGTTTTCTTTTCTTGATGGTCCCTTTCAACATCTATATATTACCTAGCTTTGGTAAGAGTAAAAAAATTATTTCAAATATGTTTGTGGTTTCTTTGCATGATGCTATAATGTGGTACTGTGGTAATGTGGAGATTTATACCTTTTTTCTGTGCTTACTTTCTTCTGCTCAGATGCCGTAGCCACTAAGGAGTCATTTGGGGGACTGATCTCGCATCCAAAAATCCTTCTCATATGCTTTGTGATATTCACACTTAGCTCAGGGCTTAGTTCCCTAGATGCCACATTGTCTATATATGCTACTGAAAAGGTAACTACTTTTAAATAAACAATAAATAAATAAATACACTTTTTTGATACAATTAATAAATTAAATATTTTCATTACGTTCTTTGCTTTTCTTTTGTTTCAAGTTTGGCCTATCTGCAGGATATGTAGGCATTATCATGCTAGGACTGTCGCTCCCCTACTGCCTGGCTTCCCCCTTGTTTGGTTTGATCAGTGATAGGTTTCCTGTGAGTAAAATTAAAACAGCCTGTGCAAATTCAGTGCAGCAAATTTGCACTTCTCAAACGAGTCGAGTGGAATGTTTTGGCAAACTGAAGCTAATGACACCTTAGGTTAAGTGGACGATTGCTTTAAACACATTGGTGTTGCTTAACTTTTAACAAGATTAACTAAATACATATACAGATTTAGAGGTATTTGTTTACTTAAATAGCACTTTTAAAGAATTAGATTATTTTTGAAGAGCTGATCAAATCGATGTAAAAGTTTTGAAAAGATGAAGGGCAGGTTTGAATAGTGCATTACTTGCCCATTGTGGCATTGAAAAAGAATAGATCTACAACTAATACATAAAAATCACTGTGCTTCAGTCCACCAGATGTTGGTTCATGGTGCTGGGAGGTTGTACAACAGCCCTTGCATTTTGTTTAATTGGTCCTATTCCTATTCTTAACATTCAGAGGTGAGAATAGTTATTACATAAATATTTTGTTTCTTTAATAGTCAACAATAAAAAGTGGTTTCCTTAATTGTTTGTATTATTTTAAGAAATAACATTTGTGCACTATTTAATATTGCAAATAAATGTGCGACACAACTAAATATTTGTCAAAAGCATGTAGAAACGGTATATTTCCTTATAAAACTTATTTTATAGAGCTTGTCATATCAAGACCTTCCATAACACTAAACAAAAAGGGGTTGTGCTTCTTTGTTGTTTATAGCCAACTGTGGTTGATGGTCTTCATGCTTGCGATCATTGGATTTTCTCTGGGAATGACAGCAATTCCTACATTTCCAGAGATGCTTACATGTGCATAGTAAGTACAAGTAATGTACTTCACATTTTGTCCAGTAATAGTTATAATTGATTAGAACTATTGTGAACTTCAGAAACCCACTGTTAGGTAATTGTGAAAATGTTTTATTTTTTAAATTGCAGTGAACAAGGCTTTGATGAGGGGTTTTGCACTATCGGGCTAGTGTCTGGCTTGTTTGGAGCCTTTTGGTCCATTGGGTATGTGAAGAGGATTCTCCTAGTTAAGTTTCTGGGATCAAAGGATGCTAAATAATAATAATGTATGAACTTCAATTAGTTTAATGAAAAAACATCATAATAATTTAAGTAAAACCCAATAGGTATGTTTATGTATAAACATGTATGAGCCCACATGTAAGTCTTGCATGAACAAAGAAATCTTCTTGCAAATGACATTTTACTTTAAACTCATCTAGACATTCACCTACAAAGTCTCAATTCATCCCACTTACCAGGTATAAACGTGATAACAGGCACAATCTAACACTGTTTATTGATTCATTTATATATAGCTTTATGATGGTTTGTTTCAGAATGTTTTGCGGTCCAACACTTGGTGGCTTTATTACACAAAACCTGGGCTTTGAATGGTCTGCAGCTATACAAGGAGCAGTGGGTTTTTTAGCCGTAAGAATCTACAGTACTTCCCGATGTTTCTAGATATCCACGTCTTATTAGTGAACTCAAGGAAAACCCTTCCCAATTCTATGTGTATATAGTTTAGATTCTGGCCATCAAATTTAAAGGAAACATATTGGTTGTAATACTATCTGTAAGTTGAGACTCAGAGAAGGTGATATGCTGAGGCTTTGTTTATATGTTTAGTGTACCTAATTATCAAGTTTGTCTTTGAGTCAAAACCTTTGATACAACTCAGCAAAAGCTTGTGTCCTCATCTTTTTTTTTAGGCCTTCTTTCTTGGTGTGTATTATATATTTCGAAAAAATCGAAAGGCAAGGTAATCATTTTTTTTATAAGAAATTAATCTGAATGAAGTTGTTTAAAAAAAAACTTTCATCATTGGTGACAGATATTAACACTAAACGTGCTCTGCGGTTTTAAGGATTGTGCATGAAAATGGAATTGGACCTTCAGATGAGAGGACCCCTCTTATTATTTAGGCGAGTATGTGAGACAGATGCCACTGAAAACTACAATGAACATGCATTGCATGTGCCCAGAGGAGTCACTGTTTCATAGACATAGGGTGGATGCTACCATCAAATTCACATAAAAGTATTTGTAATTTTTATTTTAAAATGAAAATATAATTTATTATTTACAGCACATTGAATATTATTTTACTATAACCTTTTTTCACATACAAAAAAAAGAAAAGGCTTACCAGCACATGCTCAGTTAGACAATCCCCCCACCAGCAAGACAGAAGACACATTCATCATCTGCTGTTGCATTTATTAAAATGTGTTTTGGAGGTATGAAAGAAATGTTTTCATGAACTGTTCATTTTGTCAGTTTCCTGACCTTTTGTTTGAATTAAATGAAACTTGATTCGTTTGAATCTTTGTTTTGGTGACTTGTGACATGGTTAGAATGTTTCAAGATCAGTGTATCAAGCTAGCACGCGTTGTTGTGTCCTGGCTGACAAGGTTGGGAACTGTATCAACAGGCTAAGTAGCCATATCAAAACAGACCACACAACATTATTTTTCAATATAAATCATTGCGGGGGAACACAAAAAGATGGTTCACCCAAATAAAAATTTGTATTGCTTTTTTCAACATGCACAAGTCATTGTATGTTCTACACATAAAAAAACACAACTCATTAACTGTAATTTGATGAAAATTACTAAATAAATACTATACTATTATTGTAAAATAAATCATATTTTCAGAATACTGTGCTCATTGAGACAAAAGCTAAAGTTAATAAGGGAAATGTAATGTATTTTTAACATGTTGCAACTGTCCCCAGGGTCTGACTTGGCAATTAAACTAGTTAAATCATGCAGGCATCCCATTAGCCTGGTAAACCACTGGTTTGCTTAACTTATTTACGTATTCACTCGCTTTGATCTGACACAGAATGTAATCTCATGTGATCCGGCTGATCTAACCAGGCAAGCAACCCATACCCAATGGATACTGAAATAGTAGTAGAGGGTAGTCTTAGCATTCCACATAGAGCAACCGAGATGTGCATGTTGAGTTAATCAGTGGCAAAAGAGGGCAATTATTTTCTATTTAAGATTTTGTTTCATTATTGACTATATGTCAACATTATATTATATGTACTTCAGTTGTCTGATTGCTCACACTACGGATGCATTCCAGCCACCCACTTGTGTTCTTTCTTTAAAATTCTGTTTCACATAAAGCTGGGCACTCCCCATGCTACTATCACATAGACGGACAAAATAAATTTGGCAACTACTCTATAAAATAATAACTTTGTCTTTCCAAATCAGGTAAAAAATATTTAACTCTGCATGTTACAAAAATTGTATTTCCCTCATTCTCAAACCTATACACATAATTGTGTGTATTCAACTGTACTTATCGAAATCCTATAATAGCATCATCCTGTATGAGAACAGATCATTGTCACAAATACAAACAATTAAAATGATATGCTCTATACAGAATAACTAAAAGGTATTCTAGTGGGTATAGAAAAAGAAAAAAAGTTATAATCCAAAGTGATCAGATAATAGGAAGTTTGTTGGCCTTACTACAAAATAGAGCTTTATGTTCTGACCAGATACCACGAACAACAGACGTGCCAACATGTTGTTGGATTCAAAGATCTGGCTCCAATCCACTGCTAGCCTTTCCTGTTGGTCTCCTCGGGAGAGGTCTGTATGTTGTCTTGACTGCCCTTTTTCGCCCTGTTGAACTTGAAAGTTCCGCATCTGAAGATGTGACCTGAGGTTGCGATAAGTGGGACTCTGATTTCTTTACTTTCTTCTTTTTCTTCTTAACTCTAGAGAAAGCACATTGACTTAACACACTTGTAGTGCTATTTGCCTGCATTTTCTTTAACAATAATTAAGACGTGGTGTGAGACAATACAGGAATCGTCATCAAAAGGACTCACTTGGTATCAGCTAGCTCGGGTTCTGTATCCTGCTCAGATATAAACTTTAGCTCTCCAGAGGCACTGATGGCAGCTGACACCTTGGAGCAAATGGTTGAAAACAGGAGACAATAACACAAGCATTTTTTTTGATGTCTTGCAGCAAAGAGAAACTTTGTGTTACTAGCAAATAAGCACATGGACAGATTAGTACATGTCTGTTCTGTCAAAATGTACCTTAGTTGGTGTTGACCTGTCTACAGACGGCTCTGTCTGTTCTGACATGGCCCTTGTCTCATCATTGGAGTCTCCTGTAAAGACAACATATAGCCAAACAATGGGCACCACGTAAACAAAAGTTTCATATAAAAATGCATGAAATCTGAAATAATATGACATAGAATTGACTTACTCTCCTCTGCAACATAGGTAGCAGGGAAATACCCTTGCTGCCCACTAGCCAGACGTCCAAACCACCAACTGTCATTGTCTTTGTACAGAACTTGGATGACATCACCACGCTGTACAGTCAGCTCATCTGACCGATTAGCACTGTAGTCATAAAGTGAAACAACCTAAAGAAGGTGAGGTGAAAAGATGGACAGCTACATATTTATAACGGGGGAAACATATGCGTCGAGCATTGTCGTGAAGACACAAACCAGTACATTAAGTGTAGTTTGTCTTACATTTTGTTGAGCTGGTGCAATGGAGTCTGCTTCTACGCGAATGCAACTATCAGGGAAGCTCTAAGGTGGAGGAACAACAGTAAAATTGTACCCACAAGTTTTCCATTTCAACACAATCCATAAATATCAGCACAAAAAACTACTCAAGAAGAACAAAGCCGTGTTAAGACTTTCTTACAGTCTGTAGCCTGAGGGAAGGGGCTCTACTGAGACGCTGACCAACTGGACTAAAGCCACCTGAAATTATTAAAGAAAGATGATGAACCAAAAACACAATACAGAAGCATCCCCCCCCCCCAAAAAAGTCGATAAATGAATTAACACATACAGGCCAAGGTGATCACAAGATACCCATATTCTGTTTGTATATGGGCACAATGTACTTGCTCAGTATGTACCAGAAATCAACCAGAAAAAACAACTAAATTTGCTGCCCCTGGTGTAATCAGACTAAAACAGGTACAATTTGTTTGTAATTAGAGAATCAGAACAGCACAACCAGAGGATAAAAACTAGACATCCATCAAGCAATTACCTATAAGAGCATCTTACCGCTTTGACTGGCCTGGGGAATCAGCTGGCCTCCCATAGCGCCGCACAGCTGGAGCTTGGAGTGTGGGGACATCAAAGAAGGAGAGGTCAGCGGCCCATTCAGACCCATCTAAAAGAGACAGTGAGAGGTTACATTCATCTGTGAAAATACTGTATCTGGTGGAAAGACTAAATGTGGGTAACCCATAGGGAATGCAGGAGCTTATATTAGCCAATGATTAGCAACCCTCTAACTTGTAGGCCTGAAGACACGTCTAATACTATTGAAGCCCAATCACTGATGATGCCAGCATTGATGTGCTTATTATTTATCAAGGTTAGGATCTTACTGTGCCAGCTGCATCCAGGGTTAAGCTCCTTGCCATATGCGAAACCTTGTCTACACACAAAAAAATAAAATAAATAATGCCAAGGTGTGAGTGGGTTTTGGTTACAACATATTGTACGGAAACATTGTTATAAGATTGATACCTTTCTCATACTCGTAACCAAGAGCAGATGAGGTACGCTGCGATTCCTACAAAAACATTTTAAAAAGGTTAAGTTGAATATATTGATTAAAACTATCAAATAATAAAATGAAAAACCATAAGCACACTTACTAGAACAGAATCTAACTTGTCTTTGACCGCTTGCAGTTTGACAAATTGTTCTGTTGCCTGTGCAAACTGGTCTATAGAAGAGGCAGTTCTGTCCGAGACCATGGCAGCATCTGATGGAGTTCTGAATGGTTTCGTGTCTGTCGACATTGGCCTACTCAAGCCCTTAATGCTCTCCACCTCCAGCTGGGAAACTGCATTGCAATAGTGAGACATGCATTACAATCTACAACCTAGCAGCACAACCGCAGAAAGTGTCACATCAAAAGTGATTTTCTCATTGCCATGAACCTATAGGTAAATGCATACTTAAAACAGATTTGAAAACTTTTAGACATGAAAAGAAATGCCTACAATGACTAAATGTTTTACTCAAGTCACAATTGTACCTTTGTGGTCATACAAGTACACATGCACAGGCTGATTCTGTCCAAAGGCACAGAATGCCACCATGTTTTCGTGAGGGTGGAATGCCACTCCACGGAGTGCTGCTGGGTAACACAGCTCAGAGTATACTGCCACTTGGTCACCTTAAAACAAAGCAGCACAAACAGCTCTTAGGAGCTAACCAGTGGAATAAAATACAGCCAAAACAATAGGAATGGTTTGTTTAAATTATACAAGCTGCTTCTTCTTCTTCTTTGTAACTTCTTTAAAGCAAATAAATTTAACTTTTTAAGTGAGTTTCCTTTTTTCATGTCATTACTTTAATTGCATCACATAAACGCCGAGGGGTTTTGTTTGCTTATGAAATGTTTGTTATTCAAGTCGTCCAACCCTTTGTGGGCAGAAGCTTAAAACAGCCTTTAAACTATGCATCCAATTTCTCTCAAACAGCTTTTGCATAAAAATAGTTAATACAATGTGTCTTACCTGTTTCAGCATTCCACACATAGGCCATCCCATCCTCACTCCCTGAGAAGATGAAGTTACCACAGGGAGTGAACGTGCTGTAGATCCTTTCCCTGTAGTTTGTGGCACCTGTGTATGTTTTTACTGCCAATCTTATAATAAATATAAAAGATTGAAATAATAAGATTGGAATAAAACATAATGCAGGTTTGGAAAACATTTACTGAAAGTTAGTGAAAATAAGATTTTGCTTCAGCAGATACAAATACTGATGCAAGTACATACTATCCAACGTGTAAGACAATGATTAATTAGACATTTACATTCTCAAATCCATGACTCGAACAACGCTGTCTTTTGCATGAATGAGCAGGCGGCGCCCATTTCGATGAACTTGTAAATGGTTTATTGGAATTCCATTAAGGTCCTTCTCGTCAATTTTCTGCAAAACACCAAAGTCTTAGACCTGTTTTTTATCCTAGAATGAAAACACCTACTGTTCAGTCTCAAAGTAATCATCTCACACCCTTTCAATCTCCCAGTGTTGACACGGTCTCTGAGAAGAACGATCATTTACTGTGGTCCTCCACACGATGATTACACCAGCATTGTCCGCAGAGAACAATCTCTTACCTTAAATTCAATCAAAATAATCACAAATCAACTATGAGAAAGAGCATAGAAAAACAATATATTGATAGTTATATTCCAAGAAAATAATATCTCAAACTACTACAAGACTACACTGTTGGTCACCACTTAATGGGGCAGGAGAAAAAAATATTGCATATTTAACAAATATTAGCCCAATAAAAAAAATTTACTAAATAGGGTCCTCCAACATATTCTTATTAAATTCTACGTTCTTTTAACAAACTTTGCACGGCATAGCCAATCACATAGTTTTCTGGAAACTATCATTTGAACAGCGTAAAATGGCTCAAAAAGATTAAAATGTTCATTCCAGATAGATGTTTAAGTCCGAGCTTAATACCTTCACAGTCAAAACAAGCAGCATTGACAAAGCTCTTGTGGCCCTCAAACTCCTGGAGCAGCTGGCCATAGACATCGCGGACATCTAACCCCCAGACTCTAATTAGACAGTCATAGCCCCCTGTCACCACCAGATTCCGGGCCATGGGGTGGTACCGGGCACAGTACACAAATGATGGGTGGGGTAGTACTTTCTGTGCTATACTCAGCAGCTTCTCCACATTCCACTCTCTAGTGAATAAAGAAAAGAAATGCTAAAAACTATCACAACTATTTTGTTACATCAAGTTATCTGAGACAAGAGTGTGAGAAGGCCAACAGCCATTTCGAAAAATAGTAACGTACTGTGTTAGATTACCAACCTTAACAGACATTGTGAATTCATCATTCAGATGCTGTTCTTTAATTATGTGGACTTTTAAACTCCCTATACGATGCTAAAGCAATCACTGAGTCAATGTTATATAGAATATCAAAACCTTATCAACACCAAAAACAGTTATCTTTTCCTTCAAGCAGAACAGGTTTTACCTGACAGTGCCATCAGAGGAAGCAGACAGTAGGCACTGATCGTCTCGGGACCAGCAAAGATCATATACTATACTAAGGTGGCCATTAAAGGCAGCCAGAACTTCGCCAGAAGGAATCTCATACACTGAAAGAAAAAAAAATAAGAAAGAATAACCAGAAGACAAGAGCAATGTTGAGACATTACATTTTCTGACGTGTAAAAACAGCAGACAGTCGAATGGAGTGTAACGAGAGCGAGCAGAGGTTCTGATTAATGAGTTCCTAACCAACAACGGGAAAAGCATCTCTGTCAGCACAGGCAGCAGCCAGGATCATTCCATTGCGTGAAAAGCATACTGTAAAGCATCCCATCTGACCACCACGAAAGGACACCATTGGTTTGTTGGGAATCCGACAGACCTTTAACATAAAAAAAAACATGCAATCAAATTCTATTTCGGAAACTATTTATTTCAAGTTGATAGAAAAAAATAAGTTCTCACTCACTTGCCCAGGAATCCTGCTCCATTTCAGGATAGGTGTTTTTTTGTCCAGAGGTTGTGTCATGGTTCTCCTGGAGACTTCACTCTGGAGCTCACTGTAGGAGGTGCTGCCCCTCTCCTGCTGCAGCGCCATCATGGAGCGAATGCATGGGTCTACCTACAGGACAAAGTTTATGTCCCAATGTTAATTATTACTGCATTGTAAAACAAGTACATTTTTATTATCCATCCATTAGCTATACCGCTTATCCTATGCAGGGTCGTGGGGGGGGGGGGGGGGGGGGGGGGGGCTGGAGCCTATCCCAGCCGACACAAGGCAAGAGGCGGAGTTGGGGTTTGGACCGAGGACCATCCTGCTGTGAAGCATCAGTGCTAACAACTGAGCTACCGTACTGCTGAACCACACACAATAATAACTTTAAGGCAAACACTCAGCATTGGGCAAAACATTTTTACTTATTGCGGCGCCCCTGAGTGGTCAAATGACAAATTTTTTTGCACGTCTTCACGAAGGGGTCCCGAGTCTATATGTACCAAGTTTGGTGTCGACACATCAAGGCATTGTTTAAATATGAGCACATCAAGGCGTTGCTGAAATAAGAGCACACAATCTGTTTGGTGGCTTCGACACCAATTTCGACTGGCCGTGAAGGACGAACGCTTTGGAGAATATAAAATCCATATAACTTTTGAGAGACTTGGTCTGAAGATCACCTGTGCAAATTTGGTGAAGATTGGGGAAAAAATGTGTGACCAGTGAAAACTTTCACTTTTTCGTAACATCCAGTATGGCGGAAAATTCAATATGGTGGAAATATAACGTCATAGGAACTCGGCTTGATCCAAGGAATCCAGCGGTACCCAATTTAAATATTACGTACATAAATGGACTTCCAATTTCGCATAATTGATAGTGCTAAAGTGCTCGAGGCAGACATGAAACTTGGTGAAAAGAATTAAGAACTGTCTTCATATTGGGACACCCCCCCCCCTTCCTACCTTGACAGGATTAAATTAAGTTTCCATGGCAACAAGAACCTGATGGACTGCTTGGCCACCTCAAATCTGCTTGCAGGTTTAATGAAATTATTTTGTTTCTATGCATTGTAAAAAGGTCTGAATCGCCTCACAGTATCCTTCTGAGTGAATAAAAAAAAGTGAAGGTTTTCAAATGAACTGTGGATTTTTTTTGCCACAGTAACAAAGGCAGAAGTGACGGTTTCAAGTGAGTTTTATAATTGCATTGAATGTCAACTCCTTAAAGGCATACTTACATGGTCAGGGAGTTTAATGCCCTTCACAGTGATGTAGAGGGTAGAAGAATATCTACTTCGGGGACATCTTTGCCACCAGTCGACTACCTCGATGGTTTTATGTTGTCTCTTTGTACGTGCCGGGGGACAGTAAAGCTGCAGGCGAAGTTTACTATCTATGTTCAGCACCCCATTCGTGCCCACGAGCTGAATGAAACATGCAAGTAAAAGTAAGCATCAAAACAGTACACTTCATGTACAAGACTAAATAATAAAGCACTCCACCTTAAGGAATGCCCATGCAATTTTGCGGAATCCTCTCTCTTGTCTGTCAACATCAGCATTTGCTCTTGCTTCTTCCATGGTCATGAAATCCAAAACCTAATGTTTCAAAAATACATTTAGTATAAAATATTAAACAATAATACAAAATAACAAAAAGCTTTAAAAAGCTGCATTGTTTCCATTACCTCAAAAAAGAGCATAACTCTGGGACTTTCATCACCATCCTGAATGAAATAGCCAAATCGTTCATTGTAGATAATCTGCTCTTCCCACTCAGGGATAGTTGACTTATTTTTCTTAAAGTCAAATGGTTGAGTGATGATTGGAAGAATGTGGTCAACATTTTCTTGTTCATAAAATGAAGAGACTGGACGATGACTGAAAAATAGGAATCAGAACATTAAAAAAATAAAAAAGGGCAAAACCCCAGAACACACAACTGAAATTAGGTAAACATTACTTTCATCATGGATGAACAAAGTCCACTGAAAAAACTGAGACTCCTTACCTGTCTTCTTTTTTCACATACTGCCCAGTGATCTCATCGATGACGTGGACTTTCACCATGGGGTGTGACACCATTAGGTCTGTCTTTAAACGGTCTGTTCTATGGATATAGACTCCCAGAACCAAACTATCATCAAAGGTAGGTTTCTGTGGTAGATCAACTTCTGTCTCGCTTTCCTCATTTACCACTGAAACCAGACCAAAAAGATGAATACTCAAGTCAACTCAAGTCTTATAAATGTGAATTTACGATTTCTCACCTTGCTTTCTTCTCCTTTTCTTCTTTCCCTTGGTTATGGTTTTATTTTCCACATCCAAATCTTGATCCTGGCTTTTGTCATGGTCCCTGCTGGCACAAGTTATCATAAATCTTAAGACCATTTGTTTGCACTGCATATTATGGCTGACATTGAAGCATTGCAGCATCTAAAAAACCGTTCTCTGAAGAGTTTAAGCATCTTAAATTAAATACAGGACATAAAACTAAATACAGGACATAAAACATCGGTTCATTTTATTTCCAACATAAAATATATGTTTGAAAGAAAAAGGAGTCACTGATTTTGTGGCTTGTAGCCTGCCTATATGGATTAAAGAATAGTATAGAACCAGATTTTATAGGTGGATGAGGTTTCCTATTATTTCCTATGACTTACCTCGTGTCTCCTTCTGTATCCAATGACCTCAGGTTCTTTTTCTTTTTTCTAACTTCATTGTTTAACTTGACTACTCGGGGGGAAGAAGTACTGTCAGTTTTAACTTGTGCCCCATTCACTGTTCTTTCCTCCTCCTGTGCTATCTGTCTTTGGTATTGTTGCAGCAAGTTGTCCTCCGCTTCAACTTTACTGCTCTCGATTGTGGTCTCCTTGCTCTTCGGTTTTTTGCCCTTTCTGTTCTGAACTTTTCCAGCATCATCTGACTCCACAGTGCTGTCATTATGTTCTGCTTCAGTAATTTGTATAGCAGTGTTATCGTGCCCAGGCACAGAAGGAAGATCACGTTTTCTTGTCTTCGTCTTGATTTTGCTGTGTTGTGTCTCGTCCTGGTCACCGCTGTTATTGGTGGTAGTCTCCACTATTTCTCTCTCTCTACGCTTGTTCTTGGTGAAGTGAGGGCTTGCCTGGCCTGTGTCATACCTGCTTTGAAGAACTGTTTCATCTTCTTCTGTATCTTTATCAATATTATTTTTCAGTGTTTGAAGCTAAATTAAGAAGGGGACACGGATAAAAAAACAACAACAATCTTCAAGCAAATGTAAATTACGTTGTTCTACATACATATGCTTATAAAAATATTTGCAAATATATATTGGTCGTTTTCAACATACCAATAGACCCTCAGGAGGCTTCTCCTTCAGCCTTGTTTTATTTGACGGAGCATCATTGTACCTCTTGAAAACTTCATTGAATCTCTCCCTTGTCTTTGCTCTGGCCTCACTTTCACCTGTAAAAAAAATATGCCAAGATCGAGGACCTGTAGCTAGTATGGTGTCCATTGCTGCGTCTCAAATCGCATACTCCTACTTATGTCTTGTAGTATGTACTTAAGCTGCACTTGCAAAGTATGTACTGGTGCATGCATTTTTGGCATCCTGCATTTGACATGGTATGTTTGGGACATACAAAATATTTTCTGTCTTACTTCATAATATGGTAGTATGACTATTGAGACGCAGTCCAAGGTTTCGGCTCAGCCGTGAGTATTAACACTTCTATCTCAATGGAGAATGACGCCAACTTGTGGGGAGATTGAAAACAACTTTTAGACTGACTTCGCAAAAAAGTCCTAATGAGAATGACGCGAAGATTAGATGAGAATGAAAACAATGTTTTGACTTTGCAAACAAGTTTTTGTGGAGAATGACCACAAGTGTTATGAGTACGACTGAGCCTGAAACATGTCCTAAAAAATGGAGACCGTAAACTAGTGTGAGGCGTCGTGCCCATTCAAACTGAGGGTGCACATGCCCCCTCAATAACTTTAAATCAAATCCAGTATTATGTAAATTTGCCAGGGCTCGTTTAGGGGGCGTGTCCATGGAATAGGTGTTTTTTAACTTCCAACGCCTAGTCTTCACCAATAAAGACGTAACTGGCATGCTCCTTTGTCCAAAGATGTGCGCCTCGCATCTTTTTGAAAATAGTTTAACCTTTGCCAAAGCGCAGCGCTCGTCAATTTCTTTTTTTTCAGCTGGCCAAAAATCGATTGTAGGTGAGACTACTAAATTTAAATACACAAACTGCTCCAATGAAGAAAAATGTATTTAGCAATCTCAGATTTCTCGGTTGCATATCAACAAAAAAAGGCATTGGTGAAGCGCCTTTCAGGCTTGTCACACTTGTCTTACCTGCTGGCATTCTAAAACGAAGAGAAGAATCTCATCCTCATTTGCTCAAATACATACAGGATAGCATTTCACCTAAGTAGAAGGAAGGTACGGTCGTTAACTTAGTTACAGACCAGCTATGTCATTCATTATGTCGTTATTAGACAATTACATTACCTAATTTGAACTATCTAACGTCAAACATGGGCAAATAGTAGAAGTATTCGGATCAGTCCGTTCATTAAGTCGTTCTTATTTAACCTTACTTTTTTTTGCAAGATAGCAACACAACTTACATTGATTACAACGCAATCTTTTCTAGATATAGCTCTGCATTGCAGTTAACTTTAGCCCACGCTTTGCAGCAAAACAAGGGTATCGCTGCGTTACGCATGGCATTACTAAAACGAATGTGGCTAACGTTAGCTAGCTACTTATTAAGCAACGTGAAAGCTTACTAAATCAGTTTGTATCCGCAACGTCACGCGTAATACGTAAGGTTGGTGCACAAACCTGGATTTATACAAATGCCAGCGATGTGTTTGCGTAAAGACTGGCGTGTGGTAAAAAAAGACTCTAATAATACTATTACTATCGACTCCAGTAATAAAGAGCCAATACAGTAATAGTATTTACCTGTCCGTTTCCGGTTGGTTGCGATGGTTTCCAAGACTAACAAAATGTTGCCAGTTTTTACATAAATCTAAACACAGGCTAATTTCGGATATAACCTTTAACGAATTCCGTTTCCATTATAATCGATATGGTAATATTGCATTGCCTGGTACATTATATTATTTACTCACGGAATATGAATCCTTATTCCAATACGTAATTAAGAGTGCGCTCGCATTCAACAAGCTTTCTCCGAACCTGGCAACCCCGTGAATCACAATAAAATATGCAGGGTGAAAAGTAGTCTCGAAACTTCGTTGCGCTGTATTGAGGACCAAAGCTGCCAAAATAAAAAATAAATACATAAATAAATAAATTACTCAAAAATAAATAAAGTGCCATGGATTGTATTTTCCTTTGTATTATAGCCCCTATTATTTACTTTCCTATTAACATTTCTTTATTGCTTTTTACATTTCCTTTTACATTTGCCTTGCATTTCCCCCTATGTACTTCCAATTTACTTTTTTACTTCTGTATTGTTTACTTTATACATTTCTTCAAAAGTTGCTTTTTACAGTTCCTTTTACATTTCTGTATGCATTTCTCCTTCATTATGCAAATGATGGGGCTGTCATTTAAAATGTGTCACGGGGTCAACTTTCCGCCTATTGACAACAGTACTTTGTTAAATTAGGTACTGAAACAGTCTTATCTTCCGAATTTTTGTTAGGTTTAGTAAACGTTTATGAATAAAGACAAATGAATAAATATTAAATAAAAGGGTGCGCTCGTTGTTTAATCTGTCTAGCCAGTAGCCAGTGACTTTTCCTAGTTCGATTGCGAAGACTGAAAATGAAAGCACCGCCTACTCATTTGAATAATGAAGAAGAAACGCATACAGAAATTTAAAAGGAAATGCCAAAAGGAAATGTAAAAACCAACTTCTGAAGAAATGTTTAAAGAAAGTAATACCGAAGTAAAAAAGTAAATTGGAAGTACATAGGAGGGGAAATGCAAAGCAAATGTAAAATAAAATGTAAAAAGCAATAAAGAAATGTAAATAGGAAAGTAAATAATAGGGGCTGTAAATACAACCCATGCATTTTATTTATTTTTTTGTCATTTATTTATTTATGTATTTATTTAAAATTTTGGCAGCTTTGGTCCTCCATAGCGCTGTTCCAGTGCTTCAGAAAGGTGAAAACAAATTCAAACAAAACTTTCACATTTTTAATTTGCCTGTTTTATAGAATAATAATACGCGGTAGTTCAAGCCTCTAAGACATTGATAAGCTTCCGAGGTTCCATGCTCTAAATCCTCTACTGTTTAAAAGCAAAATATTGCTAATTAGGTGAATGTCCAGTCATGACTCGAGACAAGTTTTTCCTCTGAATAATTTTTTTAAGTCTCAAT
The DNA here is from genome assembly GCA_026901105.3 of Galaxias olidus. NCBI lineage: Eukaryota > Metazoa > Chordata > Actinopteri > Galaxiiformes > Galaxiidae > Galaxias > Galaxias olidus. The sequence goes on from JAPMUY010002857.1 coordinate 197,840, forward strand.
TTTAGAGAACATATTGTGAACTACTGAGGGCAATATAAATAATGAGAAAAGTAATATGTCCATGCATTCATGGATTCCAAGGCAATATCAAGAGCTGCACAGAGAATAACAAACTGCATTTTAAAAATGTACAAAATTAAGGGGAAATGCAGGCATCCGTAAAAAACAAACATTTGTGCTATACATAATATAGTAATATAGTACGGACGCTGAGTTATATTGTTCTGCATTGTAGAACACTTCTTTCCCTTTTTATTTTGCTTATTTAGAGTCTACAGCTGCAGGTGGAGAGGGCTTGGTCTCAATTCTTGTCGTGGCTTCTCATGTGGTTCTTCTTGCTAACATTATGGTTGAAACTCATGGGACACAGCGGACACTTGTACGGTCGTTCGCCGGTGTGGACACGCAAGTGGCTACTCAATTGGCTTCCCTGAGTAAACGCACGCCCACAGACCTTTTAAGACAAACAACAGGATTATAAAAGACAGGAGTATAAAAGCTAAATAATCGTTTTGGCAAGTTAATACAATTTACAAAAGTAAACAAATAGGAAGTAACATTATAAACTTGATTTAAAATTGAAAAAGCTTTTACCACACATACCTGGCACTTGAACGGCTTCACATCTTTGTGGGATAGTGCATGTCTTTTCAGAGCACATCGGCGAGTGAATTCCTTATGACATGTTTGACACACAAATGTAGTGTGGTGTTCTTTAAAATGACGCCTTCTTGTGAAATGGTCATCGAATCTTTGAGGGCATTCTGAACAACAGTATGGCTTTTCTGTCTGTGAATGACTTTGCTCGTGTTGCTTTTTATCCAGCCACGTATTAAATTCCTCAAAGCAATATACACATCGATAATACCCCGCTTTACCATTACAACCCAGTTTGTGGGTTGTAACACTGGACTCTGACTGAAAATATCTCCCACAATCAGAACAGGAAAACACATAATCTAGTCTGCATGTGTGTGTCTGCGTAAAGTAGGTCACTCCACAGTTTGGGCAAAGCTGCATGGAAGTTAGTTTGCGCAGTTTGCGAACACCAGTACTCTGTTTTCTTGGTTTACTGCATTTTCTTTGTATTTCATAGTCAGAGTCGCTCTCTTCTTGTGAATCGTCATCAGTTTCTAATTCCTCATCATCCATACACCACTCCTCATCTTCCTGTTCTTTTTCTTGCAAATCATTCTCCTCTTGTGACTTACACCCCTCCATCCTTGCAGCATCTTCTTCTGCCTCTCTCAGCACATTTTGCTCTTCCTCAACTCTTAGTTTAAAAGTGTCTTGCTCTGCTACACTTACTTTTTTTTCCCTTTGCAAATACTGCTCCACCGGATTTCCTATATTTAACCCTGCTTCCAGCACTCCCCTGTCGTCATCATCATCATCATCATCTTCTTCATTACTCTGAGTATACACTTCCTGATTTTCATTATTTGACTGTTTCTCTACTTCTACACTGTCAAAGTCTTCCTGAATAATCTCTCCCTCTCCACTACACATAGAGTCTGGGCTAGGAGAGTCATACTCCACAGTTACTTCAAGTTCTGCAATTGACTTTGCTTTCTCCTCACAGACCACGCTCGAGGTGGCAGCAGAGTCTGGTAGGATGTCCTGAGGCAGCGAAGTTGGCTGGCTGTTCCATGTGGCCGAATGATTACACTTGGAGCACCACTGACACACAGAGATATGTCTGGTGTGTATTCGTTCTGTAGTGACTACACACAAACCCCTGCATTTGCCACATTTCTGGAACAGCTGGAGTAGACAACCGATGTTCACACATACGTCTTCATTAATATTGTCAGTCCTCCGGAAGAGATCATTTTTAGCTGGGTCCGCATCAAACCTGTATCAGACACAATAATATATTTGTTTAGTAAGAGTCCAAATACCCATTAGCTTTAAAGTTGTAATTCTGAACTAAGGTTTTCAGGACCAACAGAACCAAAGTTCGCCTCAAACGACCGGTGAACTTAAAGGAATACTTCACAGATTTTCTTAAACAGTATGTTGTTTTTTTAGGCTAAATTAAATATGTATATTGAACAAGTTTGGGTCTAGCAGATAGTGCAAAAGAACAGACAGTGCAATATATAAAAGAAAGCACCGTATATTATGTGAGTTTCAGGAAGAATTGGACAAAGGTGACTAGAAGAGGGCACTGGTGACAACAGTCTGGTAAAACATATGGACCGGAGTGGTCTCAGCAGTGTTTCCGTAAACCGGTATTTACCGGACTTTGACCGGGAAAATCTGTTGCTATGCTACTTGATATTAAGTCGGCGGCTCCACGCTTCATTGCTGAGAGAAAGTGTGAAAAAGTAGCCTAAAATGACATGAGCCAGCAATAGGTTATGGATATTGTTTTGTTTGTTTTCAAAGAATATGTATTCTATTTTATTTTGAAGGCCTATAGCGAACGGAAATTAGGCTATATGATTTCAAGTCGGCAGCAGCATGCCTTAATTGAAATGTTATGAGCCTGATAGGCATACATGTATTTTTTGGTTTGTTTACAAATAGCTTTTTTGTTTTATTTGATCTGAGAATATGTAGGCCTAAAGCTGAAGGAAATTATTTGTGTCAAGTGCTACGGCATAGGCTTGCATAATATGGCTATTTATTATTTTTTGTGTAATGCACAAGTGAGGAGTCTATTGACGGGACTTATTTTATTTGAAATAGCCTACTTTTCAATAAAACATAAATCTACATGCCTTGATGGTGTCATTCTTTATATAGCCTTCCTATCAATTGTTTTTAAGCTCAATAATAAACAGATAATATTTCACCAGAATTTTTCCCATTGGTCTATATGAGTCTTAGATTTAGCGTTTTTATGAATCCATGTATCAAGTCTGATTTGACTAGTTGCAGGACGAGAACAACTTGTGAACGCATCTTGGAGAAGCCCAGACTCAATTCTCGACTCATGCACGATCTTAATCCGTTTTCTGACACAGTCATCGCCAGTCTGAGCTGATTTGGCATATGTGCTCTTACAGATGTATGCTCCATTGACTTGACCAATGTTCCGATCCGTTCCACTTCAAATGAGCTTCTTTGATTATCGATTTAGTAATGTTCCGCAAGAACTGCATAGATGTGAGATGCATCGTCTGTGGTTTTGACCGGTCCAGTGAGCTCATCCAGAGCTAAAGAATAGACAGGCTTCACCTCCAGGAGACCGATGATTAAGTTATGTTTGTGATAACACTTTTATTAATAAAAAAGACAGAGTCAAAATACCTCTTTTATTGTTTTATGTGGCGTTTTCTTTTGCGAGGATGTAGCCAGGGCTCGCCTTCCCACGTGTTCCCCTCCGACACTATTTTACAAGGGCACCGTCGCTGTATCCTGGGTTTAGCGCCGCCCAAGACAATTGGTATTGGTTTAAAAAACTACAGTGTTTTTCTCCATTATTCCAAAAACCCCATGCAAGGCACCAGACCTTTCTCCGGCACTGGCACAGCGAAACGAAGTGTGGAGATGGGTGTGGCATCGCGAGACTACTTTTAAATAGTCCTATTTACTGTATTATGTCCATATGTTTTTCATGTCTTGGCCAGGTGGCCTACTGAAATTTAAATGATGTGCCATTAAAAGTTTACTGTTTGTAATTAAAAATGGCATTGTTTGTTTTAAATAAATGAATTGCCACTGTTCTTTTTTGTAATGTTAAATGTTGTTTCTTTTTATTTTGCTTGAAGGCCACATGCCACTGTTTTTGGTAATGTTTAAAAAAGGAGTGTATGTTGAAGTATATGGTATTTAATGGGATTTTTTTTACGATGGTATCGAGAATCGTGGAATTTCCCTGGAATTGGTCTCAACTACTAAATGCCTGGTATAATGACATTAGTGATGTGTCGTTCATGAACGATTCATTCATTTTGAACGAATCTTTATAATGACTCTGGACTAACAAGTAGTCTCGGAGAGTGAATCGTTAATTTTGGTTGCGCATGCGCAATAACAGTTGTTTTCGAGTCACTCGTTCAATTCGTTCAGCATAGGCTTAGTATAGGGAACAGAAAGGAATGGTTAACCCCCCGACTGGGTTTTCGGGTCTGAGTCGTTCGTTCAATTTTCACGTGACAGCCCAGTAGGCTCAGTAGGAAAGGGAAAAGAGTAGTTCACACCTCAAATGAGTCTTCGGGTCACGAGAGATCAGGAAACATAAAGTAGTAGTTCACCCTTAGGTCTGAGTCTTTCGTTCACTTGTAACGTGAATGCTTCATGTTTAAATTACGACTTCGTTCATAAATTATCTTTATTGATTTTTGGATTATTACACGTCAGTTTAAATGCATTACCCCCGCACCCTTTGTAACTTTCTAGTAAGGGGTGATTTTAGCGCACGGTTTGCTTGGCGTAATTAATAGTCCCTGTCACAAAGAAGACAGTTGTTTACAATGATCACATGAGGTCTAAAAAATAACAGCTGCTATAAAACATCTTCACAGACGAGGTACAGTACGATTGTCAAAGCTTAATTATAATCAATTATAAACAATTCTGTTCATTACATAATCAGAAAGTTTTTGTTGATGCCCCCCCAAAAAATGTCTGCATGAAGATAATTAAGGTTAGGAAAGATAACCAGCATTGCTTATTCAGCTGGTTGGTAGAGAAAGCATACAAATAGCAACCTTTTAGGTTGTTGTGACCTAGAAGAATCAGCATTTTCAATTTAAAAAGAAAGGTGCTTACTGGTGGAGTAGAAAAAAGGCCAACTCAATGTCCGTTCGGAATCCTTTCAAATCTCGGAGCTTTTTCCACTGACCAAACGCCCGTCCAAGGTTCACTCTTGTTCTATTCCGTGCTCGATCGCTCTCCCTCTTTGCTTTCTTTGCCTCATCTGTTAAAGGTGTCCTTCGTCGCTTAGCTACTTTGTCCGCCATCTCATAAAGTATGTGAATAAGGCTTGCTTGCTACCACAATTAACGTCTATAAGCGAGGCGTAAACTGCCAAAAATAAAAGTCTTCCTGATTAAGTTACGCACTTCCTTGTGCCGTAAAGCAATTCGTCAGTTTTGGGGAAGATCGTTCCCGATGGCAGACGAAATAAATATTTCGATTTGAGACTTTAAGTGGACTGAGCTGAACAGCGGTTTTTTCATTCTCCGATAGACATTTCAGTATGCAATCAGAAGAAATATATTGATAATACGTTAAGTTAGCTATAGTGGCTTCAACCACAAACAACCTTGTCCTACCCACCTTTCTAGCACTATAACAAACTAATTGTTCATGTTAGATTTTTATTGAAAATCAACAACAAAAAAGGTTGAAAAATATGAGTCACAATGGAATCTATATTTGCATACATCATACGTAAACACCTATAACTGAGTAACTTGAATTATTATTGAAAGGGTTTATAAAGGATTCAATTTTTTGGTAAATAGGAAAGTTTGCCTACTGTATTTTACATTATGTTTGCCCTGACCAACATAATTGACTAAATAGCCTAATAGGACTTTTTACTTTTGATCATACAGTATTTTTAAAAGCAGGTAATTTTCTACTTTGACTCAAGTAGAAATTTATTTTATTATAGGACTTCGACTTTTAGTGTTGTAATATTTAGCAGGGGTATCTGTACTTTCACTCAACAGGATCTGAGATCTGAGTAGCCTACTTCGTTCACCACTGAACCTAACCCAACCTAACCAACCACTACAACACATTTAGATGTTACAGAAAAATTAAGTTAGCAGCAATTACCTCTCCAGGAGACGAACGGCAAGCTCCGAATCGAAATTGAGGCCGATGCAACCTCGGAGTTCTCTCCATCTCTGAAACGCTTGACCGATATTTACTCGTGTACAATTGCGTTTGCTATCAGACTCTCTTTTGGACTCTCTTTTTGATAATTCCGTCTTCCTCTTTTTAACTTGCTTAGCAGTGTAGGCAGTTGTTGCCAATGCTGGAATAGCAACTTTTTCTGCAGGATTGTCCGCCATTGGACCACACGTTCATAATCTGCAAAGGACGCGAGCGCACATCTGCATTAGTAGAAAAGCCGATAGGAACGCCCTCTCTGAAATGAGAGCGATACCGTCACGGGCTAGATTTTCTGAAGCCTGTTACAGTAAACTGATCCAAGAGGATGGCAGGAGTAGACATTTTCTCTAAGACCACTTTAATTACAATATGCTGCACGGTTAATATGGAATATTTGTCCATTGATGCAAAAAAAAATATACAACTGCCCCCCCCCCCCCCCCCCCCCCCCCCCCCACGTCACAGTTACTTCTGAAGTTTTTAATGGAAACGATGTAGTCTGAGGGGGTACTGAGATGAGGACCCTAGCTGCTGTATGGAATGACTTATATTGACCCATATTGTGTGTGGAAAAGACGATGTTTTGTAGCCTGTGCTATAATATACGCATCAGCTAATGAGAAAAACAATAACGCTATATTAAAGGCCATGCTAAGAAAAGACAGTGACAAGTTAACTTTGTAGAACGTTTAAAATTACTTGCAGTGGGCACACATAATGTCTTGTTTAAAACATTAACGGGATCTGCAACTGTAGATCAAGCGCGTTATTTTTGTAGGAAATTTTACCTTATACTTTAAATATTTAGTTTTTAGTTTTAGTTTTTTATATCTGATTAAAAAAACAACAGGACAGAAGTGTTGCATATGTTTAATCAGCGTTGGCATATATTTCATGTTAAACGTTTTGACTTATATTACTGGAGAGCAGGATGAAGCTACAGCATTGTATGCAATCAAATTCATCACTGATAATATATACAAAACAAACATATAAACCAACATATAAATTTAACTTATGATCTATCACTGCATAATTACTTTTTTGTTTAAATATGGCTGCACAAATTTCAAGTACTGTCAAACTAATCAACTACTGCACTTAAAGTTAACCCAGAAAGCCTTTAGTGGCTCCACAATTCAACCATCATGGATGTCTTTTGGAACTAGGAGCTGGGAAACAGTATGATTAATACTTCACAAAAACAAGGGAAGTAAGACAGGATGTGGTATCGCTTACAAAGACAAACTATAATTTACTCAATACAAGTGCAAACCTTTACAACTACCACAGTGTTATAACTGAGGAAGGAAAAGTGCTTAAATAGGCAACATCATCAAGAAATATCAGGATTAAGTTTAGGCATGTCTAAAACTCTTAGTAATCTTATTTGCCAGCCATGACTATGGAACTGTCACTTTAAACTGTAATTCAAACAACACAGAAAAAAAACTTGCCACAATTTGTACTGTGTTTTGCCAGCAACCTGCAATTGTGTTAAAATCCTGTATTATCTATATCTACTGTTTGTTACATTTGTAAGAAATTAGTTGATTTGATTGCCCTATTGCATCATAACAGTGCTACTGAACAGTGTAGTGTTGTAGATATCACGTCGTGCCACTGCAAACACAGAGAATGGTGACCAAATAGTGATATCCTTTTAATATTGTAGGGGTTGGATATTAGTGCTGTTTACATGCTTTCTCAAAGTGCAGGGCACAAAAAATACCTGTGGTAATTTTCTTCTTGTTGAAAAAAGACATTCGAGCTGTGAAAAGTTCTCAGACGGCCCTTCACTGCAATTTTCATATGACTTCTAAGGTATGTTCCGAAAAAGATAAATAAACAGAAAATAAGACATGGAACTAAGAGATATAACACCAGTAATTAATGAAGTCAGGCCTTTACTAGAAAAATACCTACTGCAGAGGCCTATTGGTTCGTTCTCATCTACTCAGCATTTAAAAAAAATCCTTTGTCCTAAATTTGTGTGCGTTATCAGAACCTATTGATATGGCAACTGTTAGACTGCATAGATAATCCTACATATGTCACAATGGATGGCTAAGGCGAGGTGAGAGGAATCCACTCACAGTATATCCAATAAACAGACGTTTAGACGTTATCCAATGAAGCTATCGTTTATTTAGAGTGAACACATAACAATGACCGCACAAAGACCCATCCACCATAGTGCAGTATATATACACAACCCTGTGAACAATCAACCCATCAACCCATCAACCCAACTAAACCCACAGGTGACAAACATTAACTAATCAGTCCCCCGTGCGCTTCAGTCTGGTGTGTGATTGTGCTTGAGCGTCACAGAGCCCCCTCCTCGAGGCGCGGCGCCCGACGCGCGGACCAGGACGATCTGGCCGGGCTCGATGGTACTCCCGGATCAAGTCCCGATCCAAGACATGGCGGTCGGGAACCCATTGCCGCTCCTCAGGACCGTACCCCTCCCAGTCGAGAAGGTACTGGACCCTACCCCGGACCACCCGGGAGTCCAGGATCTCCCGGACCGTGTAAACAGGACCACCATCCACGATGCGGGGAGGTGGCGGCTCCGGCTCCGGACCCGGAACGCCCGAACCCACCAACACCGGCTGGAGCATGGAGACGTGGAATACGGGGTGAACCCGCATGGACCTGGGGAGGACCAGTTCATAGGCCACCCTGTTGATCCGCCGGGCCACCTTGAAAGGCCCTACGAACCGGCGTCCCAGCTTGTGCCGCTCCCCCGGAGAGGAAGGTCCCGGGTCGACAGCCACACCCGTTGCCCAGGACGGTAGGACGGAGCCTCCTTGCGCCGCCGGTTGGCCTGGACCTCCCGCCGTCGGGACGTCTGCAGGAGTGCCACCCGGGCCCGTCCCCACGCACGCCGGCATCGGCGCACCAGGGCAGCCGCAGAAGGAACCCCAACCTCCACCTCCTGTTCAGGGAAGAGAGGCGGAGCGTAACCGTACTGGCACTCAAAGGGTGACATCCCCAATGAGGAGTGGAAGAGGGTGTTGTGGGCATACTCTGCCCACAGGAGATGTTGGCTCCAGGAGGAGGGGTGCGCCGACGCCAGGCAGCGCAGGGTCGCCTCCAGGTCCTGGTTGACCCTCTCGGTCTGCCCGTTGCTCTGGGGGTGGAAGCCAGAGGAAAGACTCACAGATGCCCCGATCAGTTTACAGAAGGCCTTCCAGAACCCGGAGGTGAACTGGGGTCCTCGGTCGCTGACCACGTCGATCGGGAACCCGTGGACCCGGAAGACGTGCTGGAGGAGAAGGTCCGCGGTCTCCGGGGCAGACGGCAGTCGGGAGAATGGAACAAACACGGCCCCCTTCGAGAACCGGTCCACGACCACTGTGATCCCCGTGAAGCCCCGGGAGTCCGGCAATCCCGTGATGTAGTCCAAGGACAGGTGGGACCACGGACGACGGGGCACCGGCAACGGCAAGAGGGTACCCGCGGGCCGGCTCCGGAGACTCTTGTTCTGGACGCAGATGGCACAGGCGCCCACGAACGAGTCCACCGCTGCCCGCATCTGCGGCCACCAGAACCGCCGTCGGATGAACTCCAAGGTCCGTGTGCGGCCCGGGTGGCAAGCCAGTCTCGAGGAGTGACCCCATCGGAGGACCCCGTCCTGAGCCCCGGGTGGGACGAAGAGCCGACCAGACGGGACGCCGTCCGGCAGAGGAACCCCCCTCAAGGCCCGACGGACAGTAGCTTCGATCCCCCACTGTACCGGGGCCAACATCCGTGCCGCCGGAACAACTGGCTCCGCGGAATCCGGGACCTCCACCGGGTCGTGCAGGCGGGACAGGGAGTCAGCCTTCATATTCTTGGAACCCGGTCGGTAGGTCAGGACATAGTCGAACCTGGAGAAAACAGGCCCCACCGAGCCTGTCTGGAGTTCCGCCTTTTGGTGGCGCCGATGTACTCGAGGTTCCGATGGTCTGTCCAGACCGCGACCGGGTGCTGGGCCCCTTCCAGCCAATGCCGCCACTCCTCAAAGGCCAGCTTGACGGCCAGCAGCTCCCGATCCCCCACGTCGTAATTCCGCTCGGCCGGGGACAGACGTCGGGAGAAGAAGGCGCAGGGATGGAGCTTGCCGTCGCGCTGGGAGCGTTGGGAGAGCACCCCACCCACGCCCCAACTGGACGCGTCGACCTCAACGGTGAAGGGCAGGGCGGGATCCGGGAGCTGCAGCACCGGAGCCGAGGTGAACCGCTCCTTAAGCACACGGAACGCCCACTGAGCCTCAGGCGTCCAGAGGAAGGCCCCGGGCGGCCCGCTGGTCAAGGAGGTGAGGGGGCTGCGACAGTGCTGAAGTCCTTGATGAACCGCCGATAAAAGTTAGCAAACCCCAGGAACTGCTGCACGTGCCTGACGCAACTGGGCGCGGGCCAGTCCTTGACAGCTTGCACCTTAGCGGGGTCCATCTCCAGACGGCCTGCCGAAACCACGTAGCCCAGGAAGTGGACGCGGGCGGTGTGGAATTCGCACTTCTCCGGCTTAACGTACAGGTGGTGTTGTAGTAGGCGCCGGAGAACCCGTTGGACATGCTGGCGGTGGTCCTCTAGCGACCGTGAAAACACCAAGATGTCGTCGAGGTAAACGAACACAAAGAGGCCCAGCATGTCCCTGAGCACGTCATTGATGAACGACTGAAAGACTGCGGGAGCGTTGGTGAGTCCGAATGGCATGACGCAGTACTCATAGTGGCCGGAAGGGGTGTTGAACGCGGTCTTCCACTCGTCCCCCTCCCGGATCCGCACCAAGTTGTACGCGCTGCGAAGGTCCAGCTTAGTGTAAACCGCCGCTCCCTGCAGCCTTTCAAACGCCGCAGTCATCAGGGGTAAGGGATACCGGTTCTTCAACGTGATCCGGTTCAGGCCACGATAATCCACACACGGCCGCAGATCCCCGCCCTTCTTGGAGACAAAGAAGAAACCGGCCCCCGCCGGGGACGTGGACGGCCTGATGAACCCCAAGGCCAGGGCTTCCTTAATGTAGGCGTCCATGGCGGCCTCCTCAGGCCCGGACAACGAGAACAGCCCCCCCCTCGGTGGAGTGCTGCCGGGAATCAGGTCGATGGCACAATCGTACTCCCGATGGGACGGCAGACGGGAGGCCCGCCGTTTGCTGAACACAGCCGCCAGGTGATGGTAATCCGCCGGAACCCCCGTCAAATCCACCGGACCCTCCGGCCCCAAGTCCAGTGGCTGGAGCGACGACGGACAGCAGGTGGTGGCACAAGCAGAACCCCAGCCAACGACGGACCCCGCGGCCCAGTCCAAACGAGGGTTGTGACTCGAGAGCCAGGGGAACCCCAAAATGAGAGGAGCCCCAGGAGACCAAATCACATGCAACTGGAGGGTCTCCACGTGATCAGACCCAAGGAACAACTGCAACGGCAGCGTCACCTGGGTTATAGTACCGCTGCCAATAGGATGACCGTCCAAAGCCACCACCGGGAGAGGCGTAGGCAGCGATTGCAGCGGGATCTGCCACCGTTGAACCGTCCCACTGTCAATAAAATTCCCCGCAGCACCGGAGTCCACAAAAGCGTCCAAGGGAACGCGCTGGTCTGCCCAAGCCAGCACCCCGGGCAACACCAGTCTGTGTCGGGGAGAGGTCACCACCGCTAGGCTCACCACCGACCTCTCGGGAGTGGAGGAGCCCTGGCGTTTCCCAGACGGTGAGGACAGGTCCGGCGCCCATGCCCGGCGAGCCCACAAAACAGGCAGAGATGCTCCGTCCACCGTCGTTCCCGCTCCTCAGCGGGGAGGACGGTCAGCCCCAGGTCCATGGTTTCCACACCAGAACCCCCGGTAGAGGCAGCGCGGGGAGCCCCCTCCAGGGAACCAGTGCCCATACTAGTGCCGGGAAAACGGCGAACCCGCCTCTCCCGCAGGCGGCAGTCTATGCGGAGCGCGAGTGAAATAAGCGGCTCCAGCCCGACGATATCCTCCCGGGCCGCCAGCTCATCCTGTATGCCCTCGTGCAGCCCCCGCAGGAACGTAGGAACCAACGCCTCGGTGTTCCAACCGCTCTCGATAGCCAGGGAGCGGAACTCCACCGCGTACTCGGCAACGCTTCGAGCTCCCTGGCGGATCTGCAACAGCCGATGAGCAGCATCCTGACCACGAACAGGATGGTCAAACGTCAGCTTAAATTCCTGCAGGAACAGACCGGCATCAAAACAAGCGGGAGTCTGTCGTTGCCACACCGCCGCAGCCCACTCCAACGCGGAACCACGGAGGAGGGAGATGATAAACGTGATCCGAGCCCGGTCCGTGGCGTAATCCGCTGGGCAATGTTGGAAGATTACCGTGCACTGGGTGAGGAATCCCCGGCATGAGCCGGCTGCGCCGTCGTATTTGTCGGGAAGGGAGAGAGGAAGTCCACGAGCCCCCCCCGTATCTGTCGCAGAAGGCAGAGGTCGGGCAATAGCGTCGGCCGGTTCCGTTGGCAGAGAGCGCCCCGCACCTAATCCCAGCAACGAGTCATTCAGACGCCCCAACTCCACCGCAATCTCTGACAACATGCGGCCATGGCTCTGGAGAATGGCCGCCTGCGAATCAACGTCTTTCTGTAGACCGGACAATACCGCTGGATCCGGGTTAGTTGCGGTCATTCTGTCACAATGGATGGCTAAGGCGAGGTGAGAGGAATCCACTCACAGTATATCCAATAAACAGACGTTTAGACGTTATCCAATGAAGCTATCGTTTATTTAGAGTGAACACATAACAATGACCGCACAAAGACCCATCCACCATAGTGCAGTATATATACACAACCCTGTGAACAATCAACCCATCAACCCATCAACCCAACTAAACCCACAGGTGACAAACATTAACTAATCAGTCCCCCGTGCGCTTCAGTCTGGTGTGTGATTGTGCTTGAGCGTCACAACATATGACTTAAGTCCAATCAACTTGACAGTTACACCAAGACGTATATGCACACTGCTCTATACACACTAGATTATTTAGCAGACACATGGTGTATTCTAAATACAACTGAAATTGGTATGGTGTGGTGTTGGCCTCTCACCTGCTCGCTGACTGGTCTGGATCTCCTCCAATCCTGCTAGGGTCCTAAGAGACCGACGCTCTTTGAAAGCCACTACAGGCACCATATCCTCCACACCATGAAAGCCTAGCTGGGAGGACTTTGTCCCAACAGGCAGATTAATAACCCTTTCTATTGTGTTGGTCTGCAGAAGCTGTGTGTTCTCCTTTGGGTGGACTTGCATTCCAGAGATTACCATTGGAACAGATTTCTGCATGCCAAAATTAGTCCAGTGACATTTAAAAGCAAGTCAAAGCCCAAAAGGGTATGGATATGATTAATTACATAAAATAAATACTTAAGTGGAAAACACTCATCTGACCATAACCCTACCTTTTCAGCAGCTTCAGGCCTTGTTCTCCTCATGATCTCCTCCAGTCGCTGGAAAATAAATTCTGTTAAAATTTGTCATGGTTATTCAACTATAATCAGGAACACCATATCTGATCATCTTGGCAACGTTTCCCTGTGCAGATATAAAGAGTGTTGTGAAGGCAAGTTATTATCCACATTGACTTGAGTATATGAATGATGTTTCATCATAAGATGTTGTGAAAAGTTTGTCTTACACTTTTAACACTATACTGCCTCATTATTACTTATTACCTTTTTTCTCTCCTGACGTGCAGCCATTTCCTTCTGAAAGAGCTTTTCTCTCTCTTGTTTTATCTGCTCTTCCTTCTCCCTTAGTACGGCTTGATCCTCCTCTCTCTGGAAAAAGATTAATACACATTTATTTTTAGGCTAAAGGTATAAAGGTATTAAAGTCCACAAGTAGAACCATGACCGGTTTTTCAAAACAAAAATACAAAGGACTTAGTGGTTTGACCTGTTTCTGGAGAACAATTGCTTCTTCCATGGCTCTGCAGGCTTTTTCTTCTTCGATATGTTTCTGGACCTCTTCTGCCCTCCTCTTCTTCTCCTCTATGAGGTGCTGAGTCTCAGTCTCTATTCGTGCTTGCTCTGTTACCCTGCTCTTCTGTAACTCCTCTTGGCGTAGTCTGAAATAACACACCATAATAATATATACTGGTAAGTTCCTTAATTAGTATAACACAGAGCATAACTCTAATAATACAAATCTGTAAGCCTACATACTTGTCTGCCATCTCTTTTTGTTGGAGTTCTTCCGCCTGTTTTTCTCTCAGAAGACGGGCAGCTCTTCTCTTTTCAGCTAAAAGGCGCAAGGCCTCCTCTGGATCTGTGGTCCCAGCCGAAGGCCTACTTGTGTATTCTGATGAAGAAAGCATAGAGGTGAGCAAAACATTAATAATACAATAATACACAATCCTCTCCGGGAACCATCACCTTATCGTGGTGGAGAGGTTTGTGTGTCCCTATGAACCTGGGGGCTGTGTTGTCTGGAACCTTGTGTTCCTGGTAGGGTCTCCCATGGCAAATTGGTCTCGGGCGAGGGGCCGGACTAAGAATGGTTCAAAAACCCTCATGAAAAAGTGGTGGCTTGTTATTGGACTTCTGTGCTAGTCATGGAATGGCCATAACGAACACCATGTTCGAACATAAGGATGCTCATAAGTGTACCTGGTACCAGAGCACCCTAGGCAGAAGGTCGATGATCGATTTTGTTATCGTATCATCGGACCTGAGGCCATATGTTTGGATGGACTTGTACTCGGGTGAAGAGGGGGCAGAGCTGTCAACTGATCACCATCTGGTGGTGAGTTGGGTCAGGTGGCCGGGGAAGCCTCTGGACAGACCTGGTAAGCCCAAGCGTGTAGTGCGGGTGAACTGGGAACGTCTGGAGGAGTCCCCGGTCCGGGAGGCCTTCAACTCACACCTCCGGCGGGGCTTCTCTGGCATCCCTGTGGAGGCTGGGGGCATTGAACCGGAGTGGGCGATGTTCAAAGCCTCCATTGCTAAAGCTGCGTCTGAGAGTTGTGGTCTCAAAGTCTTAGGTGCCTCAAGGGGCGGTAACCCTCGAACATCCTGGTGGACACCGGTGGTCAGGGGAGCCGTCCGATTGAAGAAGGAGGCCTTCCGGGACATGCTATCCCGGGCGACTCCGGAGGCAGTTGCAAGTTACCGACAGGCCTGAAGGACTGCAGCCTCGGCCGTGGCAGAAGCAAAGCAGCGGGTGAGGGAGGAGTTCGGAGAAACCATGGAGAAGGACTTTCGGCTGGCGCCAAAGCGGTTCTGGAAGACCATCCGACACCTCAGGAGGGGAAAGCAGGGAAACATTCAAGCTGTATACAGTAAGGATGGGACGTTGTTGACCTCAACTGACAAGGTGATTGGGAGGTGGAAGGAGCACTTTGAGGAACTCCTGAACCCGACAAACCCACCCTACATAGTAGAGACAGGGCTGGAGGATGATGGGGGATCAGCATCAATCTCCCTGGCGGAGGTCACTGAGGTAGTCAAACAACTCCACAGTGGCAAAGCCCCAGGGGTTGATGAGATCCGCCCAGAAATGCTGAAGGCTTTGGGTGTTGAGGGACTGTCATGGATGACACGTCTTATCAACATTGCGTGGAAGTCGGGGACAGTACCTAAGGAGTGGCAGACCGGGGTGGTGGTTCCCCTGTTCAAAAAGGGGGACCGGAGAGTGTGTGCCAACTACAGAGGCATCACATTACTCAGCCTCCCCGGGAAAGTATACTCCAGGGTGCTGGAAAGGAGGGTCCGACCGATAGTCGAACCTCGGATTGAGGAGGAACAATGCGGTTTCCGGCCTGGTCGTGGAACAACGGACCAGCTTTTTACCCTCGCGAGGATCTTTGAGGGGGTCTGGGAGTATGCCAATCCGGTCTACACGTGTTTTGTGGATTTGGAGAAGGCGTATGATCGGGTTCCCCGGGAGATACTGTGGGAGGTGCTGCGAGAGTATGGGGTGAGGGGGTCTCTACTCAGAGCCATCCAATCTCTGTACTCCCAAAGCGAGAGCTGTGTCCGGGTCTGCGGCAGTAAGTCGGACTCGTTTCCGGTGAGGGTTGGCCTCCTCCAAGGCTGCGCTTTGTCACCTATCCTGTTTGTGGTATTCATGGACAGGATCTCACGGCGTAGCCGCGGGGGAGGGGGCTGCGGGTTGGTGGGCAGAGGATTGCATCACTGCTTTTTGCAGATGATGTGGTCCTGATGGCATCATCAGTCTGCGACCTGCAGCACTCATTGGATCGGTTCGCAGCCGAGTGTGAAGCGGCTGGGATGAGGATCAGCACCTCCAAATCTGAGGCCATGGTTCTCAGCAGGAAACCGATGGATTGTCTACTCCAGGTAGGGAATGAGTCTTTACCCCAAGTGAAGGAGTTCAAGTATCTTGGGGTCTTGTTCTCGAGTGAGGGTAAAATGGAACGAGAGATGGGCCGGAGAATTGGAGCAGCGGGTGCGGTGTTGCAGTCGCTCTATCGCACCGTTGTGACGAAGAGAGAGCTGAGCCAGAAGGCAAAGCTCTCAATCTACCGGTCTATCTTTGTTCCTACTCTCACCTATGGTCATGAAGGGTGGGTCATGACCGAAAGAACGAGATTGCGGATACAAGCGGCGGAAATTAGTTTCCTCCGGAGGGTGGCTGGCATCTCCCTTAGGGATAGGGTGAGAAGTTCAGCCATTCGTGAGGGACTCGGAGTAGAGCCGCTGCTTCTTTGCGTAGAAAGGAGCCAGTTGAGGTGGTTCGGGCATCTAGTAAGGATGCCACCTGGCCGCCTCCCTAGGGAGGTGTTCCAGGCACATCCAGCTGGGCGGAGGCCGCAGGGCAGACCTAGGACCAGGTGGAGGGATTCTATCTCCACACTGGCCTGGGAACGCCTTGGAATCCCCCAGTCAGAGCTGGTTAATGTGGCCCGGGAAAGGGAAGTTTGGGATGCCCTGCTTGAACTGCTACCTCCGCGACCCGACCCCGGACAAAGCGGATGACGATGATGATGATGATAATACACAATAATAATATTGTATTAGCAAAAAAAGCTATACTTTTGACTTAACTTTTGCCCAAATTACCAAACAATAAATGCTGGTCTGACATTTGCAAGTGCTCACTTTCACTCTCAGATCTATTTGCAGGTTCCGTCTCAGGCTGTGTTGTCTTTGGATGTAAAGTCATTGGTAAGTTCTCCTTCATCTCCTCTGGGGGACACATAGTCTCCACACATGTTCTGATAGGTCGAGAGTTCCCAGGGGAGACAGTAGGATCACACGAGTCCTCTTCTTCAGGTACCGAAGCCAGCTCCAACTGCTTTGGTATGGAATGTCTTCTGACAGATCTTCTAGAGTTCCTTTTATAGAAAAGATATTTATTTTCAGCATGCTTGGTGTTTTATTATTAGTTTAATAACAATTTCTCTCAACAAGTCACAAAATACTCCAGATGCAATTGAGTGTTAAAAACATTCCATATGTCTACACATATTTCAAACCAAGCATTAACTTTAGCCTTTTCAGATTAGTAGCCACCAGTCACTTACTGTTTCAGTAAGGGTGATACTGTTGGGGACCTTGTTTTTGGAGCAGGTTTTCCTCTGGTACCGACAGTGGGTGTATGAGAAGATCTACTTTTCAAGGTTTTCAAATCTACCTCACGCTGTCGACCTCCTTTTATCTTCACCTCAATCAGAAATGAACCGTTAATAAAAAAAATAATTAGGGCTAATCATTGTAAGTCTCTAAGGAGTTAACTTGATTGTTGATGGCCCATATTAAACACTACGAGGACTAGTATTGTACAGAACACGGCACCTATTCATTGTCAATCCATTACACAGCATTGACAACAAAATAGCATAAATTACCTGCACCAAATTGTTGCCTCGGTGGCTATTGTTGGTGGGGCTGGAGAAGGAAACTGTTCTGTGGTAGACTGGACCAAAATTTTTCGGGGCTTTGAGGGTGGTGCTAGTAGTAGTGTTCACGGAGTAGCAAGAAACTGAACGGGGGCAAATATGGACAACTGAACCAGTGTTGTAATGGACAAATGTATGCATGTGAAGAAAGAAATGGCAAGCATGTATAGCAAGCAATGTTTGAGAAGAGAAGAAAGGTATATAGTTAATTGAATACATTTATTTTGATAAATAACAAAAAAATCATGCTTTTTATTCAGTAGGCCTATGCCAAAACAGCATGCATTTAAATTATATGATTTGCTCACACTACGCAAAATACCTTCTTGTCCTGACTGACAAACTGCACTCTTGCTTCTGGCTAAATAGGAGCATGTGGGGGTCAGTAGGCGACTAATCAAGGCCTTCTCCCATACTGTCAGGGGTAAGCAGTGACAAGCTAGCAGAGAGCAAAGCACAGGTATAGATAGGTACAGCGAAAAAGACAACATGCTAGCAAAAATAATGTCCTTACAAGCAAATAGGCAAAGATATAAGCAAATTAGCAAGGTATAAGAAGGGGTTAAAAGTGATAGAAGTAAAGAAAGCTCAGAAGGAAGTAATAGAGCAGAACTATTTACCATTCCTCTTGGTGAGCTTCCTTCCTCTGGAGTTTTGACCGAGATTCTGCATGACCCTTTTGCTCTTCTCCAGGGTCCTACGCACTGCAGATTCACACCGCTCCTTACATTCAAGAAAAGCCAGTGTCCTTGATTCAGCTTACATTTTCAACATTGGCCAATATTCAACATGCCACCAACAACATTGTCTATATTTAACACATTGTGCCTCATCCCATAACATGTAAAATCCTCACTTGCTCCTCCTTCAGTCTCAGTTTACGTTTTTCCTCAACAGCAGAACGCCTCATGTCCTCCTTCATCCTCTGCTCCAGGAGCCTCATCTTCCGCTCCTCCAGATGTTTCACATAGTAAAGCCTTGCCCGTTCCTCTCGCTCTAGCCAGCTCAGCTCTTTAAAAGCTTTGAACACATTTTGAAACATCCCTTGAAATGTTCTCACTTGGTTTAAATTGGTTTAAAGCTTGTGGAAAATTGCATGAAAGAGTTACTTCTACAGACATGGGCATACCAAGCTGTTTCTCACGTTCCTCTCTCCGCTCCTTGGCCAACCTCAGTCTCCCATCAACGTTGAGTTGATGATTCCCTAAAATATGAAGGTCAGGGTTAAAAAACTGGTTAAAACTGGGTCTTATAATAGTGTAAATCAGAGGGTCTCCAAATTGAGGCCTATGGTAATGTATTACCTGTATTTTAGCAACTGAATACATGCACATATGTTTTAATTACTGTAGTGTGCAATAATGTCATCAGTATTGTATAAATGGTTGTGATAATGTTCTTGTTCTGGTAGTCATAAGAGTCAGAAAGTGCAAACACATGATAGCTGCTCCATAAAGGACAAGCATCACCCCAGGCTCCACAATTAAAGCTTCAAACCTGCAGTGTTTCCAGGACTATTTGTGCTACTGATATGCCGAGTTGATCTGTTTAAGGATGGGAAACAGACAGGCTTTCTGTTTTGTGAATTAGGCTTTAAGGTATTGGCTTCATCTGAAATTAGAGAAAAACAATGGGATCTCCTTAGGTGATCTTATCCAGTGGCCAAAATAAAATAGAGTGCTGCCATTGACATAAAAAGTTGACACTTTAATGAGCACACAAGAACAACTGCAATCAAACATCCTATCTCTTTTAACATAAAAAATCTGTTTGATTCTATAATGCGTAGAACTCTTAATGCATATTTCCGTCAGTGTATCAAAATTGTGTCATGTTCTTTTTTCACAGATTAGCTACAGCATACCCCATCAAAATGGGACTTTCTACTGTTTGCTACTGAACAGTCTGTGTGCAGGCCCTACCACTGATGATTACTTTGAAGTACAACAGCCTTAGGCATAAGGTCAGCTGAAAATGAAAGAGCCATTATCAAGTGCCTGTGCTTGAGAGGGATGGAGGGAACAACTGGTCTACACGAATAGCAAAGAATGATGCTAATAATATAATATGATAATATATATGACTGTGTTGACATTATGCCATTCATATTGAGTAACAATATAATATCTACCTCTTTTTCAAAACAAAATACAAGATATGCACATCATTTTTGTTTTGTATTATGTAATGTCATCCTTTGCTATGTGAAAATAAGTCACTGTAGTCATAAGTGAAGATCATGTTGCTTCATGTTAAAATAGCAATGTAAATGCGACATAACCGTATGAGTATTTTTCGAGCATTATTCTCAGCATTCTCAAATTGTTTTGACGAGGATAAACAAGATTCCCAGCCTATATAGATGCGAGTAGTTTGTTTTGGTTTAGATGCATGAACTTTTCCTAAAAATACAGTAAAAATAAAAGCCACCAACCTCCCGGTTTTCTATATCCAGTCCTCTTCTTTTTGTTGTCTTTATTAATGGTAGCCCCCGAAAGTGGTCCCTGTGATGGAGGAATTACGGTTTGCTTCTTCTGCACGGCCATTCTGGGCACTAAGCCTGCCAAGCCAACACTCTCCTCCTTCGTGTTAAGTTCTATTTCAAGGTCTGTGTGTGCCTTAGCTCTCAGCGTTCACTCTACATCGAGCCTGTCTCAGACCCTCGCTAGCTCATCTGCTGACTGCAGAGAAAAATGGAAAAACCCCTGTGGGGTAAATCAGAGCACCTGATAATATTGCACAATTTAGATCACATTTCCTGCCTATTAAATATACATCTATTTATTTTGGACTGTAAACATTTAAAGGAATTGTTTCCTGTGGTAAGCCTCTCACACAATTTAATCTGAATAAGCTAAACCCCTTACAAAAAGATTGCATTCCCCACGATATACCTATCCTTTCCTCACATGTATTGCAGTCATATATCTTGGCATCCTCCACCACAATCCAAAGTGCATGCATACAACCTAGGCTATGGTGAACAGGATGGGAAGTTTGTTTTCAGGCCAGAGAAAGGGAGGCAAAACTGGCTGTCTATAGTGACTAGGGTGATAGTGGTCCAGTGCGAGATGCATTACCCACTGTCCTCAATTGAAAAACTAGGCTAGGGTGGATTCTCTTTTTACCCATAATGCTTCACTAAACATTTTGAGACAGCCACTAGATGGAGTTCTTTCTTACTGAAAACATGCCTAATAAACTGAATTATTTGTGATAGATGCATGATTTTAATCCCATCTGTCATGTATCAGTGAAGTATACCAACACGTTTTTAACCAATAGTTAGTTGTTTTGTTTATTTATTTAAAATTGTCATTAAAGCCTATTCCCTTCTACAAAATAAATTACAGAACAGCACCTTGCAAATAAAAGTTTTGAACAATCATAAGCGACATTGTAAAGTTGTAATCATCGTCACATACAGAATTTTGTGACCAAACTTGTTTATAGGCATTCTTTCACTGTTTCATGGAAACATCTTATCTTCATATCTTAAGCATTGAACATCAGCATCCTTTTCACAGAAATACATTCTTACTAAGGGATGTTGTCCAAACTACCCATTAACCATACTATTCTTCATTTAGAATGTATATCCCAAAATCTTTCTAACTTGTAACATTCAAGCCATTCTGGGGACAGGGTGAAAATGTTTCTGTGGTAGCTTTTCCTGTTAGTGTCACGTCCTCCTGTAAGTCTTGGTTAGAGTATGTGCCAGTTGGGTGCTGGGTGAGGGAAATCTCACTGGCTGTCAGAAAATCCACTTTTTTAAAGCCCTTGCTAAACTGGTCCATGTCTCTTGAATGGTTAAATTTTAAGTGTTTTGTATTTGATCCAGGAAAAGAGGATGATAAAGAACATTGCTCAACAAACATGTTGTTTGTTTCCCTGTAGGGAATGGGGAATTTGTATACCTTTTGAATATCGTACATTGCATGACCTCTACCTCTAGTCATTAAGCTCTGCAACAGATAAAAGTGCACAGAAAACAAGTAATTAGCATTAACTGCCGTGATGAAAAGAAAAACTTTTTGAAATTTCTTAGGTTTTACCAAATCCATAACAAGCTTTAAATTCCACTCACCATCCTGGCTGCTCTTGAGCTCCTCACTGTATTTCTTTTGCAGGGCCAACTCAGCCTCTAGTTGGACAATAAGTCCTTGGGAAAGCTGCCTGCCCAGTTCCTGGTTCTCATAAATCAACATTCGAGACCTAACCATGAGCTTCATTCATGTCTTGCTGCAAAGGAAAGAAAACTTTAGATTAATAGCATATATAAAAAAAATCAAGGATTCAGAATTTAGTGATTGGATTCTACAATAATTACTTAAACACTTAATGCATGATATATGCTGGTTCTTGTTTTTTATGTTTAGTCATTTATGATATAGTGAACGGAATGCACAACTTCCATCAATGCATTAGCTTTGTTTAGTTATCACACTATCCACCTACCTATTTGATTATTTCTCACACAGTCACACACGTGCAGTTGTGGTACAGTGGCAGTACTGCCTAGTCTCTGTCTCTTAAAAGTAAGTCATGTTTTTAACACAGCATACCCTGCCCACCACTTTGCAATCTTGCAGAGTTGTCTGTTAAATTATAGGCTGAAAGATAATTTTTGTTTGGTTTATCTATCAGGTGTAAAATTCTTGGCACTGAGTTCATTTTGGGCTTGGGCTTTCTCCAGATAACAAGTTGACAGCTGGGTCCACCATGGCAGATCTCAACTGGGACACACTTGGCGTCTGGGCCTGCTTTAAATACTGTAACTTGGTCTAGGTAATAACAGTTCAAGTCAATACACATTTGCCAAGTGGAAACCTAGAAAAATATGTGCCAAATGTATTAGCCCTACTCACAGTGCAATCCTGCATTTCCTGTTCTTTCATGGCCACTTGCAAGCCCCAACAAGGATGGTCTCCTTTTGAGCTGCCTCTTTCTGCTGCTTTAATTTCTCTTCAGA
Organism: Galaxias olidus; assembly: GCA_026901105.3. Lineage (NCBI taxonomy): Eukaryota > Metazoa > Chordata > Actinopteri > Galaxiiformes > Galaxiidae > Galaxias > Galaxias olidus. The sequence goes on from JAPMUY010002857.1 coordinate 220,487, forward strand.
TTTACTCAGACTGTAATCTGCTGTATTAGTAGACGATATACATTTCATAACAAGAATAAGTTAAACATATTATTAGCATGATGCTGATGCATCCAACAAATGGGGGTCACCACTTGAATAATAGTAGTTATAAAATAGGTAACTTACGATTTATTTTTAAAATATTTAGTAGTCTCAAACATTTGCGTGCACGCCTCCTCTTGTTTCCACTTGAAAGAATAGACCAAAACAAGAACAAAATATATACTGAGAGAACGTTAACAAAGAACGTCACAACCTGTTTTTCTCTGACAACGGTATTGGTGCGGTATTATTATCAAGAAAGTTGCCTCAAGGTTAGAGAACATGCTTTCCCCCACCTTCTTCTGCAAAGATTCCTCGGTCATTCTGCAGAATTCTGTAGATGGCCATGAAGAGGTGTGTGGACAGATGAGTATAACCATTTGCCTACATGCATTACAGTTACACAGTAGTTAGCTATACGAGATGTTGGCAGGCAGAGTGGAACTAGCTAGCTAAAATCTAATCGTTGAAATTAGGCCATTGGCACAGCATGATCTGCATCCTTCTATGCCAGCAGCAGAGGGCAAACTAACTCACCGCTCAGAGTGCAGCAGCGTATTGACCAGGAGCAAATAGATTGTTCAAGCGCAGCAAAGACAAAGTTACATCAAACAACTAGTCACTGTTGCACGTAAACCTCATAAAACTGTTTTCAGGATTCCTACGTTGTTGCCAAACTTACCCCTGCATCAAAGATATTGGGTGTTAGATAATGTTTTGTGATTTTTGGTAATCTCAATTACAAACTAGGTTTTTCATTTAGCTAGTTATATTGGGTTACTGTTCATTTAGGAATCATTGGAATAGTTAGCTACGAAATGGCTGTAAATAGGCAGTCTATGTTGGACTCTATCAAAGGGACTGACTCGGATCAGGCACCTCACCTCATACCTAAGTATATGTAAATAATAGGTCAGACATATGCTAAACTGTAGAATCACCCAAAACAACGGAAGTCGAATTACCATACACCTTGCCTACCTATGCCCCTCCAGTCAGAAGTGCGTCAGGCCTATACAGCACAGTCAGGCAGTACATCCACAGAGACACTGGAGCACAACATAGAGAAAACCAGCCTATACAGCCAACAAAGCTCCTAAAGGTCACTTTTAGAACTTTCTGTGCTTTTGCATATTCATTATGTAACCTACATATATCTAAGCAATTTATATATGGTAAATATTGTATTTTATTTAATAAAAAAATACCCATTTCACAGCAAGACTGCGACTATCATGGTGGACTGCGTGCCACAAATAAGGAGAAAAAAAATAAAGCAACAAAAACGGTGTCTCCTGACTGTTGTATTCCCCCTGATCACAGATCAGAAAAGGGCCAGAGCACCCCAGGGTGGTGACCTTTTCCCTGCAAAGTGGGAGAGATCTCTTCTACACACTGTCACCCTGTGCTTGAATCATGTAATTAACAGCAGAATCTTTCAGCAGGATGTTCTTGTTGGTGTCACAATCGGTATCGCACTGCTCCATCTCTGATTCCTGTCCCCCAGACCGCAAGGTTGCTTCGAGCGTGGAAGAGCAATAGTCACATCTGCCGTAGCCTAGACGTTGTTAAAAGTTCTTGATCCTTCAGATAGTGTAGTTTATTGTTTTTTACTTCGATTCTGAAATATTGTTGAATTCTTAGTCTCCTCTAATAGTTAATTAGAGGTTCATGAAATACTGTTTTAGTACATCATACCACATGCATGTTCATTTCATAATTCATTTAATAAGAAGTACAACTTAAAGAACTCTCCTATTAAAGAGCCTTAAAGTGTCCTATTGATACGAGTGATACCCTCTCATAATAAGGACAGCTCATGCAACACTGACTGGAAGCTCTGAATAATTGAATGCCTTGTTTAATCCGATACCAGAAACTTTATACTTCAACATATTATTTACTGTCTTTATGTGTTATTAATGAGTTGATGAGTTGTAAGTTAGTTTTCTATGCAAGTTGCATTGAAAATTAGCTGCAAATAATTAGCACTTGAGTAAAACAGCAATAACCAATATTTTGGGCTAAGCAATGTCCCTTTTCATTTGGAGTATGTGCTTGTTGCAGACAATTGATAAAATTGTGTTCTGGGGGATTCAGGAGATGGATAGATAACATAATCACCATGTATACTTTTAATTAGAATGTCCATCCTCTAAATCAAATAAATGTGGCTGCAATAGGTTATTGTGTTTTGTCTCCTAAGCCCTATTGAAATTCTACCTCTTGAATCATTCGAAGAGAGAGTAATATTCTAGCTTGCATTGACTGGGTTTGTGTGTAGGGTACTTTCACAAAGTTGTATCGGATGGTAGAAAGACAATTGCATTTTATTGATTAGCTTTTCTTTGATAATCATACAAATCTTTTTTTCCCTATGGTTTTAATCTAATTTATTTCAACTTAAATGATACGTGTTGATTATTTGCTTAACACCCTGGTGATTATATTTCTTTCCTCCTCCATTAAGTTATCTTGAGCATGAAGAAATTCACATTTTAGTAAAGTACCAGGGTATGGAAATTGATCATTTGTAAATTTTCTTTTGTCTAATATTTTAATGCTATATTTTATTTATTGTCAGTTCCAATGACTTAGGACAGCTTGTTGGCCTATCTGGCTTGGGAGACTCAACTAACAGTGACGTCCCTAAGCAGCAAGTAGTTACAGTTACCAGTCTCAGGTTCAACACTCATACACTATTCATTGGCATATCACATCACTTCTGCCCAACCTCAGACCTGGACAAACCAAACTCTTTTTGAGCAACTTTACTTTGTGGCCTTACTGCAATGTAAATGTGTAAAATGTCCAAGTAGTATACTGCAAATGCTTTTGAGAAAGCCATACTAGTTTTTCTTCTTCTCAAGGAACCTGCTGTTGTTGGCAAAGAGGCAAGCAGGCCATTTTCTTTTATGGTATGTATACTATTCTATTTATTCGTCATCAGTTTCATGATCTATAAACATTCTGTATAACATTAACATGTTTGCATGGGTTGACCGAATTCTATTCTTACTTGCAATGAAAATGAATGGGCAATACTTCAGAAAACACATTATAATGTCATGATTTTCACTAATGTTATGTTTGATATGTGTTGAATATTTGGGATGTGCTGTATGCTAGTTAATCCGTTGCGTCTATCCACCCTCTGATCCAATATTATACAACAGTTGTAGTACATTGACTACTGTTAATTGTTTGTTTTTCTCACATAGAAATCTAGATTTAATAACCACTAACCAGTTAGTAACAAATAAGCCACGTTTTGTTATTTTCAATCTCATCATCTCAACCTCAATCATCCTAAACTATGTGTGTACTTCGCAATCTTTTGTATACTTATATATTAAAGACTATGATATTTAACCATACTATTAATTACTAGGACCTGTAAATGAAGGTGCTTCAACTTCTATATCACATTAATGGCAAATGTATTACAGCTCCAAAGATTGTATTATCTGTTTATAAGCTATGTACCAGCATTGTATCAAGAACAAATGCAAGGAAATGTTTTGTCTAACCGACACTTTCAATTTCCGAAACATAAAAATTAATATCTCATGACCCTACAAATATCTTGTTGAAGATTATAATTTTCTAAGAGTTTAATTTTCCACAATGCATGTGAAATGTATCCTCTTCTAATATATGTATGAAGGTCAGCAAATTTGAATAATTTAAATCCCTTTAATAGAGTCTAGGTGAGGGTGCGTTAGCCTGGAGTCTGCTAGGATAATTAACTGGAATGATTCTCTCAGTTCTCCAGTTGAGAAAAAATTCTTTTTGATAGTCAATGTGCCTTATTATACGGTCAGGTTGGTAGGATCATGAAATCACACCATCAATTTATGCTCCAAATGCACTTCAAACACGTAAAACGGTTTTGTTTACCTCAAGTAGTCATAATCAAAAAGTAAATAAACACAAAATGCTAAATATTTGCCAAATCTTTTTACAGTGCAGAAAACGGTATTTTTTCTGAAACATGAAGCTCAGTAAGCATCGAGGCCACAAGGAAGAGCACAAGAGATTACTTGGAGGAGGTAACTTGATATTACTCAGAACAAATATACTGTATTAGGCAACAAAGGCCTATAAGCCTTGACTTAGTCAATGTTACAAAATGCTTACAAGTTCTGTTAATTGAATGTCTGTATAATACTGTGCCAATACTACTGAGTGAACACAACATTATTGGTTTTAAAATTGGTGTTCCCAGAGTGTTCGCTGTTGGTAAGAATATGTGAGGGTGTCACATATAAGTTTTTGTTGGTAAAATAGAATGGCTCAAATAATCTTTGTATGCGCTAAAGAGCACAGCTTGGCTCTAACTGTGGCCCTAGCTTTGGCCCTGCAGTGGAAATTAGGCTTCAGTTGTTTTTCTTATCATCTCCTCAGATGAGCCAGCTATTCTAGAGACTGAAGACCTGGGAAGACAGGGTATGTTCATGGGAGAAGCTCCAGACCCCGACACAGTCTCACTGGCTTCTGTCACAGCCGTCACTGACAATGTGTCCAATAAAAGGTTTGTGCCATCTTTATCATGCCTTTGGTGTGATTTCTTTATTATTATATTTACAATAAAAGGCACTATTGACTTGTTATGTAAGAACTTATTATGTAAGGCTGGAATGCTAAGTTGTGTGTTATTGAAAGTCATCTCCAATTTTCAACAGGTCCAAACCAGACATAAAGATGGAGCCCAGCGCAGGGAGACCAATGGATTACCAAGTAAGGAATACATGTTTTTTTTATCATAAAAGGTAACAAAAGATTATGTTGGACTACCTTATGTAGCTTTCTGCTTCAATTTAGCTAACACAGCAACCACTTATTGTCTTGTAGCAAATTACTTTCCTCACTCTAAACTATATATAGTATAAGCTTTGATTTGTACAATTACTATTTTTCTAGGTTAGCATTACGGTGATAGAGGCCAGACAGCTGGTGGGACTAAATATGGATCCAGTGGTCTGTGTGGAAATCGGGGATGACAAGAAGTACACATCAATGAAGGAGTCAACAAACTGTCCATATTACAATGAGGTGGGTATTATTAATAAAGATAGTAAATACCATCATAGTTCTTTTGAAATGTATACCAGCAGTTTTAATTTTATTAACTTGTGATATATTTTCTTTTCCAGTACTTTGTATTCGATTTCCATGTCCCTGCTGATGTTATGTTTGATAAGATCCTGAAGTTGTCTGTGAGTTTTTTTTAAAAAGAAAACACATTTGTTATTCTGATATTAACTAATATCCATAGTTACAAACTATTAACTACATCAGTTAATTCTTGATTTCTAATCTACAGGTGATCCACTCAAAGAATCTACTGCGCAGTGGGACACTAGTAGGAACTTTCAAACTGGATGTAGGCACAATCTACACACAACCAGGTAAGGAGTTTACACTTAGAAAGTCGAGTAATGGTTTAAAATTTCTTTCCTCGTGTTTGTTTAAACCTTCTATTCTCTTTTGTTGTTCAGAACATCAGTTTTTCCACAAGTGGGCCATTTTGTCAGACCCTGAGGATATAACAGCGGGGTGCAAAGGCTACATCAAATGTGACATTGCAGTTGTTGGAAAAGGGGACAATATCAAAACTCCCCACAAGGCCAATGAAACTGATGAGGATGACATAGAGGGGTACATATTAATAATTTGGGAGTTCAAAGAATCCAATTACAAACAAACACAATTTTGGATTTTATAATGAAAAATTCCTTTTCGGTTTTTAGCAATCTGCTGTTACCCGAGGGCGTTCCACAGGAGCGGAGTTGGGCCCGTTACTATTTGAAGGTCTACAGAGCCGAGGGACTACCTAAAATGAACACCAGTATCATGGCCAATGTCAAAAAGGCTTTTATAGGAGATAACAAGGACCTTGTTGATCCTTATGTTCAAGTTCTTTTTGCTGGGCAGAAGGTTAGTATTAGTATTAAACAGTGTGAAACAAGGGATCAGTGATGTACATCGTATTGCAGTAAACAATACACAACTTTTTTTTTTTTTATATCTGAATGGCGGCTGCAATATTTCATTACAGGGGAAAACTTCAATTCAAAAGAGCAGTTATGAGCCGATCTGGAATGAGCAGGTTGTTTTTACTGAGATGTTTCCCCCGCTGTGCAATCGCATGAAAGTTCAGATCCGAGACTCGGACAAAGTAAATGATGTAGCCATAGGAACACACTTCATTGACCTGCGCAAGATTTCCAATGATGGAGACAAAGGTTACATTGAAATTCATTGAAATACTATATAATTATACTTTGCCATATGCTGTGATTTCCATGACATATGTATCTAACTTTTTTGTAATGAATATTTGCTAAAGTATCTTATCTAAATTGCTTCTTCTTAAACCCATAGGATTTCTCCCTACACTTGGACCTGCCTGGGTGAATATGTATGGCTCAACCCGTAACTACACCCTTATGGATGAATACCAGGACCTGAATGAAGGGTTAGGGGAGGGTGTCTCCTTTCGGGCACGCTTGCTGGTCAGCCTAGGCGTGGAGCTGCTAGACACTAGCTCCCCTGACATCACCACCTCTACGGAGGTCCAGGTGGAGGGGGTGCCCAATATCTCAGAGGTGAGTTCCTGGATGAGCAGCCAAGCAGATATAAGATCATTGTGGCTTGTTGGGACAGTGCAGTTTGGCTGAATAATTGATCACATTTTTGCCCAGCTTTTCCATGAATAGTGTTGTTTCATGTTCTTAACAATGTAAGGGACAACAGTCTTGAGAGAGTTTGAGAGTTTCTTTTTATCCATCTCCTCTGTGAAAATCTTGCATTCTGCTCTGATAAAACATTCTGAGTGCTACAGTACGTAGAAAATGCCAACAGTATGTTCATTCCTATTTTTTTTTCCCCCCCAGACTGCCACTGGGAAGGTAGAGGAGTTTTTCCTGTTTGGTGCGTTCCTTGAAGCCACTATGATTGACAGGAAGATTGGTGATAAGCCCATCAGCTTTGAGGTCACAATAGGTAACTTCAGTACACGAACAATGATGTCAGTAATACTGGCCTGACAAAAGAGTACCTAACTAGACCAGCATAAGAAATACTCTTCATGTTAAATTGATAGGTAACTATGGAAACGAGATTGATGGTGTCACCAGGCCCACATCAAAGAAGGGGAAAGGTGGTGATGGTGATGAAGAGGAGTCAGAGCTGATCCATAACTCTAGCGACGAAGAGATTGATGACAATGGAGATCTGACTTCTGTGGCCTCCACCCCTCCCATGAAACCTGTCATTACTGACAGGTCAGATCAGAAAGGAAACGTGCTATAGATGTTCCTCTATCTGCAATAGAATCACATATTTTGAATAGAGCACTTTTGACAATATGAAAACATCTTAAAATAAAATGACAAATTTGGCATCAACAGATCAGGTTATATGGTATTCATAAACTCCATTTATGCACCATGTGATCCAGAAACTATTTCCACCTACCATACTTTGAGAGGAAACCATGCATCTACATCAAGAGCTGGTGGCAGGATCAGAGAAGGAGGCTGTACAATGCTAACATTATGGACAACATTGCAGATAAACTGGCAAGTCTTTTTCAGTCACTTTTCTACACTATATTTGCGTGCACAGAGGCACCCCCCCCCCCCCCTAAAATATCTGAAAAATATGTCAGTATCTTTCGCTGCCTCAACAGGAGGATGGTCTAAATGACGTACAGGAGATTATCAAAACGGAGAAGGCCTTTCCTGAGCGTAGGCTTAGAGGTGTCCTAGAGGAGCTGAGCAATGGATGCAGGTTTGCAAAGGCTGCATTTGCTTTATTATTTAACTCCCCCAAGCATGTATTTAGATAGTGCCCTAAGAAAAACTGACTTGTGAACTGACTGTCTGTACAGCTGAGTTTTTATTCTTTCAGTACATTCCTATCTTTGGCAAACAAAGACCAAGGCCAGAATGGTAAAACCAAGCTTGATCGAGAGAGATTAAAGTTCTGCATGAGTGAACTGGTATGATAGTATTATACAAGAACAAATTCCTCTTTGCATTAATCTAGCTGCACTTGATGTCAGTGGTAAATATTGTGTTGTGTTTACTTGAAGGAAAACATGGGTCAGCAAGCAAAGACAATTAGATCGCAAGTGAAGAAAAAAACGGTGAAGGATAAACTTAAACTGGCTCAGAATTTCCTCCAAAAGCTCCGGTTCCTTGCTGATGAGGTAAGAAATAATTATCTTCTCTCCTCTGTACAGTGTCTAAACTGATTTGTTTGATTTATTTAAATGTTTTTACTTTAATATAGATAACTGATATAGTTTTTATAATCAATGTGTTATTCTAGCCCCAACACAGTGTTCCTGACATCTATATCTGGATGATGAGTAACAACAAACGCATTGCTTATGCACGTGTTCCCTCCAAAGACATCCTTTACTCCACTGTAGAGGAAGAGACTGGGAAGGACTGTGGAAAACTAAAAACAATCTTCCTGAGGGTAATTGTCACTTACATCTTTATTCAATTCAAATATGATTTTATTGTTTACTAATGGTGCTCCCTTCACCGTGTTTTACCAATTGCAGCTCCCTGGTAAGAAAGGGTTTGGGCCAGCTGGCTGGACAGTGCAAGCTAAAACAGAGATCTACCTGTGGCTGGGACTTAACCGCCAGCGTAAGGACTATCTAAGTGGTCTGCCCAATGGCTTTGAGGAGAACAAGTTGTCGTCTGGACCTGGCATGCCCTCTGCACCTCCCATTAGCCTCACCTACATGAGTAAGCCTGCTCTTGTCACATTTGCAAAAGTAATTGGACATTGCTTTCCAATAAGACAGTGATTTTGTCCATACTTAGTCATACATTGTCCATTTCCTTTCACTCAACAGTGAAGCAAATATTTCAGCTAAGGGTTCACATGTACCAGGCTCGTAGTCTTTTTGCAGCAGACACCACAGGTCTCTCAGATCCCTTTGCCAGGATCTTCTTCTCCACACAGAGCCAGGTCACAGAGGTAAGAGGAAAGAATAGTGGGAAGGATCCTGTCCCTTTGCTCACTTTTTCTGTCTCTCTCTTATTTGGTAGGCACATATAATACTTCATAGAACATTTCATAAAGACCTTCAGCACTGTTCTATATACTAGTCTAATATTTCCTGTTATTCACTTACAATTAAAAATAAGATCACGTAGTAGACCAATAGGACATGAAAACATAATAGGAATTATTCACCGTGTGAATACTCCTCTTTCTGTATCTTTACTGTTACTCACAAATTATAAACCAAAATTCCAAAGTATGCATAGTCTGCATGTAAAAACAATTGTCCGATAAACTGGAAACGTAACAGAATAATAACTATCAAGAATACAAGTTGGACAGCATCCAACTGAATATGAAACCCATGTGGCAAAGCTGCTCCCCAATCAACCATATACTGTGGCTAGATAGACTTATTATGATAATCATATTTAATTGTAGTCAAAAAACAAAGGATTTATGTAAGGGTGAATCTGACCCTATTCACAGGTCCTGAATGAGACTCTATGCCCTACCTGGGACCAGCTGTTGGTGTTTGACAATGTGGAGCTGTTTGGAGAGGCAGGTGAACTGAGAGATGACCCACCTATCATTGTCATAGAGCTTTATGATCAAGACACAGTGGTAAGCATGATTATTAGTAAACATAGCAATTCTTTCATATCAATTATCTCACTAGCCTCATTGTGTTGCTATGCTCAGAGGTTAGTGTACTCTTATAGGTCTTCTAAATTATGTAAATGTTTGTTTGTTAGTCTTGACTGTATGGTTACCCTTTCATTCAGATACAAATTAGTAATTGCTTTTGAATGGAATACAGAAATCTGTATTATAAAGTAAAGCAGACTATTACATAGATATTGAGAAGGCCCAACTGTTGTTGCTGAATAATATTAAATAATATGGATAATCATTACCACATGGAGGCTTCACTGACTTGGTATGAATTATATAAAAAACATGTTTATCTTGACTGCCAATTCTATATTTGCCCCTGTTACATTAACACCAATGTTTTGGATGACCTATTGGATAAGTAGAGTGTGCATTCTGATGGCTTGATGTAATGTAGAGCTGCTGCATTGTGTGCAGAGCTAGAGTTATTGTATGCTCCAAGGCATGCAAGAGGTATAAGAAACATCCACTGGACTCATGTCCATGTGGAGCTGATGGAAATTGTGTATGCGCAGTGCACAGGAGCTGAGACACATCGATCAACCTATGCCTCTTGCATTCCTTCAATGGAAGTGATGCGTAACCGTTTTAAAAAGATCTGAGGCTTCATATAACCCATTAGTGCTTGAGAGACAAAACCAACACCAACCAACAGTTTTCAAGGGGTTTCAGCGTGGGGGGGATGTTCCTCTCATGCAGTACATTGGTTATGTTGGCTGTCTTACTTTTGTTTTGTTTTTATTTAGTTTTAGGGCCATTGTGCTTTTGTCTATCCTCTGCCTTGAAGCATGTGCCCTTCATGCCATGCTTCCTCCTGGGTAGAGTATGTCAAAGGCTCAATGACATTCCTGTGAGCCTTCACGTTTATGTATTATTGGTTTTCTCATACCATTGTAACCTGAATAATGTAATAATAGTCTTATCTTGAATTGGAGATGGTAAGCCGAAGAGACCACAATAATTTGATATTTATATATACAAATATATTAAATATAATTCAATATTAAAAGTTTAGTTTGTGGTGTGATCCTTAGTAATGTAACTTAGCTGGGTCTCATTTCCTGTGTCACTTTTTTGTAATATCAGGGCAAGGCCGAGTTCATGGGCAGGACTTTTGCCAAGCCCACCACCAAGATGGCCGACGAGCACTATGGCCCGCCGCGGTTCCCTCCTCAGCTGGAGTACTACCAGATCTACAGAGGAAACTGTACTGCTGGTGAGATGTTGGCTGCTTTTGAGCTGCTCCAGGTGAGCCTACCAATACAATACATTAAAATATCTCTGTAAAATGAAAATATCTGTATATGTAGGACTAAATATTCCATGGTGACGCCTTTTCCAGATTGGCCCTAATGGTAAATCGGACCTGCCCCCTATCGACGGCCCAACAGACTTCGACCGTGGCCCTATTCTACCTGTCCCACTTGGCATAAGGCCAGTTCTCAGCAAGTACAGGATTGAGGTTAGGATCTTAGGGCCTATGTATAGCCTAGTTGAGTACACTCAACCTGTCCCAGTCCAAATCAATCCTGTTTACATTGTCTAAGAACACAGTCTAGTTTCCTGTATTTATGCTCTGACTTTCACAACAAACAAAAATTATATTGAAGGAACTCCTGTCAATTATAATGTCATTCTTCAAGGTGTTATTCTGGGGTCTGAGGGACCTGAAGAGGGTCAACCTGGCCCAAGTTGACAGACCCCGTGTCGACATTGAATGCGCCGGAAAGGGTGTTCAGTCTTCCCTCATACAGAACTACAAAAAAAATCCAAACTTCAGCTCCCTTGTCAAGTGGTTTGAGGTGGTATGTTCTCACACCAAGCATCATGGAATATCCATTTACATCAATATTTGAAAATGTACATTACCAGCCCACAGTGTTAGAATAAACTACAAGGCTATATTTAAAAAGTATTTCCTTGTCAGGACTTGCCGGAGAATGAGTTGCTGCATCCTCCGCTCAATATTCGAGTTGTGGATTGCAGGGCTTTTGGCCGATACACCTTGGTTGGCTCCTATGCTGTGACCAGTTTACGCAAGTTCATTTACAGGTCACAAGATAAGCATTCCAACAACTGGTCTACTACAGGTTGGCCCCTATATGATAAACCTATTGTTGACAAAAAATAAACATGAACGACATGAATAACATTAGCATGTTAGAAAGGAAACATGTTCTGCTACACATAATAACACACTATAATGAAGTGTTGCTGTCTGTTTTCACCATGCCCCTGAGCCACTGTATGTCTAGTGGTGCTGACATTTGATTATTATTTTTATTAGTATTATATTATTTATTTATACAGGGTAGGCTGACTGAGACTACTTCTCTTTTGCAACAGTGCCAATACAGCGTGATTTAGCAGACACACACACATGCTGAATAATCAATAATTCCTTCTAATTTTGGACCATGAGGTGGACAAATAGTGCTCAATGTGCACAAAAGCTAAAACCTTTTTGCACATGCATCCTTGTTTACTCACTAATGGGTCATTCTGTGTGTGTCTAATTCACCAGAGGAGATCATTGTAAACATTGAGTCAGAGCCTACTGTAAAGAAAATGGACACAGTGGTCAAACTGGACAGTGTAAGTTTCTGCCATGTCAATATTTAGGTTTCTACGACACAGATAAACCATTCTGATGAATGGTCTTTACTAGAACACACATTTTGTCATGATTTAATTTTGACTGTTACGACTGTTTTTTCAAAAACAGGGATCTGATGCTGTTGTGAAGGTTGAGGTCAGTATCCTTTTTATGTCGTTTAAGCTCCAAGATGATGACACTATTCTGAAATTGTGATTATCTTAATATATTTTACAGGACGATGACAAAGATGCAAAGGGCAAGAAAAAGAAGAGGAAGAAGGGTGGCGATGAAATTGAGGAGGAAGAGCTTGATGAGAGCATGTTGGATTGGTGGTCGAAGTACTTTGCTTCTATTGAAACTTTGATGGAGGTTTGTGTTATATCACAATGATATGCTAAATGATTTCTTTTCACAAGCATGGATTGCACTGGCCATCATGATTAAGCACGAGACAGTAATGACTGGAAGTTGTGGGTAATTCTTCATGGAAATCTGTAAACAGGCTTATTAAAAAACATTTGATTCTCCAGACTCTCAAGGCCCAGGATGCAGCCACGTCAGATGCAGAAGACAGGGAAGACATGGACATCACTGCAGAGACAGGAGGTAAATCATGTGGGGCCTTGAATTATGTCCATACCACAGCAGAAATATTGTTGATATTTCAAATTTTAAATATTTAAAAAGTTTCAAACTTCAACAACATTCAAAAATGTACTTCTTTACTTTCATGCACCTGTTGTGCTTTTTTCTTCAAACTTGGTTCATGCATGATCAACGTTTCTCAACTGAGCAATCCATCCTGCTTTTTTACACTATCCAAAGAGACCCCTGAAATTAATTTCAGTCAGACAAACTCATCCATCTTAAAACATTTATTGAACGTGGATAGACATCAGTTTGGGCATGTTTGGTTTTACTACATATTTGAAGCTCCCTGCTTTGTATGTCCTCTGTACATCCCGAGGCAGGGAGCACACACCCATCAATTCCCCTTTAGAACAGATTAGCAAAGCCTAGATGGCAGTAGTGGTGGAGGATGTAGCATTTTCCCATCACCTGATCCGAAAAGCACAAAACCTAACTTTGACTTCTGCTCATTTAAATACCTCCCCCTCCTTCATTGACATGCCTATGGATTGTGAACAGATGTGTCAAGTGATTACTGTGTGTATCACGCGCAGTATGGCACTTCGAGTTATCTGCCTGAACTTAGCTGAAGCTTCCTGCAATATTCCATGTCTGTCAACTTGTCCATCTTCTTCCCTCTCACGTGACTGTATGAATGACATGAAAGTTGTCTTTGAGAAATGTATGATAATTTTGTAATGAAAAAGTGAAAAACAAAAACCAATTCGTTCATAGGCCAATATATCTTAGGACTTTGGAATGTGAAGTTCCTTTAATGATTGGAGCATAGTAATTTTTTTGGTGTCTAAATGCAAATAAAACATACATTTTGTTACTAGCGATGTAAATCTGTACGACTTTTAGATCCTTTTAAAGCTTTTCTACCTTGTTACTGTGCCATTTATATAGTTTACACTGTAATGTAGTGTACACACTGTACACTATACAGCAGCCAGTTTGTTATGGCAACTTTCACGTGGGATTCATGTTGTGAGTGGTGTGCAACCCTTGCCTCCATCACAACTAACCTAAATGTGGAGATCAAACGTGATGACTCTCATGTAAAAGGTAAAAGAGGAAGGGGGAAAAAGGATAAGAAGAAGTCAGGGGCAGGAGAGATGCCAGAAAAGAAGAAGCAGAAACTTGAGGAGATGAAGGTATTACTATGATCTCCACACACTCAACCTCAGAGGCTCTGCTGTAATGGCACTTTTTTTTTTAAACATAAGACATACCCATCTATGACAATTTGTCACATTTATCATACGCCTCCTCTAAAGGTGTACGCCAAGGAACTGGAGGGTGATTTTGATAACTTCGAAGACTGGCTTCACACATTCAACTTGTTTCGAGGAAAGAGTGGAGATGACGATGACCAAAATGTTGCAGATGAGGACAGGATTATTGGAAAGTTCAAAGTAAGAAAGAACAGAGGGTGGGAAGTAAAAGGGTCATGGATTGATCTTATGAAACCTGTGAGCTCACACTGGTATTTGCGAAAGCAAAGAGTGATATTTGGACCCAGATTATATGCATTTAACTGTGAGGTGCAAACGTAGTTCAACAGTGATACACAATATTTAATAAACATATACTACAATATACATACATACAATATAGCGAGTGCAATCACTATCTCTGTCCATGTGTTTCCACAGGGGTCTTTCAGCATGTACAAAGTTCCCGTCTCTGAAGAGCTGTCCAGGGAGATGGGCTTTGACTCTAACATGGGCATGTTCCAGAACCTTCCCCAAAATGACCCAATCAGTGTGCTTGTTCGTGTCTATGTAATCAGGGTACGGTTAAAATCTAAGCTGTGCTTTAGTCTACGTGTCCAGCATATTTAAGTTGATCTGCATTTAAAATTATATAATACTTTTAAACAGGCCACAGATTTGCATCCAGCAGACATAAATGGAAAAGCCGATCCTTACATTGCTATAAAACTGGGGAAGGCAGAGATAAAAGACAAAGAGAACTACATTTCAAAACAACTGAACCCATTGTTTGGCAAGTAAGTAGAACAAACAAAACAAAAACAAAGATGGTGTATCATGTAATACGCTGCAGTACTTTAGTGAATATAATTAGATGAAATGAAAAATGTTTATTCTCACCCCATTAGATCATTTGACATTGATGCTACGTTCCCAATGGACTCCACACTGACTGTGTCAATCTATGACTGGGACTTAGTAGGCACAGATGATCTCATTGGGGAGACCAAAATTGACCTTGAAAACCGCTACTACACCAAGCACAGAGCAACATGTGGAATTGCTCATAACTATGCCATGTAATAATAATTTCCCTGTGGCTTTTTATTCCCTTTTGTTTTTCATTATAGGGAGGGACAATCTGGTTTTGATTTTTAATACTTATATTACTAATTAATAATCCTCTGCATGTGATCTAACACAGTGGTTCACACTTCTTCACTTTTGTTTGTAGCCATGGTTACAATGTGTGGCGGGACCCTATGAAACCCAGCCAGATCCTGGCTAAACTCTGTAAGGATGGCAAGCTGGATGGCCCTCACTACGGCCCTGGGGGCAGGGTCAAGGTGGCCAACCGTGTGTACATGGGTCCAACCGAGATAGAAGATGAAAATGGTATAGTGTAGACCAGTACTGGAAAATCACAATCTTTTTCACCCTTAGGGGCTAATGAGTAACCATTTTGCCTATAGGTTTCATGGTAAAGGCTATCAGAAACACTTTTTATTGTGTTTGCTCTGAAAGGCAATTGATCTCAACTATGTGATTCTTCTTTTATACTAGGCCGTTGTGATTAATGGGGTGAATAGACGCATACCTGAGAGCCTTTTGTGTCTGTGTCTGATATTGTTTGTCAGGCCTGAAGAAACAGACAGATGAACATTTGGCTCTAACGGTCCTAAAGCACTGGGAAGACATTCCCAGAGTGGGGTGCAAACTCATCCCAGAACATGTGGAGACCAGGCCACTTCTCAACCCTGATAAACCAGGGATTGAACAGGTAGAGCAGAATCTGGACATGTACACGCTTAGCCACCTCTACTTCGCAGGGTAATCCAGACATGATTATTTGGTTGGCATTGTTCCATGTGTTTAGATAATTTTGTTTATATGTTATTAGGGAAAAATTGAGATGTGGGTGGACATGTTCCCTAAGGAAATGGCTGCACCTGGGCCTGCCATTGACATTTCGCCAAGGAAACCGAAGAAGTATGCGACATATCAAATACATTTTTAATGCTATGAAAAATGTGCAATGAAATATAAATTTCAGGCTTAAATAGTCGACAGTTGCGATGGATAGGCCCAAGCCTAAGTAGAGAGAAAAAACATAAACAATTCCTTTCAACAAATAACAAGTATTCAACTATGCATTTGCTCTTATTGATTTACCTTAAGGCCTTCACTTTTCTAAATAAATTAAATAATTATGTCCAATATCTACACAGTGACTAGTAATTCATCTTGTATCTGTTTGTTGCCACATATTGCCTTCTTGTTTGCAGGTTTGAACTGAGAGTGATCATTTGGAATACAGATGAGGTCATTCTAGAAGATGATGACATTTTCACAGGCGAAAAGTCCAGTGATATCTTTGTGCGCGGGTAAATATTATTTTCAAATGCTGTGGTTGTGAACAGTGCCTCTTTTTGTTTACATTATATTTTTTGGTCAACCATCTATCTTTAATATATCCATATATATTATAACAGGTGGCTAAAAGGACAGCAGGAGGACAAACAAGATACTGACGTCCACTACCACTCCCTGACAGGAGAGGGCAACTTCAACTGGCGCTTTGTCTACCCCTTTGACTACCTCATGGCAGAGGAGAAAATAGTAATTTCAAAGAAGGAGTCAATGTTTGCTTGGGATGAGACACAGTACAAGATTCCAGCTCGACTCAATATTCAAGTCTGGGATGCTGACCATTTCTCCGCAGACGACTTTTTAGGTTATCTTTCTTTAAATTTTGAGGACATAATTACCTGTGTTGTTTGAGCGTATAGCTGCTGTTATTGAACACTTTTTTCTTAGGTGCAATTGAGCTGGATTTGAACCGTTTCCCACGTGGCGCCAAGACAGCTAAGCAGTGTTCCATTGAAATGGTAACAAACGAACAGGAAATGCCTATGGTCTCCATCTTCAAACAGAAGAGAATTAAAGGCTGGTGGCCGTTTGTGGCCAGAGATGAGAATGATGAGTTCGAACTCACTGTATGTACTTACCACACTCCAGAGCATTCATTATAAAATGATTCCCCCACCAATTCATTACATGTAGTCTTTAAAACAATGTGTTGTTTTATTGTTAGGGAAAAGTAGAAGCAGAGCTACACCTCCTGACTGGGGAAGAAGCTGAGAAGAGTCCAGTTGGTGAAGGCCGCAATGAGCCAGAGCCTCTGGAAAAACCAAAGTAAGTGAGACTGAATATATGTTCTGCTGTCCGTTATAATTTTTTTCTTACCTTTCTCATATACCACATCATCAATTCTCATTTCCATTCACTCTCGTCAGTTGTTATTTAATGTAACACATAATTTGTTTTCTGTCCCTTTTACCTATTCCAAGACACACTCTTGTAGCCAAGTGTTGAAGCTAGCAAGTTGGTTTCGGAACATTTACATAATAGTGCCTAACTTAGATTATTTGCCATTAGTTAAAAAAAATAGGTTATTCACCAAAATAGATTTAATTCAAATATTACATTTATAGAATTACCATAAACAATGACAAAAAAAACTAAACAGTTCAGTAATAATAGCGTTAAGTTATACTTGCGCATTTACAACAACCAAGTCGGGATTTTTACAAGGGATCATCAAACTTTACATGGTAAGTTACACCATAGTTAAAGTGTCTTCTTTGTCTGTACGTGTGACTTTCTTTCCTTGTCTTTCAAACTAACTGTTTGGATTTCAGTCAGTATTGCTAACGTTGTTTTGTCTCTGTCTCAACAGTCGCCCAGATACCACTTTCCTTTGGTTCCTCAGTCCCCTCAAAGCCATTCGTTACCTGGTGTGCACACAGTACAGGTGGCTGACCATCAAGATAGTTCTGGCCCTGTTCATTGTGGCCATGTTGGGCCTTTTCCTCTACAGCATGCCGGGGTACATGGTTAAGAAGCTTCTAGGAGCTTGAAATTCAAATCCTGCATTAAGGCTTACATTCAAAATACATTCAAAACAACGTAGCCTTGGAGTCTTAACTTTTTTACCATTTGAATCATGCAAATCATGCATCATTTGTAAAACCCTATTCATTTTGATGTTCTGTATTTCCCAATCAAATAATTTCTATAATAGTCATTGTTAAGGATTTTTTTGTTGTTGCAATTGGTATTGAGACTTTGCCAGTTCATAACGGTGAAGGATTTTGGTTTGTGTTACAATTCAGATTTTATGCTTGCCAGAGTTGTGAAAATACCGCTTCTTTAGTTTGCACTGATTTACTGTGGCAGTTGTTTACAATAATGTGTAGTTCATTGTTCAACAGTTTGCAGTTTGTATTTACCTTTAATTTATGAATAAACTTAAGGAACACCAAAGTTGTCCTAGTCATCCCTGTGTATGTGTGTTTACTTGGTTATCTGTATGTGTTGGTGTGTGTGTAGAGACAAGGTTTTTCTGTGTTATAGCTTGCTGAATGTGTGTACTCACTTTGTGGATGGGTTTGCTAAGGCCTGTGTACAGTTTGTGTGTAAGAAAGAGAGAGATGAATGGATATTTATCAGTAATGTTTCATCAAACGTATCTAACTTAGACATTGGTGGAATCTAACCAACTTAACCTGTATGCTTCACCACCAGCCGACCAGACATTGCCCTGCTGTGGTTCCTCAGTCCCTTTAAAGCTGTGCGCCATCTGATCTGCAACCAGTACAAGTGGCTTGTCATCAAGATTGTCCTGGTTCTCCTGCTGTTGGCCATTCTGGGTATTTTCATCTACAGTATGCCTGGATATATGGCAAAGAAACTTATGGGTGTTTAGTGAAAATGTAATAGCAAGATACTCTAGGGTATTAGAGGTATAACAGGAAATATTCTTCAATGGCTTATACCTACAGATTTATTTTAAACTGAGTAAATGTGTTAGTAGGTCTAACATACATGAACAACTTACCATCTGCACAGCTTTTTGAATAAATAATTAACTGTTTTATTTTAAGTGCTTCTGAGAAAGTGTAATCTTCTGTTTTTCTTTGTTGTTAACTGAAAAAACTGGTGTTTATCTATGGAAGTAGATGTGTCAATTTATAATCACTGTGTGGAATTATGAGCAGGTCATAAAGACTCCATCTTATTAACGGGACCCTAACGTAAGATTTGGAATATTTATTTGTATAGAATTATTTTATCACTCAGAGGAATTGTAACAACATGAAAAAGTTAAATCTGCGCCTTCCTTGTGCTTTTTCTAGTTCACCTCTGACAACACATCTATCCTATTTTACAGGCTGTTCTGAATCGCAGCGATTTGTGACGTAGAAAATGAGTCAAAACATTATGGGCCCTTTAAATAAAAAATCACAATAAGCATTAATTGTGTAATGTTTTGATACCATGTCATCAGCGTATCAGTAGCCACAATAACGCAAAGCTGGCGAAATCGTGTGAATTATTAATTTGTCATTTGAATATCGCTCATTTGCCGTCTTCGCTGTAGACACGTTCATCTGGACATTTTATGCAGTATTTGAGGTATTCTTTGCCAACCAAGACACAATATTTGATCAAAATGCGCTGTAACAAAGGAAATGTGGCGGATGCGGGCATCGATCCCGTTACCTCTCGCATGCTAAGCGAGTGCACTCATTTGCGCCAAAATTACATCAAGAAGTGTTCCCTATAGTCATTCTCTGAATGAATTAGCAATTTCTAGGGTCTCAACTAGGTAGACTGCTAAATATCGCAGAGAGGAGCAAAGAACACGACGTGACTACAAATCTCATTGTTATAAATAGTTTGATGACCTCAGCGGACTCTTGTAAAGTGATTATACCTGGATGTTGGTTGATTGGTAGGTTTATTTGGTCTGCCAGATTTCTGCTGTATCTGAATTACACCTTTGGAAAAATTTGAAATGAAAGAAAAGCTTAACAATTTCTTCCACAACTATTTATTTACTTAAAACTCAAACGATGAGAATTCTGCAAACATTAAACACAGTTAATGAGATTACAGAGCAGAGGCCTATCTGTCGGTTTGCAAAATTAAAGCAGCCATGGCAGGACAGGGACTCCTTTTGATGCTCATGACGACCAGCATCATTTTTGAACTGGTCACAAGACCCCTAGTATTAACCCCCCTACTGTCTTGACTTACAGTTATTATGTCAACCCATCAGCTGGGCAACAGTTTACAGGAAATCAAAATACAGCAATTCAAAAGTATAATTTAAATGATTAGTAGAAAAACCATATAAGCAAAAAAAGGAAATCTCATAATAACAAATTGTCTATTTCAATTTAATAAGTTGGGCCCTCTTGCAAAAAAAAAAACAACTGTTTAAAAACTGTAACCATGACACTATTTTGTTTGTTATTGCTGAGAAAACCTAGTCTTAACTTTCTAGCAAATTTGAAATCAAGTAGCCCAACAAATAGTTGATAAAATGCCAAATTGCTTGAATTACTAGATAGAGGATAGCATCTCAAAAAATACATACAAAACAAGTTACTCATTCACAGTCAATGTACATTCTCATGCTCGATATGTTGTTAATCAGGAATGAGTAGTCAAAAACAATAATTTATAATTACATTTAGTGTTTAACTGCATTTCCCTTGATGATTCGCTGTGCCTTGATTCTAACATACTAAAACTCGAATACAACACTGCCTCAAGCACAACTTTCACAGTATCTGTGTTTCATAGTGTTTCAATCTTACATTTTGCTAAAAGTGTGTTGCTTGCGGTTAATAATTAGGAATAATAATTAAGTAAAAATCATAAAAATATTGTTCAAAAAACGAATTCTGCCAGAGGAGCCAAGGTGAGCCATTGTCATGAAACTGTGTGTAATGTAAATAAATAAATGTCAGAAAAGGGATGAATTTGATCTCTTGAAGAAAAGACCAATATCTACAAAGTATTAAACCTCCGTTTCGAAAGCCTTTGTTTGGCTAAATCTTCTGTTCATGCTAAAACAACTAGGATATGTAAATATTGTTTGCTACTTTATCAATGAAAAAGAGAGAAGCAGCCAGACGGTGACATATAATGTACTGGTACGTTGACAGCCAGGAGGCAATAGGGGACAAACAGATAAACATTGGAGGAGATAAAGAGTGACAGAGAGGGGGTAAAGA